>JAGPOW010000261.1:13857724-13893697 GCA_030014935.1 Caiman crocodilus
AAAACAAAAAAAAACAAAACAAACTGGAAAATGTGGAGGTCGCTTGTCAAAATGTTTTCTCCCTAGTAAATAGATCCTTTCAAATAAATCTTACTTAACTTTTTGAGGGTTTAGACTTTGGTTGATATAGGTAGCTGTGCAGGTGTGTGTGTGACAGGGTGGGGTAAGTCTAAAACAAGGAATTGGATACCTGCATCAGGACTTAACTAGATATTTGGTGCCTAGGTCCAGACTACAACCAACAAATCCCTGCTTGGTAAGTACATAAACCTGTGGGCACTTGACCTTGTGAGGTGCTTCCCTTTGGACCTGAAAGTTTCCCTAAGCTTGTGAAGTTCTGTGGTGTACACATACCCTGAAGCAGCCGCCATGTCATTCTATCTGGTCCGCGGGGCTCCTAAACATTAGTTTTTAAAATTTTTTTATCTTCCAGTTTCGCTGAGCCCCCACAGCCCAGAGCAAAGCAGCCTGTGCGGGGCCTGCCTCCCTGTCTCTTGGGGGAGGATTGGCGATGCTGCAGAAGGGGCAGCAATACCCCAGACATGGGAGAGGTGGTGGCCTGAAGAGGCAAATACTCCTGTTTGGGCCTCTGAGTAACTGGCATATTTGGTTATCTGGCACCCCCCACTCCTCGTGGGTGCCACATAACAAAGCTTTTGCTGGAATAGTTTAATGGAGTAGTTTCCAAAGTTTTTTGAATGAATTGACAGCTCTCTTGAATGCACCACAGTGCTCCCTTAGTACATTTTGAATTGGAAAGGGAATTACCTGTGGATAATTTGTTGCCTTTTGGACCACAGTTTGCAAACCACTGGTCTAATAGTTAGTGCACCTGTTTGTGAAATGGGAGACTTGGGATTTGGATTCCACTCAAGCTTGGGTATCAAAGGTTCAGGCATTGTATTGTCTACCTTATGGATGAGAGAGGACAGGTCCAGGAGACTTTAAACTTTTGTGAAGGGTGTGACCTAGGACCACTTACTGTTCTGATTAAAAAATGTGTGCAACACAAATATTTTAAATTTTATTAACAATATGTTAACTGCCAGATTTCCAAATAGAAGGCAGGGCAGACATGGACCATACCTGAGCAAGTTGGAATCAGCACCTAGTGAAGTAAATATAAAATAACTACCAATTTAAAATTTGCAAGTGGGAGAGAGGCTGGCAGAAGAAAGTATAATGACAAGGACAAGATAATCATATGTAGTGATCTGGGTTACTAAACTAGCTTGGCCCAAACAAACTAGTTTTTAATACAGCCAAATGCAGAGTTTTCTATCTAGGAACAAGATTTGCAAGCCACACCACTCTATAAAATCCTACCTATAGACTAAGGGGTTGTAGCCAAGAAAAAAATGACTAAAAAGGTTTCCAGGTGTTAATAAGCAACGCAACGTGAGCTTGCAATGTGCAAAAACAGCTAATAGAGTTCTTTGTGTCAAGAAGAGGATAATGGATGGGAGAAGAAAAGTGATTTTTAGTTTTCAGACCTTTCTGAGACTGATACTAGAATATTAGTGCAGTTTGATTTCACATTTTAATGGATGCTGAAACAATGGAAGAGGACAGAGTCATAAAATAATCCAAGGGTTGGAGAAAATGCCTTAAGAGTGCAAGACTTCTTACAGCTTGTTCACTTTTTAGTTGATCAAAAAGATTGACAGGTAGCTTGATAATAGATGGGGATCTTGGTTTTCTTTGTTTAAAAATTGCAAATTCTCAGATTTTTTTTTAATTGATAATTCTCTGATTTAAAAATCCCCAAATTTGTGATAAAATAAAATGCCTTTATATGACGGGTATCAATTGAACACAATATCTTATTAATATATTTACAGTGTTAAAGCAATTTAGAAGCCTACCAGTGCTTCAATCGGTATAATAAGTATTTAGAATTTATTTTCTAAATGGTGGTATTTGATTTTAGGTTTTTTTATCATGGAAAATCAGAGCTTCCCTTGCCCCTGTAGATCATGAGGACACAGACCCAGGCCCCTCACTCTCCACCCACAGCCACCCCACACCCCAAGACCTGCTGAAGGAGGCCCCCAGCTGTCAGGGCTATGGGGCCAGGGACCTGGGACCACAGCCCACCTGCACCCCACAGAGTGCCCAGCTGTCTCTTGTAGTGGAGCAAAGCGTGGAGCCTGGGTCCCTGTCCCCTACAGGCAGCATGGCCAGAGAGGAACTCATGGGGGGGATGTGGGCTGCACATTGTGGACTCGGGCTTCCTGCCCTGCTGCTCGCCCCTGGGGCCTCCATAGTGCAGTGGGTGGGACCTGGTAGAGCAGGGCTGGGTAGGGAACCTCCTTGCTGCTGCAGTCTCACTCCCCTAGCCCCCCAGATGAGCCACCCACGACTCTGTCCCGCTCCCCACTGGGGCCCTGCGACCATGCATTCCAGCCCCAGGACCCAAGCCCCATGCACTGCCCTGGTTGGGCAGTAACCCTGGTCCCAACTCTGCCCAACTCCCTCCCTCACTACGGGGGGGCCTCAATCCCTGCTGCCCCCCCACCCCCCGCCTTACCTGCAGGAACTGTTGTCCAGGCTGCCTGCTGGCCTTATCCATATGTGAGTGCGCACATGCACATGTCATCCCCTGCCTGACTGCCCTTCTCCCACTCCCCCCAGCCCCTAGTAAGCTGGAATTGTGCCAGCCTACACAGAGCTCTTTGTAAAAATGGAAGATCCATATTTTTCTCCATTAAAATGAAAAATCTGTAGGTTTTTTTTTGGCTAAAAGGTGTGTGTGTGGGGGGGGGGGGGGAGTATGTTTTCCATTTTTCCATGGGAAACAGAAAACCTAGATCTCTGGTAATAGATTATAAGTTCCTTCACAGGGAGAAAATGTAAAATACTAAAGGACTGTTTAGCACAGACAGTTGTAACAAAAACCAGTGTCTAGAAGCTGAAGCCAGACTAGTTCACGCTGGAAATAATTTTCAAATGAGAGTGATTAACCATTGTAACCATTTCAGGCACCATATATTGTGCAGTGTTAAAGGGGCTCCATTCCAGCTGTAGCTACTGGATCTTTATTATGTGTGCTGTACTCGGTGTTGCTGCTTGCAGCCTGAGCGCATGGAATTTCCTGGAGAAGTACTAGTATCAGCCTCAAAATAATCCCTTTTATAGCTCCCGCTCCATCTTGCAGGTTTCCTGAAGATTGTTAGAGGCACAAACTACCAAGGGAAGGGGTGGATTCTCCATCACTTGTTACCTTCAGTTCAAGATTAGATGCCTTCCTGAAAGATGTACTTTATTTATTTTTTTTAAAAAAAGAAAGTTTCAGGGCTCAGTATAGGAGGAAATGAATGACATTTTAAGGGCTTGCAGTGGATGGGAAGTCGCATTGGATGATCTCTTGATCTTAAATTCATATGAATTGGTAACATCACCCTTTAAATATTATTTAATGTGTTTTTCTCCCTTGCAGAATTTTGCTTATGGACTAAAGCAGTAGTAGAATAAATTAATGAAGTTGAATAAATTGTACTTGAACTTTCTAGGGCCTGCAGTGTTTGAGAGGGAATCTGCCAAAAACTTAGTAGAAGAATTTTCAGATTACAATTGACAACAAAAATAAATACAATAGTTCAATTTGGCAAAAATATCTTTTAAGCTTTCCATGTCCAGGCACAAAAACAGGCTGAACAGAAAAAGCTCAGAGGCTTTATTGCCTACTGAAGGTCTTTGATATAACGGGTCTGTTCCAGTTGCTCTTCAGCCCAATGGCCTTGTGAGCTACCAGTACATAGGATTGCATAATCCTTTGATTATGACTTTATTGTTGCTACCTGTTTCTGCTTTTTTCCCCTCTCCCCCGCTTTTTTTTAACATTTCCAGGGTGAGAATTGCTTTTATATTGGCTGAGAAGGACAGGGAGAGAATGTAACTTATTTAATTATTAATATTGTTTTGCAGACTGCTTCCATTCTTTGACATGAATATAAAGGGCTATCATAAAATTTCTTAAAGTCACATCATTGATCACCTTCCATTTGAAGTTCTCATGGGTTTTTGTTTAGGACATGAGCTTTATACCATGTAGTTGCAAGGCAATACGTTTCTTTTGACTGTTTGTTTTGTTTTGTAGCTTGATTTTTCTGTTCCCTTTTCAGTAGTGCGACAGAGAATAGGACCTAGTTATTGGTTGTGTTCATTTTTAGTCTAACTTCCTGTATTCTCTTTCCCAGTTAAAGAGAAAAATAAGAGACAGGCAGGTTGCAACAGAACAACTCCTTTCTAAACTGATCTAATACAGCTGTGCCTGTTCTAATAATATAAACAACTAATCCTTTTTGAATCTTATTATGTTCTTGGTCTCTGTTTTCTGGTACACGGGATCAGTTAAATGGGGTTTTTGAAAAGGAAATTTAATAGGAGTAAATTTAACACCCAGAAGCACATGATTTGTTACCTTGATCTGTACTCCAGGTACACAGGGAGGCATATGCAACCTACCATGAATTCTGTTCCTTCATGTCTGAGAATTTATTATTGCAGGCTCACTTCTGTTCATGTATAGCCCTTCCTGTGAAATCCCAGTACCCAATAGGGTGTCTAGAAAATATAAACGGGAGCACCCTGCGTGACCTGAAAAGAGATGCTGCCAGTTGAGTTTGGAGAGGGTGTTGGGGGACAATGAAGGAATTTCTGTTGGGGTGGAGAGGGGGTGTTGGGAAAGGGGCTGTGGGCAGCAGAGGTGGGTGGGAAAGGGTTTTTTTGTAAGTAGATGTGAGTGGTGGTTGGGAGGTGTGGTTGGGTTTGGTGGGAGGATTTACTTATGTGGCGATTGGGGCAGGGAGATCGTGGTTGGGGGTGAGTTGAAGTCGGATTTTGGGGTGTTTGTTTGGGGAATCCAGCTTGTGAGTGGTTTATACTAAGCCTCTCTGAGCCTTTTGGGTAGGGCAGGCTATAACTCGAGTAAATTATATTTTAATGGAGGTATAATGGAGTCAGGGTGACTACCCTGGGCCCCATGCTTTGGGGGGCCCTGCAGAGCCAGTCCGGCTTTGTGTCTGGCCACTCGCCACTCTCTGACCCCACCACCTCTGCTGCGTCTGGGCCCCACACAGGCTGATTTGCCCCAGGCCCTGCACCCTGCTACTGTCGTCTCCGAGTGGAGTCAGCCAGTTGTTTTGTTTTTTGCTGCATATTTGCATCTTCTATTGTTGGTAGTTTTACCTTTTTATTTTATTGTGATAAGCATGTTACTCTTCAACATTCAGAAGTTGCTATCCTCAACACTAGTTTTCCTAGGTTACCTCCAAAAGTTGTAGTGCTAAACATTTCTTAAAGTTAAAGCTCATTATGAATGTGACAGTCTACATGTCAGCTGTCTACAAGCCGGGACTGTCTTCAGTCTGTATTTATAGTCCTGTTTGTGACTCTGTGATTTTTATGAACTTGAAGATACTCATTTTGACCTAACAGAACTTAAGACCATGACTTAAAACTCTCCTAGCTGAAGGACTATTTTTTCCCCTCAAAGCCATATTGCTGTAGTTGAGGTTTGCATTGATCTGTACTTAGATCTGTCACTCTTGGTGGAAGGGAGAGGGAGGGCTGACGGGGTGTGTTTGAGGACATTTTCTTTGGAAGTACCCTTGGGGTACTTCTGATGGCCTCAAGGGGTACTTGGCAGTGGGTCCCACTGCTGGCACTTCTGTCACCACCGTGCCATGCCAACTGGGGTGACCTTACCCACCCCCCCTCCGCCTTCCCTGCTCATCTGGCCACCGGGGGACTCCTGCCTTTTTTTTTTATGTATGACATCTATATGACCTTTTCACCCTAAGGGCAGATGGCAGTCTGGGCCTGGCAGCGGGGCCCAGAAACTGCCCCCTGGTAGGCTCCCCAAGACATAATGTTTCATTGTATTGGGTGAGTGTTGTCCCCAACTTACAGCAACTGTTTTGTAACTGGGTGGTTGCAAATGTGGCTGGCTGAGCTTGAGCAGGAGTGAAGCTCAGAGGGAGCTGGGGGGAGGAGGAGGTCCCAGGGTGGACAGAGACAAGGACTGGTCCCAGCAAGGACAGAGGGAACTGGAATGGGACAATAAAGATGGGTTTGAAGCAGTCTGTTGTGCTTTTGGAAATAGTCAACACTCAGATAAACCTCTTCTTTTAAAAAAAGACAACACCTTTCCTTCTTCCTAGGAGCTGGCTGAAATAAGGCACTTCCAGGGGTGGAGCGAAAGTGTGCTCTGGATCACTAGGGAAGCCAGGGACGGAGAAGAGCCAGGTCCTCTACCCAGAGGCTTGCCTCTCATGAAGCCATGCTAGGGTCCTCAGGATAGGGAGGCAAAATAAAGCTGCTTTTTTGGGGGAGTCCCAAGGAAGAGCTTTCCCCTTCCCCTCTGAAAAGTGACAGGTAGGGCCAGAGATCTTTTTCCTTTTTCATGACATACCTCAACATATTTTAACTCTTGTACACAAAACTAGTTTTGAGATGAGATCAGAGTCCCCTTATTATTACTGTAGATGAGTATTACACTTGTCGTCTTTTAAATCAAAAATGCCAATTTGTGTTATCATTCTAAATATCCAAATGCGTGTGAATCCATGGAGCCCTAGGTATTTTAAATAGGACATAGTTCCTCTTCCCTTCCCCCCTCTCCGAACTCCTACCCTTTGTGAATACCTGGTAGTTTCTGTATTGTGATTTTCAAATGTATCTAAGCTTCAAATGCACCTAAGCACAGGCTGGCCGGTTCCATGCCTCCACAGGCGTCCAGTACTTCAGCGGGAAGCTGCTCATGGAGGCACAGAGCCCACCCAGCCCAATGGTGTGCAGCTCCCACCTGCAGTGCCGCAATCTGAATGTGCTGACATGGAGCCAGCCTGGTCTGATGTGAAGGCACACGCCAGCAAGCCAGGCTGGCTCTGTGCCAGCGTGTGCAGGTCCTGGGATTCAGCCAGACGTGCATGCCATGAATGCACCAAGGGGCCCACTGCTGTCGAGTTCCTGGCCAAATCCCACACCCTCCCACAAACCCCACGCACCCCGCACACACACCTTCACAAATTCCACCCTCACGCAGATCCCACCCCCCCACAAACCATACAAAGTACTTGCATATATTTCTAAAGAAGGTTCAAATAGTGCTATATTTAGTTTAATTTATAAATGAATAAATAAATAAAAGTAATTTATTTTGCATCATTTTGAGTTTTTCTGCACATAATTCCCTGGGGTCTTCCCAGAATGGTCTCAGCAGGAGCTCTGATTTTTCCATGATGAAAAATCCAAAATCAAATGCTAAAATATATAGGTATCTAGAATTTATTTTACTATAGTAGTTGAGGCAGATGTAGGCTTCCAAATTGCTTTAAACTGTAAGAAATGACATTCTTTTGGGTATTTTGGTAGCCTAATCTTTCTTAGTATGCTGCAATGTTATGTTATACTGCAATGTTATGTATAAATGAAGGGGCAGAGAAAATATATTCCAGTAAGATCCTTCTGAACAAAGTATATTTCAGAGCTACTGCTCAGCAAACAGAATTTTAAAACAATCATAATGCTGTGCTGCATGATGTACTTTTGTTTACCTGGGTTTTTTTTCAAAAACAGGATTTTTTCATCAGTACATCTGCTTCCCCTTTGGGGAAGAGGAGTAAATCAAGTCTATAATTTATTCTTCTGATAATAATTGATACTACCATATTTACTCAGAGGGAAAGCCCCTCATTTTAGATTCATGTATTAAAGGGAGGGTGCAGGCAGCTCTGACTCTGGCCCTGAACCTAGGTCAGGGCCACAGTCAGACCTGCAGCAGTTGCCCGCCGCACCCCCTATTTGCTCTCTGCAGTTTCTGCCCCTGCCCTATCCCGTTCTCTCCCCCACCTTACTGTTGGGCTGGATTCCCTACCTGGCAGGGAGCACATGAACAGTCTATCCGCTGCTTAGCCAGTCAGTAGTGCTGACACATTTTCTCTCTGTGCTTCCATGTGCAGTGCTTTGGGAAAGAATAGAGTTTGAGCAGCATCTGACAGTGAAGGGGAAGGGAAGGAGGCAGAAATTGTAAGGTGTGGGGGAAGTAGAGATAGAGACTGTGAGGAGCTGTGGGGAAAGGACAGAGATTGTGCATAGTGTGGGGGTAGGCACATGCTGTGAGAAACTGGGGGCAGCAGGGTCTGATGGAGTCAGGAAGGCTGCAGGGGAAAGAATTGAGGAGCAGAGGGCAAGGGGGTTGCCCGAATTCCCGAAGCCACCTCCTTCCCTGCCCCCAGTCACTAGTTTCTATGCTGCAGCAGTGGGAAGAAGACAGATTTAACACAACCCTCCAATAATTTAATTCAATACCTAGAAAATTATAACCTATTTATAAATTTTTCATATAGAATCTAATTATTGGAGGGTTGTCTTAAATTCAGGGTCAACTTAGATTCAGGTAAATGGGGTACTTTACTTTTGAGCTTTAGACAGGGTTGCCAGCTGTCAGCAAATTGTAGTCTGTGGAAAAAGAAAACAAGCCTTTTTGGCCATTGGTAAAAAAAACCCAAAACAAAACACTAAGTACCTGAAGCTTGATTGAAGCTCTCACAGACGGAGCACGGCAGTGTAATAGTGTCTGAGAGTGAGCTTAGCACCTTGCAGGGAACCTTTTCACAGCCATGTGCTGCTGCTACTGTGTCTCAGGCTGCCTGTAATACTGTTGGGTTACGGGTTGGCTTCTTTGGGGTACTGTGCCAGGACAGCAGGAATGAGACTGGAATGGGGAAGGCTGCAGGTTGGGGTGGGGTGGCCAGTATGGTACAGGATGCAGTCAGGAGTATCAGGGTATGGGGCTGTAGGGAGGCACTGATAGGGGTGTGGGAGACAGCACAGTGTAAGACCATCTTACAGATTGCGGCCACTTAGGATTGCCAATCCAAGAACATTTTTGCACTACAATTTTTTGACAGTCAGCCAAACTTCTTATTTTTTTCTCTCTCATAGTTGACATTAAACCCCTAAATTTAAATGCAGCCCTTCTAATTGGGGCCTAGCAGCATGGGAGTCTGGGATACAGCCATCCCCTGCCTGATCAGTGGGATCAGGCTGAGGGCAGAATTGGGTCCTGGACTGGCTCCCCTGCCTGATACCTGGGGGCAAGGGTGTGTGCCATGAGCCCAACATTGGGGATTGTCTCCCTCATTTTGGGCTCATTGTGCCGGAGACCTTTAAAAAGGGGGCTATCTCTCAGTCTTCATCTGAATATTTAAATGTTATCCATGGAACAAAAGAGAGTGATACAATCCATTGCTGAATCTTAACGACTTCAGTTGCTGTAATGATCTGAACATCTTGAACATGAAGTTTAGTTTTAATCAGTTACTTGCTAACTTTCTCAGGCAAATGGTTAGGATGCTATAGACTTTGGAAGGGAAGTCGGCAGGTCTGGAAAGTTTTTCTTTTGTATCATTTTCACACACGATTTCTATGTGAGCCACCTTGGGATGTCTATAAGGACTTAAGGTTTTTAGAGAGATGTATTGAGAAGCTGCTGATCCTCTTTTCTTGCCTCAGCTTTTTATGTGGGCATTCTGCTTTATCCTGTGTGTAGAAGGGTTTAATGCCACTCACTGCAAATATTGATCTTTTCCTAAGTGCAAAGAGGATCCAGTGTCTTGCTGGTGAGAATATAGAGTACACTGGTTATGAAGCTGCCTTTCTGGGTTTGCTGGTTGGTCACTTTATCTGGCTTGATGAGTTGCTGTTGTGTTCTAGTATTTTTTTTTTTTTCAATGTTATCTGCCCTGGGCTTTAAATCTGAGGATTTTATCTTTCAGCTATTTGGGGCCAGCATGGGCAGGGTTTACATAGGTTTGCAGATGTTCCATTTGTTTCTGATTTGTCAGGAACCCTTGAACGTAGTTGTTAATTTTTTGAACCTGTTGATGTATCAACCATGATGATATGGTTGGGCCTGTTTTGATATAAATGTGACTTTCAAGCCATTAGGGCAGGGATGCTCGACCTCCAGCCTGTGGACTAAATGTAGCCTGCTGAGCCATGACATCCCAAGGCTCTCCATGTATCAGGAAATTTGGCAATGGGGAAGCAGTGGCAGTTAATACTGCCACCCTCCCCCTGCCAAATTCCCAAGCCTTGCGTGACCAGACTGGAGCTGGGGCCAGGCCATTCCCCCTTCTCTCCCTGTGGCTGAAAGGGGCTGTTCCGTGTGTGTCCTGGGTTCTGAGTAGGGACCATCAGGTGGATTTGGCCCATGGATGGACCAAGAAGTGCCCATCCAGCCCACTGGGCAAAACAGCTGAGCGCTGTATTAGAGCATTCTTTCCTAGGAAAATGTATTTGAAAAGAAAACAGAACTGAAGAATTGTAGCTGAAGAGATTATTTGTTTGAACTGAGAAGCAGAAGTCAGTGCCAGTGTAGGCATCAGAATGACAAGCTGACAGTAGGAAGTAGGTCCTCGTGTGCCAAGAGAAAACAAGGTGCCCAGAATATTGTGACTTTGAGATCAAAGTGCCAAGAGGAGTACATCTCAGTAATGCAAGTTGGGCTCCCTAAAGTGTGATTTTAAAAAAACCAATAGCCCTGAAGCACTGACTGAAACTCTGGGGATGACGTGAGCTCCATGAGAAACTGGGGACTGTGTAGCACTGAGAAAGCAAGTGCTGAAGTGCAGCAGAGGATTAAAGCAAAGGATTTACGTTTAAATAATAGACGAAAGGTATGTTGAATAAAGGTTATTCACAAATTTGTTTGAAAAACTGAAGCCATACAGAAATACAGCAAACAGGGTAGGGTGCTCTTTATGGTAAAGAAGGATCTGATTGGAATCTGTGGAAGACAATGTTTGGTACCTCCTAGTAGGTGGTTGTCACTGCTGTCTTCATATGTCCAGACTTTCAGATTTGTGACCATTCGTTTTGTATTTAGTATTACAGCTTGGGAATCTGATTATAGTATCTTCAGAGAACCATAGGGTAATAGAGAAATAGGGTTGGAAGGGGACCTTCAGAGGTCATCTAATCAAACTCCCTGTCTGGGGCAGAATCATCCTTATCTAACTATCCTATACAAATCCATAATCTAAACTCTTAGTAGAACACCAGTCAAACATGACACAACCACAAGACCTAACATCCTAACCTCCCAGAGGTAAAGCACAAGGACCATGGCAGCCAACGTCCTGCTTCTGCAAAAGTTTGTTAGTATGCAAATGCAAGATGCTACACCTCAGGAAGAATAACCCTAAATACAAATACAAATACAAAATGGGTGATGCCTAGCTGCAGGGAAGCACTACGGAGTAGGATCTGGGAGCCTTGGTAGATCCCTAACTTGGTACGAGTGTTAAGTGTGATGTAGTATGGAAAGGGTGAATGCAGGTTTGGGATGCATCAACAGAAGCATTAGATGCAAGTCACAGGAGGCAATAAGCTTGAGAGATCCCAGGTAGATGCACATGCCTACAGAGGAAGGCAAAAACTCCCACAGTCTGTACCAGTCTGACCATGGGGTAAGATTCCTTCCTGACCCCAAATTGTTGTTTGGTGTGACCCTGAAGAGAGGGGCAAGATCCTCTAGGTAGGAGCATCTGGCTTTAAGTCCTAGAAGGAGTGTTGGTACACACCAGCCACTCCCCAGTTTTGGCTGCATCCAATACCCAATGCCTCTGAGAGAGGCTTAAAAAAACCCCCTCAAACCCTGAGGCATGTAGCAAAAAGTGGGGACTGGCAGGGGAATTCTCTCCTAGTCCTATGTGGCAACCAGGAAAACTCAGAAACATGGGAAATACCCATGGTAGAACATAGACAGCTATGCCTAGATCATCTCTGACCAGGGGCTGTCCAACCTCTTCTTGAACACCTCCAGTGATGGAGTCCACAACTTCTCTAGGCAGTATATTCCACTGTCTTGCTGTTGTAACAGCAAAGAAGTTTTCCTGATATCCAATCTAGTATTTGAAGACTGTTATCATATCTCATTTTCTGCAAGTTAAACATGCCTAGCTCCTTCAGCCTCTTCTCATGTCACTTATCCTCCAAGTCCTTTATCATTCTTGTCATCTACTTCTGGACTGTCTCTCACTTCTCCACATCCTTCTTTAATATGTAAAGCCCAAAACTACACACAATACTCTGGATGTGGCCTAGCCAATGCTAAGTAGAGGCACCATAGCCTCCTGCGCCTTGCACCTAATGCTTCTGTTGCAGCTGTACAAAAGGCAGACTCGTATTGAGAATGTGATCCACCAAGGCTCCCAGATTCTACTCCGTAGAGCTGTCTTGCCGCTGGTGTCACCCATTTTGTATTTGTATTTATGGTTATTCTTCTTGAGGTATAGCACCTTGAGTTTGAAGTTCGTTCTGTTAACTCCAGCCCAGCTTTCCAGTCTATTGAAATCCTTCTGAATTGCACTCACATCTGCAAACCTGTTCACAATCCTTCCCAGTTTTGTGTTGTCTACAGACTTGCTGCGGAAGCTTTCTATCCCAGCATTCGAATTGTTAATAAACATGTTGGGCCCAGGATAGACCGCTGGGGGACTCTACTCAAAACCTCCTGCAAATTACCATTTGCTTATGGCTATTGAGACAATAGTAGTCTCATCCAGCCCACATTTCTCCAATTTGCTTAATGAGAAGGTCACCTGGAACCTTATCAAAAGCCTTGCTGAAGTCTAGATACACTTTATCCACAGCATTCCCTCCATCCGCCCAAGTACTTACTTAGCCAGAGAAGATCAAGTTGGTTTGATACAGTTGGTTCTTAATAAATCCATGCTGGGTGTTTGTGATCAGCCCTTCCTCCTCCAAATGTGTGAAATGGACTTCTTTAGGATATTCTCCAGGTGACTTCCAGGTACTGAGGGGCAGCTAACCAGTCTGCAGTTCCTCAGCTCCTCTTTTTTTCTTTCTCTTTTTCCTACAGTGGGGCACTTTATTGGCTCTTTTCCAGTCCGCTGGCACCTCCTCATTGCAAGTTCCATTGTATTCTTTAAACCACTTTTAATATCCATTCTAATTTTATTTTTTCTGCTTTCTTTCTTCTGGCCATTCTGTGTATTTTTGCATAAAAGAATCTTAATTTTTTTTTCTTCACTTTTTTTCTATCATCTCAGTTATGCACCATGTTACACCAAGGTTCTCCCTTAAGTCAAAGGGGAATCTCTTAAAGTTTTCAGAATTTACTGCTTTCATGACTAGTATTCATAGCTGTATCCACCTGAGGAATAGGTTTATAGTAGTTAACATACTGTGGGAATTTTGAAAGCCATAACACCTGAATTTTAGTTATAAGTTCACATTTTTAACAGTGGCAATTCATTAATTTGCCCAAGAGGCATGCTTGCAATCTAGGAAACTCTCCACTTTGTATCCTGGAAGATATAATTTGCTTACTGTGAACACGTATTGGTAGTGACTGCCATTAGTCTCTGTGGGTACAGTCGTTTAAAAATAGTTTACTGTGAACTTAAAAATTAACTGAAATAACTGAGCTGATACAACTGGGGATGCAATTTGATTTTTAGGTGCTGAAAAATGTTTATTAAAAGTGAGGCGCACTTATTTCAGGAATAATGTTATGATGATTAGAAGTGAAGCTGCATTTGAATATAATCTTTCTTCTTTAAAGTAATGTGAGTAAGCTTCTTGTATGTAGTAGAACCTAATAAAGGTGTTGTACAAGCTTTCATTTTCTCCTGGGAGTCACTTTTCTTCTGAGAAGCCATGACTGTATAGATAATTGGACTTTTTCTTCCAGAATAAACATGTCTGCTCCAGGAGAAAAAATAACTTGAGAACAACCAGGATGAAATCACTCGGAGTTTCTCCTGGGAGAGTGAATCTCTGTACGTGTGGTGGCTTCTCTCAGAAAAGAATATAGTCCGTAAGCATTGCCCCACTTCCCTCTTTTTTCCCCCACATCCAGCTTCCAGGGGCGTGTCCACACCTGCAAGCACTTGTGTTTGCAGCAGCTCAAATAGAAGTGGTGCAAATTTGAACCGGGCTTTTTGCCTCAGCGCGTGTGCTTGGACATGCACTTTGTTATGGAGCAAATTGTGCCACTTGGGGAAAAATAACCCTGCCTGGCTGCTCCTGGATCTGCAGCCAGGGGGAGTTAGAGCCCGAGGCCAGCACCTGTGCTGTCCCCAGCGGTATAAAAAGCGTCCCTGTCTTGTTTCCATCCCTACAAAAAACTGTCCTGACAAGCAGCTCAGGGCTACTCACTCTCAGGAGCTTCTGGGACCTGGCCACTTGGTACCTGGGGACATTACCTCTTGTGCCAGCTGGATTGCTGCATCAACATCCCAGGTCCATTTTTAAAAATATCCCCAAATCCATGTTTTTTACACAGACACATGCACACCCACCCTTAGAAAATGATCAGTTGGGCAATGCTTTATTGATATATTTACAATGTTAAAGCAATATGGAAGCGTACCATTGTCTCTACCATCATAATAAAATAAATTTAAAAAACCTGTATGTGTTGATGTGTACTTCTGGTTTTCTTTGCACATGACGAGTGTGTGATGGAGGGGATGTGGTGGTTGCCAAAAGGGGATGAGAAGGGGTGTGGGGGAAGGTGGGGGGTATGTGTGGAGGGATGTGGGGTGATTGCTGGGGGGACTGTGGGTGTAGGGGACCTTGTGGGGGGACTGCTCAGGAGGGGTGGATTCCCTGGCCCCCACAGGGTGCAACCCCCCCACCCCCACACATGGAATACCCCCCCAACACAGGGCCCCAGTCCTCTCCTGGACTAATGGAGCCTGCAGAGTATGCTGAGATGTGTAAACTCTCCCCCCCCATAATATCTGTCAGCACTATAACTTCTTCACTTTTTAGGGTCTGGTCATTCAAATGTCTGTACATGCAGCTCTGGGTGAACTTTTTTCCTATCTGAAGAACCAACCTGGGAGAATTCTCCTAGATTGCTTGTTTGAATGTCTGTATGCAACCTAAATTACCTGATTTAATTAGTAAGGCTGTAGAGAAGGCAATTTGGATGTTTTAATTAATGTCATCTAGCGATATTAACATTTTATAAACATTTTGTATATTTCAAAAATTGTTACACTTTAGAACCAATATTTAAAATCCGTATTAAATCAAAACTTCTAAAAAGCTGAGTGTCACACATACCTGTCACACTGGTGTGTTTCTGTTCAAGTCAGACTTCGGAATGAAGGAAGCAGTATCAAACTTCTATCACTTTAACTGAAGAGCGTCTGACATCTGATGGATGGGACCAGCGCACAGATTCTTCATGCTCCGTCTCTGCTTCTTAAACCTGTCTCTGAATAGGTCAAGAGATTTCACTTTCATTTTCTTAAGGGAGGTTAAACAGCTTTAAGCAAAAGCTAATGCATCTTGCTTCTGACAAAATATCAGCTTTGCACTCTGTCATCTAAGAGGTTAGTAGTATCTATGTCTTCTGGACAAAGTAGGTGTTTTTAAGTAAAATTCGTATAAAGCTTCATAGTGCAATTGTCATTTATCTTCACTATTAAAACTATTTTATGCTATAGAAGTCCCATAATTTCATTATTGGCATCAGACAGGTGATCTGCAAAAGCACTATTCACGTGGGATTGAAAATAGCTACTCTTGATTTCTGGATTCTGAACCCGAAGCTTTCTTCTTGGCAGGAATTCAGAAGTCATTCCCTAATAATTCTCAGATGGCTTTCTGAAAATAAAGTTATAAATTGGTGCCCTCCCTCTCCACCCCCCCAAAAATTAGTTGCGTTGAGATGTTGAGCATTGAGGAATATGTTAATTTTTTTCCTATATGTTAGTAAGTTGTTTGGTGGTGGTTCTCTTGCGTGTTGAAGTGCTACATCAGTTGAATGTGCATTACAGTTTTTGATCAGAGTTGGCCTTTTCTCTCTTAATTTACTGAATGATACTACTTTCACTTTTTTTTTCTTCATACTAACTACAATAAATTTTACACGGGAAATGGAAACTTCTGAAATACATGGCAAGAAAGGTGCTGGTATTGACTATGAGTTTGGGTTGAATTTTCTTGTTGTCTATAGGAATATCCCTTATTCTTTCAAAAGGTGGTTGATTGGGGTAAAGGTGGGCTTGCTAAACTTCAAGGAGAAATGTCTTACTCAAGAGCCTAAAATATGAATTCTTTTAAATATAATTAGATGCTTTACTAGTAAAAAGTTTCTCATGTTGTTTCTCTTTTTGCCTTGTTTTTTGCTGTCACACCAAGGTGAATTCTGGTGCTGGTTAGATGCAGGAGTTTTGATGCAAGGCCCCTATACCCGGTGAGGTGTGTTAGGTATGGGCTCAGAGCCCGGTTTTTATGATGAGGCTTTCATGTCTCATATAGCAGGTGTTGTTTTTTATATTCTGTTCTCATATTTTCTTATCTACTGTACAAATCTCTATTACTTCTACCCTTATTTGGCTTTCCCTTTCAGCTTCATAAAATTAAAATCACATATAAAATGCATATATTCCTTTACCTGTGATATTTCATGAAGATCATTAATTGCTAAGGACAGACCAGCAAAAAGCCAGAGGCAGAATCTGTTCAGTCTGGCAGCTTCCTTTGAGTTGTGTAGGTTGAACTGATTAACCAACTGAACTGATGTTCAGTTTCAATTGGGAAAGTAGGGGATGTGGGGTGGGGGTGCTACATTGACCCAAGCCAATAGGCGGGGAGTGTTAGAGCATGTCTCCCAGCCTGCTGGTGATTGCCAGCCCAGCCAAGTGTCCCCCAAGCCCCTTCTGTCCCCCCCCCCGTGTGGGTGGTGGCCCACTTTGGGGGAGCTTCCTCCAGCCTGGGTTCCTTGGCCCAGCCAGCTCTGGGGAGCTTGGGGGAGTTCACCCCCCAACCCCAGCTGCTGCTTGCTTTAGTTGCTGCCGCAACAGGGAGGGGGAGGGAGTCCTCTGGGCCAGGGCCTTATGCATGCAGCTAGCATGGGGCACCAGGAGGCCCCCACCTGGGGGACTTCCCTGTACCTCACCCCAGGGCAGCCTCAGGGACAGAAGGGAAATTCTTCCGCTCCCCTGCCACTAGTTTTGCCTCAGTCTTGCAGCAGCTGTGGAGGAGCAGGAGAATTTCCCTCTGATCCTTGAGGCTGCCAGAGAGTCAGAGTCTAAGGCAAAAGGTTCTGGGGTTTGGGAGGGGAAGAATTCCTCTCCACTTCCTGGGAGACCCTGGGTTGGGGTGGGAGGAAGACCCTGGAAGCAGGGGCTCCCCAGTGCCCCCACACTGGGCTGCATAGGTAGGCACCCAGCCTGGAGGACTCCTCCTCCCTCCCTCCTGTGGCAGTGGCTGAAACAATCAGCAACTAGGAGGAGGGAGGGCTGGTAGGGTCAAAGTCCCTACTGCATGGTCTCTTCCTCCCCCACATGCTGTGTAGATCCTGGCTAAGAGGGTCTGGGGGTCTGTTGCCTTGCCCCCCCGGGCTTGGGGGGGAGATCAGGCTCGCTGGTTTTCTTGGGCAGAGCCTGTCTTCCTGGGCTGCTGCCTGCTGGGCTTCCTGCAGAGCCCCTGAGCTGCACCAAACCCGGTGCTTTGCTTTGCAGCTGTAGGGGAAGCAAACTAAAACTCCTCCTCATTTAAGGTGCATTATGCTGCCGAATTTGCTACAGCAGCTGTAGATAATGCGCAGTATGCTACCGAGGTGTGCAAACACCGACACCATTAAAGCAGTGCAAAAGCATTTAGTCTACTTTAAAGTGTTGTGCATACATGCCCCTTGTTTCGTCTACACACAGCCATAGGAAACTGTGTTCAAAACCTCCTTAAAGTTTAGCTTTTTCCCAGATACTGTTTCTGTTTTATCCGTAAGACTTGTCTGTGCAAAACAGTTAAAAGATGCCTCGGCACAGCTATGTTGAGCACATTGCGAGCAGGGATGCAGGAATTTTCCCCTGTAGCGTGGGAAAAGTTTCAGTGCACGGTCAGAGCCTGCCAAAACCTTGCAGCTGCACCAGCGAGTGCATGCTTGCAATTGGTTCACGTTAAATTATGCATACGTATTGGTTGGCGATTGGCTAGCGGACCAAATAAGAGGCTTGGGAGATGCCCGCCAAACCAGAGGAGAGCTGGGACACGCATGAGGAGAGATCCACGTGCATTTCTGAGCCATGAAGGAGGCCTGATCAACCGACAACGACTCCCCAGCGGATTCATCTGACACCCCATACCCTGCATGAGTGTGAGCTTCTGTGTTTCTGAGTTCCTGCTGATGTTTGTAACTTCCAAGGAACGTGCCTACAGCCTAAGGATTGTAAGTAAAGTTTTTTTTGACTTCCAACAACCTGCATGTCTAGCGCCTCAATTCCACACTCCATCAGCGGCCCCATTCCACCAGCGTTTCTTGGCCCCCACAACTTTTACTTTGTTACAGAAGGAAACTAAGCAGGCTTGACATGATTTTGGAAAAATCTTTATAGAACTATTGCTTACATTTTAGGTACTCACAAATGGCTTATTTGTTTTATTTAAATGTCTCTGGCAATTGAAGTTTGCATGACTGGTGCATAATTTCCTAGATCCCTCTTTTCCATGTCTTCTTTTTTTCTTTAAAGATCCTCCTTTTCCAGATTTTGAGAATTTGGCCCATCTTCCATGAGTTTTTCAGAGATGCTATATTTACCTGAATCCAAGATGACCTTGAATTTAAGACAGCTCCCCAATAAATAGACGCTATACATGAAACATGATACATTTGTTATAAATTTCCATGTATAGAATGCAGCTATTGAAGGATCATCTTTAAATTCCCCCTCCCACTGTTGTAGCAGTAGGGGCACATGATCTGATCCCTACCTTGTCTCCTGCCCACTTGTCTCTACTACCTGGTGCTTGCCCTATGTGCTCCTCTGGCCCCAGCCCTTCTCCCTACCATGTGTTCCCTTGCCTGCTGCTCAAAGGCACTTAGGCTTGGGATAGGTGATAGTAGCACTGGCCTAGGTACTCATATCCAAGACTAGACTTTTATTTCCCTATTAGTCAATTGCTCGCCAAGAATGATGGGGGGGCGGGAGACTAGGATGGAGCCCCACCACCTAATGCCCTGTGCTACTGCTGTTCTGCCTCTTGCAGGGAGTGAGGTGGGGGAGCCGAGACCCTGGCTCCCCCATCCTCTGTCTGGTCCTTGGCGTGGCTTTGGAATTATGGCGGCATTCCCCTACGTTTGCAGCACTCTGATTGGCTGCCCGTCAAGAATGGTGGGGAGGAGAGTAGGCAGGAATGGCGCCCCAGCCCCTCCCCCTGGCCAGGCCTGCATCTGGGCCCGTGGGCACCACGGCACGCTCTCCCGCCTCCCCACCCGCTTTAGACAGACGGACTCTTAGGCTTTTATGATGTTAGAATGTTGAAGGGTGGGGGGCAGAACCTCATCTTGATTTCAAGTAACTACAGTGCTAACTAGAGGTTCTGAGATTTGCAAATCACTTGGGCCTAGTGAATTTCATGCTAGGATTTTCTAAGAACTAGATAACGCCAACATCTAACTTCTCAGTAGCCTCTAACCCATTCATTCCCTATTCCAACTTGATTTTTTGCTCCCTCATCAGTGCCACTAATTGTTTTAACTACCCAATCAATATTAATTGTTTCTAGTAAAGATGGGTTGAAAAAAGGCATTATACACTTCAGTCTCCTGGATATCATCTGTTGTTAAATTTACTTTTCCATTGATTACTTTTCCATTCAACTTTTAGTGTTCCTTTTACTGTGAATGTACTTGAGTATGTTTTTGTTTAATTTTTAAGTCCTTTGCTAGTTGTACAGTTTGTATCAGGGTACAAATGTATGAATCAATAGGAGACACCCAGAAAGAAATAATGTTATGGACTGACTGTGGCAAATTAATTCACTAGCTTAAAGAGACTTGGTCAATGAAAATGTATAAATGAAGGACCAAACTGCACATTAACTGCAATATTATTGGCGCCTTAACATGAAAATATGAAAGGTGAAAATCTATTGGAGGCCTAGATAAAGCAAATGCTTCTGGAAAATATTAGATAGTAAATTCAAATGAATTGCAGCAAATGTCAAGGGGTGAATTACTTGAAAGTTATCCAGGAAAGAAGATGGAATTACTTGGGGTGTGGCAAGATGAGGCCAGACTACATTGCATGGCAGGCATGCCACTGGCTCTTCTTGAGGTGCGTGTGAAAGGAACCCATTGGAAAAAATCCCTCTAAACAGAATTTAAGAGAATTTCTTTGTGTTTATAGTATGGAGAACTGCGCAAGGCGCAGTCTAGGTGAGAGGGTGCTAATAGAGTCTTATGGGTGTACTAATTCAGCAGTTGATTATGGAAGGAGTCAGAATTCTCTGTGTGGGATTTAGTTGTTTTACCCGAAATAAAATACAGAAATAGTGGGGAAAAAATGCTTGACTAACTGCTTAAATGCAGATATTGCAACAAGCATCAAGTATGCATTCATGGTGCCAAATGAGTTAGTTGGTCCTTTTGAATTTGATTAAGATACTAGGTTCTATTTTTCTTTTTTCTTTATCTATTCATTTTGTCATCAATAACTCACTTTAATGTTAATATGCATGATGAAAACGGGACTGAAGGAGACTCTGGGTTAAGTCCATTTCCTTGATATCGTAGGTGGTTATGTTTATCTCTTTCATAAAAAATGAACAAGTACCATCCCACCCTCCTCTCTTGAGTGGTGGGTCTACAAATTTTATTCCCCTGATGTACAGAAATCTTCTAGTTTTTAGCCTAAATGTATGTACAGCCAGCTTATATCTATTTATTTGTTCTTTCTAATAGGTGTTCTCTGTTGGTTGGAACATAAGTACTTTATGACTTTATTACCTAGATTTTCAAAATGGTTATCAGTGGTTGTAATGTTCAGTGTAGCTCTGGTAGCATCCTTCAGAATCAGGTAGGATTTGTACTAAATGAGGTAGTAGGCATTTAAATATAATGTGAGTAAATGCAGCATGCTTACATTTCAATGATGGGTACAGTATTGGAATCTAGATATGTAGGCATATGTTATTTCTTAATTGGTATCTAGGTATACATGAGTAAACAATATGCAATCCCAGTGTGCCATTTATTCTTGGGGGGTTGTCCTCTTGCCAAAGTAATATCAGGTTGTTTTATTTACTACTTAGGTCCACTAGATATTTTCAAGTATGTTCCATAAGCGGCGTATGTGATGCTGGCAGGTGGGGTGGTCCAGGTGTTGCTTTTCTCATCCTAGATGTGACATTTGTAAAAACTCTTCATGTGGTCTGGAAGATCTCTATTAGAGGAGCTAATAACTTTATCATTATACCTTGAAAAATGTTGCTAAACTTACTTAAAAGTGCCCTAGGAACTCCATAGTCATGGTTGCATTGATTTTACATTAAAATATGGCAGTCAAATCCATCATTAAACTCTTCACAAGTCAAACTTACTTTTCCATTACTGTTTTTTTTTTTCCCCTTCAGATTTACTAACTTTTTGGAGGAGGCCTTGAAATTTTTCATAGTTCATTTTAACCTAAGACTTGACTTATTTATTCAGATTTCACTCGGTTTTTTTTGGAACTTCTTGGAAAGAGTGGTTGTAAGATTTTACATTTAAGACTCAAGCTGTTCCTAACTGATCTCTGAGAGGGAGAAAGCATGTGCACAAAGTGAAGACCTGCCACGGAGGTTTCCTTGTGTGCATGAATCACTTATCACTAGGCAAAGGAGAACAGAAATTTTGCTGTATATGAGCTATTCCACATTAACTGTCTGCACATTTTTATTCCATGGCAAGTGAAGGCTAGGTTGAAAACTTACTCTTTGTTAATGTAACTCCCCTGTTTCCCTGATTCTTCAGGCTCAGTAACATAATGCAGGAACATCAAACGTGCAGCCTGTAGGCTGGATCCGGAGTTGTGGTAAATTGAATAAGACAGGTTTATTTTACCAGTTTAGCCTCATTACCTATCAAGCATATATAATGTACAGTTAAAATGGATCAACTGATGCATGTTCACAAGGAGTAAATAAATCCTTCACCTTTTTGAAATAGTGTATCTGTTCATCTCTCCATGCTGAAGCTCTTAAGGAAATATTGTAGATTATGGGTGTCAGGAAAGGGTTTGCTATATGACAGCAGTTTTCAAACTGAGTTGCATAGATCCCTAGGGTATGCAGTGTTATGCCAAGGGCACGCTTAAAGGTTAATAATGGTGTTGGAGCTTCTGATTGGTCAACGCACAGCTAGTAATGGCATTGTTGCCTATTGTTGTCAGAGTTGACAGTCTTCCTAGGGAATGAACTTGCAAAGATGCATCAGGTGTAGGAGGGCATACGAAAAATCTGTTTGTGACAAAGTTTCATTGTCTTCAAGACAGATGCAGTGTCTGGGGCCAGCAGACAAATAGGCTGGGAAATGTGAACCATGTACTCGTAGCATGAGATAAGGTGTTATTAGGTCATAGTGACCAGCTGCAGAGCCCTTGGGATTTCTGGTTTTGGTGGATGGACTAATTTAGGAGACCAAGACGTGCCCAAATTAAGACACTGGTAAATGATCTAATTAAGATGTGTGCATGTGATGGGTTTGGGAAACAAAGGAATAGGCTGACAGAACAGAACGTGGATAGTATGATGACTACAAGGAAGCCAGTCAATGGTACCTGAGAATGAAGAGTCATCAGAAGGAGAGAGAATATAAAAAGAGGGATTTCAAAGCTGCAAAAGGTCCTCAAGGGGGGAACTCGAGGCCACAATGGACCGGGGGGGTGTACCACTAGCCCATCTCACCTACCCCACTGGTGGGGGGTGGGCCTCAGCTGTTGACCTCCAGGCTGCTGACATTCAATAATGCCTGCATTATTCTTACCTGCTATCATTGTGTGTCAATAAACTTTGCCTATTATTAAATGGAAGAAGTCATGGTTGGTCTGAGGGTTTGTGTCCACCCAAAACAAGGTACCTGGGTCATAAGTCCATTGCCAGCAGGATGAGCAGCAGTATTTTTGCAGGCAAAGAGGTGTGTAGTTAAAAAAGTTTGAAAACAGACTAGGGGAAGCAATTATGAATAAGTCCTTCCAGGACAAGACTTGCTTGTAACCCTAATGATGATGTGTATTTATTTGCACGATCTCAAATAGTCATATGTATAGTTAACCAGGTTTAGTTAGAGTTGAACTTAAAACAAAATAATGTTAGACAAAGGCATCCAAGGTTGACTTTTGAAATTGTCGTATTGAGTAGTCATAAGGGTAGCTGAATCAACATTTACAACTTTTTTCCTTGTAAATAATGTTTCTACTTTGCAGTTCCACTAGTCTAGAATGATTCTGTATGTTAGTATAGGCTGCTTTTCTCAGATTTATTGATACAATTTATTTTGGCAAGTAGCTCTTTTTATTTTAGCTTTTGTTTCCTTTTTATTGTTGTCAACCCTCCTTGAATTAGTTCTTTACTTACATACAAGTAGCGATTATTACTGTTCTACTTTTCTGCTTTCATTTAAGAGAGCAGTTTGTTTGCTGCTCAGTGCAGCACAGGGTTTGGGAATGTGAGAATTTGTTCCAGGCTCCCAGGAGTTCCAAATAAATTGGATTTTCAGCAATTAGACCAGCTGATCTTCCTTTTTGGTATGCCTAAGGATCATGGGGAGCTGAATCTTCTGATTTGTCCAAAGTCTGTCAGTGCAGTTTAGCTGCCTAATTCAGTAGAATAGTTTGTCCTACTGCAAAAGTTGTCAGTGAGCCATCTGTATTCCTACCACCTCCCTGCGTGTGTGAGAACAGCTTAATCCAGCCTGTCACCTTGCAGCTCCCACTGGTAATTTTCCACACAGCAATGCAGCAGAGTGGTCTGGAAGTTCCTTCCACTTTATTATCTTGCTTGCTGCAGTCTTACGATAGAGGTCAACATGAAGAAAGAACATGTTCTAATAGGAGCCTTTCTCAAGACACTGCATCTGGGCTTGCATACCTGTCATGCTTTTTACAGGAAGGGAAGATTCACAGACTCTAGACTAAATGTCCTAATCTCCCCACATTTCCTGTACAGAGAACACTTTCTGCACCTCTAGTATAGCCACAATCCAGATTTGGGGGTGGGGGGAAAGGGTTTTTATAGAATCCCCTTCTGAGCTGTAGTAGTTCATCAGTATGCGGGACACACACCTAAAGAGGTTGTTGGTTGTTAACATATTCTTTATGCTCTTCTTTTGAACTTTTTTTGGAGCATGACAGCTCCCAATGGGCACTGTACAGTGCTTTCTTGAAGGCCTGATCCAAAGTTGATTAAAGCCAGTGGGGAAAACATCAAGGTCCAAAGTACTTAAAGTTAATTTCTTTCAAAAAGGATTCTGAGTATGAGGGACTGAGTAGAAGTGGAAGGAATCTGTTGTATGCCTTTGCCATATTTTAAGACCTTCTGGACTACAGTTCTATATTAATAGAAATATTTTTTTTCTACCCTCAACATTTAGTTTCTCCTTCTTAAGACTGACTTTCCATGAAGAAGATGGGGCAGGAGTATTTACTGTCTTTGATAAAATACTGCACATACTGTCTCAGTTTGGATAAGTACCTTAAAACTTGCTAATTAAAACTGATCTTTTTTTTTTCCCCAGCGTAATACACAGTGATAATGTCTTGTTTGAATGGTCGTCTAATCCTGAGTCTAGATTTTAAACTTCCTTTACATTTAATAGCTTTTCATACTCTGGTCTTTCAAGATACTACTTTCTCCTTACTTCAGATATCTCCAGAAAACTACTAATAACCTTCCTTTTTGAAAAAAAACATGTACCTTATCTTTAATTTCATTTTGCTGGTTTTAATGTCTAGCCATTTTTTGTCCTCTACCCTAAATTTTCCTTGAATAAAAATAACTGCATTTTTTTCCTTAATAAATGGTATCAGAACCCTGCCAAATGGGTAGGGAGAGGGAAGGGTCAAATATGTAAATATTTTGGGGGTCATGAATTTTATGAATTGATTTGGGAATGAATGATCTTTTAATCAGAATTTCTGAATATGGAATTAACAATTGGGACTCCTGGCAGAGGTGATATTTTTTTTTTTCTTAGACCAACTAGATTTTTGCAAAAAAAATTCTTTAATTGCAAACTTTTGGACGCAAATGCCCTTCATCAGGCATCGGAGAAAAGACTAAAAGTTCTTCTGGGTAGAAATGAAAGTTCATATTTCATAGAAGAGTTGAAGGTGGTAAAATCTGTTTGGAAAAATTCATTTTATATACAGATTAGGCTCAGACAAAAGTTAGAATAGTCTCTTTACTTCAAAATGCATAGGTTCATAGATGTTGGGGTCAGAATGGACCTCAGTAGGTCATCGAGTCTGATCCCCTGTCCTGGGACTGGAATGAGTGCTGGGTTCAGACAGCTCCAACCAGGCGTTTGTCCAGTCTCCTCTTAAGGACCCCCCAAGGTAGCGGAGAACACCACGTCCCTTGGAAGCCCGTTCCAGATTCTGGCAACCCTTACTGTGAAGAAGTTCTTTGTAATGTTCAACGTAAATCTGCTCTCCGTCACTTGTAGTCTTTGTTCCTAGTTACTCAAAGGGGTGCCCTACTAAATAGAGCATCTCCTATTCCCTGCTGCCTTCCCCTGAATTTATAGGCAGCCACAAGATTGCTGCTCGGCCTTCTTTCGCAAAGGCTCAAGAGATCTAGATCCCTCCGTCTCTCCTTGTAGGGCCTTGCCTGCAGACCTCTGACCATATGAGTAGCCTCCTCTGAACCCTCTTGAGATTCTCCGCATCCATCTTGAAGTGCAAAACTAGATGCAGTACTGCAACCACTATCTGACCAATGCCGCATGGAGGGGAAGCATCACCTCCCTGGACCTGTTTGTTATGCACCTGCTAATGCATAAGAGTTTGTTTAGCTTTACTGATTACTTTGTCACACTGATGGCTCATGTTCATCTTGGCGTCAGCTATGACTCCGAGATTCCTTTCTGCCGCTGTGCTGCTGAGAACATCATCCCCCAGCCTATAGGAGTGTTGGGTATTCCTTCTCTCTAGATGCAGCACTTGTCTTTGTTGAACTGAATCCTATTCTTTTCTGCCCAGGCAAGACGAATTTAGCAAATTTTAGCTTAACCTTTAAATGTTTTAGTTTAAATAGTTTTATTACAAATTTTAGTTGCAAACTTAAAATGTACGTACATACATCAGACCTATTAAAATTGCTATTTTGGTCCTTTATTAATATGAGACTAGAGAGTGCCTAAAAGCATTAACTTTGTAATGGGATTTCCAGTTTAAGCATCACAAAATTACCTAATAAAAAGTTAGATCTTTCTTTTTCTATTTTATCAAATATTTTATATTAATACAAGTCCTTTATTCTTCCGTCTAAAAATAAGAATATTCTGTTCTATTTCAATCAGTTTGTAAGGAAAACTTATGTTAGAACAGAAAATAATTCGGTGGAAATTAAATGTGAGTACACTATCGGTCCTAATCTTGTATATTGTTGTCCTAACTGATGGGATGATATTTCAGTAAATTTGAAGTAGGACCATTTAAACGTGTCTTCCTGGATTGTCTACTGATGCCGGTGTTAAGTGAAATGTCTTCTCTAGTAGTAATTGCAGTAATAGTGACTTACAATTATCATTAAAAACCCACAAAATGCCCTGCTTTGTCTTTGTTTTGTTCTAGTTTGAAGATGCTTCAATTGGTAATATTCAGAATGAAGTGACATCTGTCATCCTTTATCACCATTTTTGTTCAGATTTGGCAGCCTCTGAGCCTTCAGTTAACATAATATTGTTGCATGTCAGCTGCCAAACTAGACACCTTTCAGGGCTGTGCTTTTGTGTGTGTAGGTGTGCTTGCTGCCTTTTCTGAAAAGTGTGCCTCTAGTTGCTTTTGAAAGTGTAGTCCTTATTTTCTTGCTTTATTAAATGTTTCAAGACTAGGAGAGTCCATGTTTAACTTAACACACAAGACTTTAAAGATGTCTACAATGACCTTTAAAACACCAGTAGCAATTTTATGGTGTTTTTAAGGACTCGGTTCATTGGCTAATTCAAACAAATGATTTGTTTTGGTCAGCTCCTTCAGAGATTTGATTACTTGCACCAGTCTTGCCAGGGATCATTAAGAAAAAAATCATTTGTGCTAATAAATGACAAAAAACCCCATAAAAAGTTGTTTTATTACTTTGGCATTTAAGAGAGAAACAGCTTAAAAATCTGAAAGATGGATTTCCTGAGTTTGTGATCATTCAGGCTTACATAGTCAAATGAATTGGTTATTTGTAGTGACAGTCTTGCTGAGACATTTGTATTTTAAGACATTAATGAGAAATTTCCTACAAATAAAATTTTCCTGACTATGAAATACTGATGTCCTTTCTGACAAACTTCCATTTGAGTTTGAGGTTTGTCTGATAGTCTCTGTTTAAGAAGACCACATCCCATCTTCTTGTCCTTTCATCTAGAAGTCTTCTATTATGCAGTATGTAAAAAATGTTTCAGTTTAGAGTGCTGATTACAGATCAGCAAACTGCTGCTAAGTTTTATCTCTAAACAGGAAAATATTTTGGACTCTGAGCTCCCCCCACCAGTAGAAGTTTGGCCACTGACATTATTGGAGCAGGAGATGACCTTTGTGTCTTGGTTCTCAAAGTCTTTGCTCTCATTTTCTTAGAAGGCAAAATCAGTTCTGTAACTTTTAAAGAAATATATAGCATTAGATTTCAAAGGTTTTTTTGTCCCTGCAATAAAGTATGCTTTAAGACGTCTCATATAAACAACTTGACATTGAATTCATTATTGCACAAGTTGTTTTTCAATAGTATTTGCTTAAAGCTATCATTTGAACTGCTTGAAAAGTATTCCTTATCTTGCTGGAGATTTAAAAAAAACTGTGAACATATTATTTCAGTTATTATTAAAGCCGTACTCTAGAAATAAAGTTCAGTGTGAGGAAACATCAGAATACTATTAACCAAACACTTAGCATGATTATGAACTCAAATAAAGACCTACTTCATAAAAATATTTTCTTCCTTTTATTAATTCATTTTTGGGTAATCATAACTGATCCTTCTCTTGTCAACCTCCATTTCAGTACTAGAGCATGTATTCATTTTTAACCCTTTTTATTAACAGGATTTTGTGCTACTTCCATAGTAAAAATTATCTGGTTAATTCTTATGTCCAGCAATTGTTGTTACTTCTATTGCTCTCATGGTTATAATTTTTTAAATTTACATAAGTACTTCAATTGAAATTTGAATGAAATTGGCTTCCCTTGCTTTCCTCTGCCTTATGTTTGATCTAACATGTCAGGAATGAAAAGTGTTGTGACTTGCATGCTTTTAAATGTAAATGATAGTGTATTATATAGTTCATATACAATACAATAGTATGATATTCCATTCTTTGGTTAGCTATGCAAAATATTGCTTCCGATTTATACTTTAATGTATGAGTTGACACTATATATTCAGTTTAATGCTTTCATTTATATATGTAATCTTCCCACTAGACTGGTGGGGTCAAACTCACTTGGGGCCTTTAGTGAGATCTAAATCCCAGTGCTCCTTGCAGGCCAGATCTGGCCCTGGGTATGGGGCAAAGACCACGGCTACAGCCTTTAAGGTAGTGGCGGCCATCGTGGCAGCGATTGCCACCATGGCTGTAGAGGGTCAAGTAGCCACGGACCAGACAGGCAATTGCTGTTTCGGAGGCGGCACAAAAGGCAGCAGACCGTGTCCACTTGGGATCCCAGAGCCCTGGATTCTGTGGCAGGCTAAGCACACCACAGGCCATGCTCCCAGCTTCTAGTAGTCTTTTGGTAGCTTGGTGGGCTGGATGGAGGGGCCCTGCAGGCACCCCTTTCTAGTGTGAAGACTAATTCTTTTCATTTTAATTTGCATGGAAAGTAGACTAATTCTTGATAGTTTGTCATCCACGATTTAGAAGAGTGGGAGAAGTGAGAATAGAAAGATAATCTGAGAAATTTTCAGATGATTTGCAGTTTTGTAAATTCAAGTTCATCCTTGTAACATAACTTTGTCCTGCTGTTTTGGGATGTAATACTGCTTATATAGTAGGTGCATCAGTCAACTTTTCAATTGCTTCTTTAGGGATTTGGAATGATGCATGCCTTTGTTGCACTTCGACTGCGTTTGCTCCTTGAATGGGAAGAGAGATGAATCTTCACAGGAATGAAATCTGCACCCCCCAGCCCGCCACCTCCCCCTCTCCCAATCCCAAACCTGCCTAGACAAGTGCTGAAATAGTTCGGCAGCTTTAGACGGATCAAATGCATAACCCAAGGAAAAAATAATTGCTTGTAACAGAGTCAAGACTATATTTTCTTTAGCAGAAAGCATATCTTAATTTGAGCAGACAGTATGTTTAATTCTTTGTTCAGGCCTTTTAAAGATAAAGTACTAGGACTCTTCTTGGATTTCAGAAAGCAACTTGTTCTGGCCAAGCATACAGACCATTGAATCATAGGTTTTCTCAACCTGGGGAAGAAAATGTTCATCTCCTTCCTGAAATATTAAGCAAAACATTAATCAGAAAATATACACAGAGACTTTTTAGTTGTCCTTTTAATTCAAAGATGCAGTAACAAATCATACATATATTTCATATGCCACAGTAGTAGTCCAACAGCTATACATTGTACCCATACAAATGAAGGGGGAGGTAGGTCTTCCAGTTTTAAATTTTGGGTTGAATCTCTGAAGATGGGGCTTCAGTTCCTATTCTGAAGTAGAATTCTTCAGTTGAAGCCAGGAGCAGAATATGAGCTAATTTAGACAAACCTGCTATCTATCAAAAGCTCTTAAATTTACCCATTTATCCCTGTGTTGAATCTAATATTTCTGGACAGGAGCATTTCTTTCAGGAAGGGATCTAATATTGATCAAAAGGCAAGGATTGACTATGAGAAAAAATTATATAATGGAAAATTGAAAGTTTAAGACCGTTTTATTGTATAGTCAAAAAGTCATGATTGTGTAATGAAGAAAGTAGACAACTTTGACTAAAAGTTTGTCATAAGACACTGTCAGAGTGAAGGTTAAGATTAGAAATGGGAATGAAAGAGTAGTATTTAGCAAAAGGGGTGGGGGTGGAAATAACCAATTATTTATAAACCAGAAGGTAAAAAGTATAGAAAATTGTTTTGGAAAACCATAGATATCCGGAAAAAAGTCATGGAAGGAAAGCTAAGGCAAAAAAGTTTACTGCATCAGGAACAAAATCCTTATTAGGAACCAGTAATTAGTAAACCAGAAGGTGCAAAATATAGGAAATGATTATTGAAAGCCACAGCAGATACTGGTTTCAGTCAATAAGGAATGAAAGGACAGGAGTATGATACATTCCAGTATAGTTTTATTGGTGGTCTTATGGAAAATGGATCTTCTCGATTGATGATTTCACTCCTTCAAGAGATTTTTCTTTGATTTTTGGTAGCCACATAGATATGATAGACTTCTCTGAGGTGCAATATTCCATGATAGTCTAATGCTAAAAAGTTAGGAGTATACAGTATAAAGAAAAATGGCAAATTGGTAAATGCTGCTGAAGACAAGACAGTTATTTAGCAACATGGTTTTCTGAGCAAGCTGAACCTTTTTAAAAAAAAAATCTGTTCTAATACAGCCATATATGAAGTTATTCATCTAGGCTAGTGGTTTTCAACCTTTTTTCATTTGTGGACCCCTAAACATTTTCAAATGGAAGTGCAGACCTCTTTGGAAATTTCTAATTGAGGTGCAAATCTCTTCAAATTGTAAGTGGGCATATATATATACTCTTCATTGATCATAGTCCTCTTTTGTGGACCTGTAAGACCTAGTCTGTGGACTCCCAGGGGTCTTTGGACTGCAGGCTAAAAACCACAGATCTAGGTAGACCGAATGTAGGCCATAACTAGAGAATGGAAGAATGTACCCTGGAAAGTATTGAAAAGGATCTAGCTTAATGGTTCTCAAACTTTTATAGTAAAGGCACCTCTATAAAGAAAAATATAGAAAATGCCAGCTCTTTGCTTTCACCCCTTGTTTGTGTGCTTGCTTGTTTGTTTGGCCCACGGAAAAATAATAGAACAGATTTGCTGTTGCAAAGCACTCAGACCACAATGGGTAAGAACATTTTGATGGTATGGATTTCTATTTGAAATCTCTGGTTTTATCTTGTGAATCATGTAGGTGTGTGTACGTACACATAACAATGCTAATATTGCACAGCTTGGGGCACCCCAGGGTGCTGTGGCACCCTTATTGAGAATCCGTGATCTATAAGCTTAGAATGAGCTCCCAGTACAATGACATAGCAGAAGAGGTAATTGCATCTAAGAATGTATGAGAAGAGTATGCAGGTACCTTCAAGGATACTAAAGGACCCTTTAATATACTAGAAAAGGGCAGGAAGCAATGGAAGCTGGTCTAGCAAAGGCAAACTGAAAAAGTACGTGTTGTTAAAAGGGAGGTGCTTTACAAAAAGTGTATGCTCACTCATGTTTTCAGATGAAGTCTGAATACATTTAGTCAAAACACAGGTTAGGTTCAATACAAGGAAAACTGGGTGAATTTTAAGGATCTGTGACAGGGTACCAGACTAATTAACCTACATTGTTTTTTCTCCTGAGTTTTTCCTGAATAAATATTAATAAGAGAGCATACTTTTTGATTTGTCACATTCATTTTAGTTGGGAATTCAAATAAATAAAGAAGTCTACTGAAGCCTGAGCCTTGACATCTTTTGGAAGCACTGTAGGCTTTCCTTTTTGGGCAGGTATTTAGCAAACAAAGCTAGGCTGAGCTATTATGGGGATCTCTGTCTAATATTGATATTCTGGCTTCCTGTTTTTTGTTCTCCTGACTTGTAAAATTTAATATTGCACAGCTGTAGGGTATTCTGTGGTTAAAAAATATGCAGAACTTTTGGCAGAGGTGATATCTTTTATTAGATCAACTAAATAATTGCAAAAAAAAAAATCTTTATTTGCAAGCTTTTGGGCTCTCACACCCTTCCTTAGACAAAGGAGAAAGCACAGATTGTAACATTTCTTGCAGGTAGAAATGAAAATTCATAATGTACAGGGAAAAAAAAGATGTTATAGTTTGCCTTCGATGGTTCTGTGATCAAAAGCATCCAGGTTTTTAGTCATTGATATTTTGTTACAATATTAAACTGATGCCGTAATTATTATTTGATGTTTAGCAGTTTATCCAGTCTTCCATCTACAGTTCCTTTTAGAAAAATCTGCATGTACTAAATGAACCTGGACTCTCTAAACTCTGAACTTGAACAAATTATCATAGATACTGCCAAATACATTTTCTTCATTCTTTCCAGGTCTTTACAAAACTCCCTTTTTCTGTGAATTCTGTAATGTAGAATAGTAGCCTCCCCACCCCTAGTCTTACTTTCTGTGGATATTCAATTATTTGGAATACTATAATTTGTTGTTTTACCTCATATATTCCAAATCTATTTTCTAGGTGCTTTCTGTTGGAAGAAAAACATTAACATGAAGAAATTCTTCTGTCTGCACTCCTTTTGTACTCTGTTTCCTTCTTTTATAATGAGTACCAAATGTGTGCTAGCGTTGAATATGCAATTGGAGGTAATTTGAATTATCCACAATTACTGCTGGAGTATTCAGTTGCCTATCTGACAGGCTCTTCTATCTGTGGACTCCTGCACTCTCCTGCAAATAATTGCATCAACTGTGCTGTTATTAAATCAGTCCTCATCCAGCTTTTTTTTCACTCGTCCAGCTTTGTTATGTTAAGAAGACAGTATTTGTGTACAGGTTTACACAATGTTTAATTAAAAAAATTCCTAGTCCTGACACTGACCCTTGCAGTAAGCCAAGAACTATTTGTTTCTGCCCTGAGCTGTATTATCTTCTTCATATTCTTTATGCGAATGACCTGAGTTTTCTAAGAAAAAAAAAATCTTTGCTGTTCAGGCAGAATATTAATTAACCACAGGGTTTTGTGCACACAGCTTTCCTTTTATTTTGCCTTTCTATTGGAGTTCTGCCTTCAGTTTAGGTCAGAAATGGCTCTTAGCCTGCTGTACAGAATATCTTTTAAATTTTTGTCAATGACAATAGCATGGAAAATTGGAAAGATTAAGGTATTAGCTCCTGAACCAAGGATTTTCTCCCAGGCTGTGTTTGCTACTTATAATGTACAGTAGGCCAAGGCACAAACTAAATCTTGTAGCCTGTTAAACATTATCTGATCTCAGCTGGGTGAGTGTAGTCTAATTTTAAGTTAGCTACACCTTTTCTATGTTAAGGCCCAAAGTGGACCTGACCATTATCACCACTCCTCCATCTTTTCTCCAGATATAATTTGGAGCTGAGAGACATTATTCCAGTCTGTTATATCCTTAGCAACTGGGCAGAGGTCCTTTTATAAAATGCCTTAGGCTAAGTATAGATGTTCAAAAAGCCCCTGGAGGGAAGTGCACTATCATGCTTTACTTAAAGTGCTATAAGTTAGAGTGGGAATGAACTGAACAGACATTTTCCATTCTATGGTGGGGCACTCAGTGCCTGCCTGTGCTAGCCAAGGGAAGCAGATGGGGTGTACTCCCACATGCCAGAGCAGCCTCTTTCCCCAATTTCTGCCCCTCCACTCCTCCATCAGCAGCAGCTGCAGGGGACAGATGTGGGGGGGGGGGAACAGAGACCTCTTGCCATAAGGGGACCCTTACAGCTTGCTGGCTGGATGGGGTGGGGCAAGCCAGGTCTGCATGACTGGGGGGCAGGGGGAAGGGCTCCCCCATCCCCCCAGCCTCTTGACAGCTGTAAATAAGATCTGTAGTGCAAGGATGCCCAGACCAGCTTTTCACTGCATGAAGGGAGCCCCTCTGCCATGTGGACTTGGCCCAGTCCCCTGAGACCCTATTCAGCAAGCTGTGGGAGGGAGGGAACCACATAGCAAGGCGAGAGGCTCCTTTTCTTTGGTGGCTCCAGTTCCTAGCATAGCAAAAAGTGGAACTGGGCAGATCTGTGGTGCAGCTTCTGCCATTGCCAGGAAGCTTGGGTGAGAGTGGGCTGTGGAAGGTAGCCCACAGACCCAAGAAGTCCCCCATACCTGGCTGGCTGGCTGGCCAGGGTAATGCATAGAGGGTGCATGCAGGTGCACATGCACCCCTTGCATGTGTCTGTGTACCTCTTGCAAAAAGGGGCCGCCGACATTGTTGGTGGTGCCTGTGAGCGGTCACCACTTACTACCCCTCTGTGCCACCGGCTTCCTGCTTGCCACTGCTGGCACAGCTGTGTACCCCCCAGCCTCTGGGGGCATGTGCCATTCATGCTGGCTGGTGTCTCAGGGGGCCAGGCCAGGTCTGTGTGGCAGGAGGGCTTCATTCTTCCACAGCCCAGCTTTTTGCTGCACCAGGAACTGGAGCTGGAGGGGAGAGGGAGGCTGCGGGGGGCAGAGAGCCTTTTCTGTCTCCTCTCTGGGTACGGAGAGATGTGACAATTTTTGCCTGATCTGGCCACGAAAGCAGTTTATAGCTGTGACCAAACACAAGTGTGCAGCTGCAGAAAGCTTAAAAAATGGCTGATCGGGTGAAAAATCTGACCCTCACTGCATGAGGGCTCAAATGAAGACATTTCAAAATGTAGCATGTTCTTTAACTTGTTTCATAGTTGGTAGGGTCAGAAGGGATCTGAACAGATCATCAAGTCCAACCCCCTTCCATGGCAGGAAAGAGCACTGAGGTTAAACGACCCTGGCAAGGTGTTCATCTAGCCTCCTCTTAAGACCCCTAGGGTAGGAGCCAGCACCACTTCTCTTGGAAGTTGGTTCCAGATCCTAGTCACCCTGACAGTGAAGTATCACCTCCTGATATCTAGCCTGAATCTACCCTCTGTCAGCTTGTGACCATTATTTCTAGTCACTCCTGGGAGTGCTCGGGGGAACAGGGACTCCCCCAGTGCCTGCTGGTCCCCTCTGACTAGTTTGTAAATGGCCACTAGATTCCCCCTCAGCCTTCTCTTGTGGAACCTGAACAGGTTCAGGTCCCTTAGCTTTTCCTCATAGGGTCTGCCCTGCTGCCCCCTGATCAAGTGGGTGGCCCTCCTCTGGACCCCCTCCATGTTGTCCACATCCCTCCTGAAGTGCGGCGCCCAGAGCTGGATGCAGTACTCCAGCTACGGCCTGACCAGTGATGCATAGAGGGGGAGGATCACCTCCTTGGGACTTGCTTGAGATGCATCTGTGGGTGCATGACAAGGTGTGGTTGGCCTTCCTGGTCATGTCCTCACACTGTCGGCCCATGTTCATTTTGGCATCAATAATGACTCCAAGATCCTTTTCTGCCTCTTCACTGAGGAGTTCCCAGCCTGTGGCTGTTTTCAGAATAGGAGGAGGAAAAGGGAGTGGAGAGAGTTCATTTGGGTTTTTTTTCAGCCCCTCCCAGAAGGTAGGGCAGGTATATTGGAACCCCCCAGGTTGGGGGGCTCCAGTTCACCCACCCCACCGTTGGTGATGCATAGGAGGTACACATGCACCCCCTGAGATGGGCTGCCGCTGCTTGCCACCCCCACTGCTGATACCACCGTGGCCGCCTGCAGAAGCTCCCTGCTCCATGTCATCAACATCTTTGCTGCCTGCAGGCGATTGCTGTGCCCCCCCCCAGCATTGGGAGGCTCATGCCATTCATGCACCCCCTTTAGCACCAGCTGTGGAGACCCAAGAAGAAGCTCCTTCTGTTCCTTTGCCTGCTCCCATTCTGAAAACTGAGGAGTGGCAGAGAGCTGTGGTTATTGCTATAGGAGCCTGGCTGAGGGCTCCCAGCTGGCAGCTAGATTTCTTTCCCCCCTGGAACCAACAGTGAACTTCATAGTATCATAGTACCTAAGGTCAGAAGGGGCCTAGAGCAGGCCATCTAGTCTGACCCCCTGCCAATTGGCAGGAAACGAGTGCCAAGGTCACAGGACCGCAGCCAAGTACCTATCTAATCTACTCTTAAAGATGCCCAAGGTAGGAGCAAGAACAACTTCCCTAGGAAGCCGGTTCCACGTCCTA
>JAGPOW010000261.1:13893797-13916882 GCA_030014935.1 Caiman crocodilus
TGAAATTGGCCCTTTTGAAGTCAGGGACCCTAGTCATAGCGTGGGCCCTAGCTACACTGCGCCGGACAGCAAATGCAATCAGGCGATGGTCGCTGTCACCCACAGAGTCTCATACCCTGAGCCCTGCAACCAGATTGTCCCCTGAAACCAGGACCAGATCCAGCAGCGCATCCCACCTGGTGGGGCCATGCACCACTGTCAGGTCTAGGGTAACATTGTAACTCGGAACACTTTGCAGAAATCTCTGCATTTCACTGGTGAGCTGGACTTCTGTCTGCACCCTCTGTGACAGCCAAGGGGTGAGGTTGGGCCCGTGGTCATCTAGAGCAGACAGGCACTGGCCAAGCCTAGCAAGCCACCCAGCAAGGGGCCCCTGGGATAGTGATAGAATGTAACCTAGATTGAAGCATGATGGATGTGGTACAGATGGTCAAAAAGTGCTCTAACCCAAAGCGCTTTAGTCTAATACCACATCTATCCAGGGTTAACTTTAGAGTAGGATCCTCCATTTTTAAAGTGCTTTTAGTGCCATGACTGTCTGTTGTGTTATGGCTTTAAAGAATTTTTTGTGTTTTAATGTGTGTTAAGTGTAAGCTCTGTACCTGGCCTTAATTTACAGGACAATGATCTCATTGACAAAACCATTGCTTATCAGAGTAGGTATCGATCAATTATGTTAGTGCTAGCATATGTCGTAGCATATGCAAGTAGGACTGATAAATGGCTAAACTTAGTGCCCTTCTCTGAATCAATGAGGCCCGTCTAACAGCATACTTAAGGACATGTACCAAAGAAATCTATATTACAAAAAACTGTTCATGTCAGGCGAGAAGCCAGGGTGATGAAATTTAGTTTGATAAATCCATTATCCTCCATGAAAGAGCTTAAACAAATTGACCTTCTGGAAACATTTCTGTTACTTATGAAGGCACAATTAGGTGTATTAAATCAATAAGCTTCTTTCAGTAGCAGCGGTGATTGGATGGGCTTACAAAATTCAGTGAAAAGAGGAGTTGGGGCCTTTATTATTCTGGATTTAGAATCAAATGTTTTCATGAAATCTGGAAAAAACATGTTTTACTAGTGTATTTCAAATGCAGTATACTTAATATAATTCACTATAAAATCTTGGCTGCTAAATATTGGAGTTTAACTGTATTCAACCCTTAATTAATTTTTTTTATTCAATGGATTGTTTTTACCATATTGTGGAAATGTCAGAGGAAAAGTATTCTGAACAACTGCTGTGCATTGAAAACATTAACATGCTTTGTTAATTGTTACTTTTTTTTATTTAAATATTTACTAGATCAAACAACCATTGACTTTTAAGTTGGCTTGGTTAATCTCCAGATATTTTTTATGCCTTTTATTAGAAAAGAAAAAGACTAACTGAAATGCTAATCTACTCAACTTTTCTTTTCCCTCACTATTAAATACGTACAATGTAATATTTGCTGCATGTTACATTATGGTTTTAATCTTATCTATGTTTATCCAGAATTTACTCATGTTTTGCTTTACATTATACAGATCACATGCTTGTATAACTTTTAAATGTGTAAGGGGCAAATATGTTTAAGAACCAAATAGAAAAATGTCTCTCAGGTCCAGTGCCAGCTATTCAATTAATAACTCAATGCCTATCACCGGTGCTATTGAAAATATTCTCCTATTCTATATCTGAATGGTTGGGTTTTACCCAGGCATCAGACACGAACAAAGCTATATAAGGGGAAATAAAATCTCTGTAGCCTTTTTCATAATGCTTTTCGGGTTTTTATTGTGGTTTCTGCCGACTGTTTTATGTAGTGTCTGTACTTCTCTCTTGTAACCAGTTCTCTCCTTATTTCTTTCACTTTCGAACATTGTGTCTGCTTAGTTCCTATTATGCTTCCCTTTCTGCTGTATTCTTTCTATTGCTGTATCTAGGTCAACTTCTGGTCTTCTGTGTAAATTCATCCTTATAATATAGTGCCTGATTCTCTAAGCGAGAATTATTCACATGCTGAGAGGAAATGCTATTTAATAAAGTGCTGACTTGATGCAAGCAGGATAAACGGCCTGGAAGAAGTAGGAGGAGGTATTTAAACTAGGTTACTAAGAGCAAATAATAGAAGAACACACTGGAAATGGCAGAGCCTGCTCTTTTTTATTGCAATATGTTGAGATTCCTGGAGAGATTAGAACTAGTGCAACAGTGTTTTGTTTCATCGGTATTGTTAAATGTTGAAATTAAAAAAAAAATAGTATTTAATTGTTAGGATAAATATCGGAGCATACTTTGCCAGTGATGTGTTGAATACAAGTATGAGAGCTGTGACATGGACATGTGAAAGTTTCTGATAGTTAGCTAACCCATTTCTCCAAGTTAAGATCTTTTAAAAAACCTCCAAAAACATAAATCTGAACTAGGCAGACAAGGTTCCTTGGGTAAATCCAATATCTTTTATTAGACCAACTCAAATAGTTGGAAAAATTCTTCTTTGAAAGCATTTTGGTACAAATACTTTTCATCAGGCCAAGGAAGCGTCTGCTGTTGGTTTGTACTCTTCCTGAACAGCGTAGTAAAGCAGCCAGAGGCCAGTATGTATGCAAGAAAGATGGTCAGTTTAAATGTAAAGTAAGGCAGTCAATAGGTGAGAGAGGTGGGCGTGGGGGGAAAGAGAGGACAAGGAGAATTTAATGTAGCTATAGAGTAGGCAACGTTTTTTGTCTGGAGTGCCCAAAACCTCCACAATGCCTACCTTGGAAGGTGCTGGAGTGCCGGCGTGCCAGAAAAATGAAATGAGGGCAGGCGGTACATGGCAGGAAGCCCTGCTTGTACCCCTTGCCCCCTAGCCCTGATGCCCCTGCCCCCCAGCCTGGGCTCTGTGGCCATAACCTGGGCCAGCTGCAGATATTTGCTGCTGCCTCTCTGCCCCGGCCCTGGCCCCAGCTGCCTCCCAGCCTCGGGCTCTGGAGAGGCACCATATACCGGCTGTGCTTCCCGTTGTGCTGCCCTTGCTGCTTCTGCAAAGCAACGTTGGACCCTAGTGCAGCAGGGCACGGTAAGAGGCACAGAAATTTGCCAGCTCCCTGCTGCCCTGCCACACTTCACCTGTAGGTGGGGTTAGCAGTGAGAGGCACAACCCTGTGCTGCTGCTGTGTACACAGGGGAAGTGTGGCAGGGCAGTGAGGAGCTCAGAGCAGGCAGCTTTGTCCCCCCCGCTGTGCCCTGCTGCGCCGGGTTCCAACACTGCTTTGCAGAAGCACCTGGGGCAGCACAGTGGGGAACAGCCCAGTTTGGGGCCAGGAGGCAACTGGGGCCGGGGCAGAGAGGCAGCAGATGCTTGCAGCTGGCCCAGGTTCTCAGTAGCTGCTGATAGCCATGGAGCCTGGCCTGCTTGCAGCAGGGCTTCCATAGGAGCAGCCTGAGCTCTATGGCTATCAGCAGCTACCCAGAGCTGGGGCCAGCTGCAGCTGGGAGGCTACAACCAGCTGCTGCCCTCTGGGCCCCGGCTCCGGGCCCCAGGAAAACAGCAGGTGCTGGCACTGCACATGTTGGGGGCAGAGAGGCAGCAGCTGTTTGTAGTCTCCTGGCTGTAGCCGGCCCTAGCTCTGGGTAGCTGCTGGAGCCCAGGCTGCTCCCAGCAGGACTTGCAGTGTCTCAGCTGCCTGCTGGGAGCAGCCCGGGCTCCCAGCTGGCAGCAGCTACCCATGCAGCTGGGAGGCTGCAAACAGATGGGCCAGGCTCCGGAGTCCAGGCATCAGCTTCATGCTGGTGGCAACTGTGTGCGCACCTCAGGGCAGACAGTAGAGCAGTGCAGCCTGCCCCGAGGTGTGCATGCGCAGTTGCCACCAGCATGGAGCTGATGCCAGAGCTGTGGAGCCCAGTGCAGCTGTTTGCACCCTGCCTGCTGCAGCTGCCCGGAGTCCAGGCTGTCTACAAACAGCTGCACCAGGCTCCGGACCCCAGTCACCAGTTCTGTGCCAGGAGCAGGGGAGAGACTGGGGTTGCACTCCCTCAGGTCCCTCCCCTACCCCCTGCTCTGAGATACGCATGCATGAACCAGTCCAGAACTGATGCCTGGGCTCTGGAGCCTGGCGCAGCTGTTTGGAGCCCCCTGGCTGCAGCCAGCCCTGGCTCTCTGTAGCTGCTGCCTATCATGGAGCCCGGGCTGCTTGCAGGCTCCCAGCCACCTGCTGGGAGCAGCCCGGGCTCTGTCACTGGCAGCAGCTACCCAGAGCCAAAGCTGGCTATGGCATGCCAAGCAAAATGGCCTCGCATGCCATGCTCAGCACACATGTCGGTGGTTGCAAACCACTGCTGTAGTTGATGGAGAGGGAGTGGGGAATGAATATAGCTGGTAAAAAGTGGAGAGGTTACTTGGGGAGTCAGATGTCAGGCAGGTTATAATGTGTTAAATACAACGTCTATATTTAGTCCATGATTTTTTCTGTATCCAGTAGGTTGACAAAGTGAATTTCATAGGCTCATCTCTGAAAGGTGTTTTTGTAAATTCCCTTTGAGGATTAGAATTGAGAGGTTGGAGAGAGAGTGGTTTTCTTGAGAGAAATATGCCGCACAGGTAATTGGGTAGTCTCATCTTTGATAGATTTCCAGTGTGCATTCATTCTGGTGTGCAGTTGTTGCTTGGCGACTCATACATATTTTCCATCGGGGCATTTGGTGCATTGGATGAGGTGCATTACGTTTCTGGAGGTGCAGATGTAAAATCCAGGAATGCTGATGGTTCTGTTGCAGGGTATCGATATTGTAGGGTTGGTGGAGAAGTGTTGGCAGGTTATTCATTTTGTGTCATGGCATAGTCTGGATCCATTTGGTGTGTTTTGGGCCATAGGAAGTTTCCTTCTGGTGATGAGGTTGGGTTGGCGAGGTTGGGCTGTTTAAAGGCTAGGATGGGTGGTTCTGGGAAGATCTCTTTGAGAATTGGGTGGTCTTCTAGTACGAGTTCCAGTTGCTTGAGGGTTTTCCATATAGGTTCCAGGAAAGGATGATATGTCATAACCAGAGGTGTGCGATTCATGGGGGTTTTCCTTCTGTACTGTGGTAATTCTTCATGTGGTATCTGGGCGGCTCTTTTTTAAAAGCATGATCTCTCTCTCTAGAAGAGTGTCCTTCCTGAGTGAAGATCCTTTTGAGATTTGTGAGGTGATGATCACAGATGTTCTCAATGCAAATTTGGTGGTATTAAAGAGCTTGGCTGTACATTACAGCTTGCTTGGTGTGTTTAGGGTGATTGCTGGTTCTGTGCAGATGTATATGTTGGTGTGTGGGATTCTTGTATATGGTGGATTGTATTTTACCATTCTGGATAATGGTCTTTGTGTCTGAAGGAAATATTGGTGTTGGAGTATTCCAGAGATAGTCTGATGGAGAGGCAATATTTGTTGAACTTCTGGTGGAAATCGATCCGAGATCGATGTTTAATCAGTCATTGAGCATTTTGCTTTTTATTATAAACACATAAGGAAGTTCATCAGTATCATTTTTGCTTCTGTAGGTAAGATCAAGATTATTTAGCATGCAGTGTATTCATGTGTGCAGACACTTAGCCCTTCTTATCAGGGTTTCTCAATTCTGTTGAGGTCATCAGGACATACACTTTAGAAGAGAGACCTGTTTGTTTATTATGTTGAAAGTGCACGATGCCTCAAAAGGTAGTAAGAAATGACACATCACAGTTGTTTATTTTCATACAAATTAACTGTAGATTGTCAATTATATTTTTGCCTTGGACTAAATGTTTAAGCTTTATGAGAATAAAATTCTGAAAGACCAGAAGGGACAGGAAGGGAAATGTATGAGTGTTCACTCTTGCAAGTTTCTCTCGCAAGGGAGATCTTCATGGTTAACAGCCAGATCTTTCTTTTGGAAGCGGCATGTTTCCTTGGGGAAAAATGAACTGAGTGCTTGTACGCTCATGGTTTCTACCAGGAGAATGGGGATTCTCCCAGTACCCACATAGCGCCTGTACACGGCCAAGAATTACAGCTGTATTAGCATACAGTATAAATTCATAGAAGGACAAATTATCTTTACAAGTCAAATTGTTCATTGCTAACAGAGACAAATGGCTGGACTTGGAAAAAAACAAAAAAACCCGAAAACTAAAATGAAACGGACTAGAAACAAAACCAGAGAGAGAGAGTAGCATCTTTAAAAGGCACTGTGCTCCTTTGTCTTTCTTGTCATAGGTCCACGAGATATTGCATACAGGATCATAAGGAAGTAAGACTGCAATGGATCTTACGAGGCCATCTTGTCCAGCTCAGGGAAGCAACTAAACCATCCCAGCCAAATGTCTGTCTAACCTGCTCTTGAACATTTCCACAGCTTCTCTAGGTAGTCTATTCCACCATTTAACCACCATCATAGTCAGAAAGTTCTTCTTAAACCACAACCTAAATTTCTTCTTTGTTCCCAGGAGCCACAGAGAAAAGGCCATCTCTGTGCTCTTTACAATTGCCCTTCAGGTATTTGAAGACTTATCAAATCCCCCTCTGTCATCTCTTTTGTAGACTAAATAACTCTAATTCTTTAAGTTTTTCCTAATAAGTCATGTTTCACAGGCCCCTAATCGTTTTTGTCACTCTGCTGGACTCTTTCCAGTCTGTCTGCATCTGTTCACAATACTCCAGGTGAGGCTTCTGCAGTGCCAAATGGAGCATAAGAACCCTTTCCCTTTGCTTGTATGAGACACTCCTGTTAATTCAACCTAGTATGCTGTTGTTGCCTTTTTTTTTAATAGCAAAAAGAGTACACTTTTAGCTCGTATTCTTATGATATATGTTGATGCCAGGAGATATATGTAGCTTGAGTTTGCGGCTAGTTACTTCATAGCTGCCTTGGCTCCAATGCACAGAATGTGGATGATTACAAAATTAAAACATACCTCTGAGAAAATACAATGTACAAACATTTATTTCAAAAAAGAGAGCAACCATCAGAATAAGAGATCTCCTGACTCCTGGAAACTGGGCTTCTTAAAACATGTTATGGCTCATCTTTCCTTTTCATTTAATATGAAATAAAAATCTTAAGTTTAGCTGTAAAAAGTTAACCAAGGGAACACTTTTTTTTTTTTAATACAGTCACTTGAGCAGCTCCTGGGGGCAGGCATGGACTGCTTTCTTTAATCTTCCATAGAAATATAAGACTTGTCTGCCTTTGGGGATATGAGAGCTTCTAGAATGCTTCAAGTAAACTTTTAGCTATTAAAATTTCTGCTTTGCCTAGTTGTAGGTGATGAGGATGCTTACTTAATATTTTTATTTTAACCAAGTGGACTATAATGAAACACATCCATATTTTGTTTTGGACATATTATCCTTTTGGGATATGTTTAATTGCCTTACCTTTTGACTTTTAATTTGAATTCTAATTAAAGCTAATTGGGGTCCTTTAGCAAAACAATTCTTTTGCTATACTAGCTGCTGATGTTAAGCTTGGCTATCCTTGGAATAACCTTATCTAAACAGTCGGTGGGTGTATATATCAAATCCTTGTATTGGTATTTTGTTAATATTTGCTTTTCTTTTCTAAAACAGTTGACACAAGAAATATGAGGATTGATTACACAAATGGAAATCTGTCAGAATTTTGAAGTATCAGAATTTTTCAAGAGCAGAAATAATTTATTCAGTTAAAAGTAAATGATATATAATTTCATATAACACAGTATGTAAACTGATCGCATTCTTTCATTTTACATAGTTGAAGGTTATGTTTAAACATAAGAGAAACTGGTGTAAGAGAAGCTTTTATAATAGGATGTGCTGATATGAAAGTATTGAGGAAAGGATTGGACATTGGTTCATTTGTTGACTTAATTATCATTTTTTTAAGTATCCATTCTAAATATATACATAAGGAACTCTAAATTATTTCATATGAGCTTTATTCATCTTCATGTTTTGGTTGCTAGTTTCAAATGGAAAATTACGTAGGAGCAAAACATGGCAGTACTTTTCTAGTTTATGATGATTACAATATTGACTTTTAAAATTGCTTTCTCCAGAGTCTTGAGGTTTTTTTGGTTTTGTTTTTTTTAGGCAGCAAGCTTCTTTGAAATTTGCAAGCTTCTTTGAAATTTGAAAGTGTATGCTGTTTAGATTCATAGGGTGCATCCACATAAGTGCACACGTGCCTCTTGCCCTGTCTGAAACTGCTTTGAGGTAGGTCAAGAGGCATGTGTGGGAATAAAAAAAAATGTTCCCCATGCTGCAAACCTTCTTTTACCGTTGAACAGTTGCTCCAAAATCCCTTTTTGTTTTACCTGTAGCCAGGCACAATTTTCTAGTTGCATTTTGTCTTCTAGTTACTCCCAGCCAGATGAAGGAGGCAGAATATTGTTTTATATTAAGAATATTTTCTTTGACCAAAGGTGCTAGAATTACTTTACCTTTGCAAAATGGCATTTCAGGCAGTAGTCCAAAAATGATAGTCTTTATACTAAAATGATTATCTGCTTTGAGAATCAGAGTAAGTTACTGAAGAAAAAAATAAACAGCAAATAAATAAATAATTGTGGGTTTTTTTGCCATTTCAAATTTCAACCCTTCTCTTAGTCTTAAATGAAATAAGCACTCAAATCTTAAGTGAAATCATCAGAATTTAGTAAGAGTAACAGTTATCTTGCTTTTATTTGAAACTATATTTATTTGAGGAATGAAGATTATATTATATTCAGAAGCATAATGATTTGTATGTGTGGATATAATGTTAAATGGACTTGGATGGAGATAATAATTGGTAGTTATTAGAAATACAGTACTGGATCCCCCTGCTGTTGTTCAGTGGTAGAATCCTTGTTTGCCACATGGGTATAGCTATTGAGGCACTCAATGTCCAGGCTCAGTCTGGCCTTTGGTTTTTGTTTCAGTGGCTTAAAGGGGGATGGAAGGTCTGGGCAGCTTCTCCTCCATACTCCTGCCTTGGCGTACACATCAAGGGTCCTGGTGACGTGTCAAGTGTGATCCAGAATGATTGATGGTTGCCCAAGGTCCCTACATCCAATTTTTTTTTAGGTGCTGCAGAAATCTTCCAACTCTGGTGGTACTTAAGCCCATAGGTGACCGTGTGTATACCTCCTATTAGAAAGAAGCACCAAAGTCCTGATCAGGATTGCCAGCTGTCCATAAATTTATGGATAGAGGTTTTCCTTCTTTTATACTGTACGTGAATTCCTAGAAATCAGTGTATGACTTGAATTTGCATAAGGGGAACCCATTTTATGATGTAACAAATAGGGATATGTTCCAAGACCTCAACTAGACTGATGTGGCACTCTTCCTCTCCCAGGGCAGCTGCTGCTCCAGAAGCATGGGTACCAGCTGCTCTGGGCAGCAGCTTCAGGCACTGCTGCTGGATGGCTTCATGGCTCACAGCTCCTGGGGAGCTGCACTGACGGGGCTGAACCAGGCTAGGGTGCAGGGGCACCACCACCCAGCTCAGCCCCCTCAAATTTTTTTCTTCCTCCACCTATGGTGTCACTCCCACAATGCACCGCACAAAGCACCTGACTGCAGGCCTTCACCATACCGAAGCTGGGCACACGGCTGAAGCACAGACAGATCACAGAATCATCATCTGGTTGCTGAGTGGGAATGTAGCACTCTGAAATAAGCTCCTCTTAAGGCTTTTTGGCTCCCAGGGCTTTTGATAGCCCCATCTCCAACCCCCCAGCCATGTGCTGTTCCTGATGCTGCCTCCCATGTGCCTGTAACACTGCTGGGTGGCAGGTGAACACAAAGTGATCTGTTTTTGAGGTGTCTAAGCAAGAATGAGGGAAGTAGGTTTGGCAGGAGAAAGGCCAGGAGGAGGATATCGTAGTGCAGGGTACAGTTGGGAGAACCAGGGCCTGAGGGTGAGTAGAAGACCCTTGCAGTGGGGGCAGCAGGGTATAAAACCATGGATGCAGTCAGGTAGGGTTTCCAACCCAAGAAATTGTTTTACTGATTATTTGCAAACTTTTTATTGACAACTCAACTTTTTGACTATGGGTCTGGCAAAAGGGTTACATTTACATTATAATAAACACATCAGTAAAAAAGTGTGATTGTCAGTAAAGAGTGTATAGATAGTTAAAAAAAATATATAAATAAATAAATAAAAATGTGTATTGGCAACTCTAGTCCTGATGCAGTTGAGCTGTTTTGTGCCAAAGCCTTGCTGGGATTTTTAGACTAGCTGATACTCTGGTTACCTTACTTGTAGGGGCCAAACCTGTGTTTTCAGACCCAGATACTGCATGAGGTCTAACATAAAAGATAGTCAGAGATACTTTTTCAGAGTTATGTATGTGTCTGTCTTTTATCCAGTACTCTGAGAAGGAAGGGAGAACTGTTTTCAAATAGTTTGACCTGATTTGGAGCCGGGACTTAAATTCAAATGTCCCGTATCCCAGTAGGATGCACCTAGCATCTAGCTATTGCGTATTCTGGGTTGAATCTCTGTCTGTTCTTGTTCCAAAGACTTGTTATTCAGGCAATGTGAAATGAGAAGAAATGTCTTTCTGCAACTCAGTGGGTAGGGCACCCATTTGGGAGGTGGGAAGCCTAAATTAAAATCCCTGCTCCAAATTAGCCAGCATGGGAAAATAAATCTCCTTTCACTTGGGTAAGTGTCTTAACCACCAGGCAGTCAGTATAATAGGATGGATGTAGATCCGTGTTCCTTTTTAGGAGAGAGAACTTGTAGGAATTCCAGTTGTCCTAAGCCATAGTTAAGCTATAGTACTGAAAAGCAGCATGGGAGAAAGGGGCTTTCTAACCTCTGCATAAACCAGTTAGAAAGAAGTAAATAAAAACACAGCAGTGTGCAAAAAGATATGGAAGGAAGTACAAAAACAGCATCTAAAATGCTTGAGGACAAATGTAAAAGTTAGAACTTACTAATGAGACAGTTACCAAGTGCAGGTGCATAAACTTGGCAAACAAAATGAGTAGAGATAAACATCTTGGCAAAAGGAGAGAGAGATAAGAATTGGAAATGGTGGGGAGGGAGGACATACAAATATAAATACGAAGGTTTGGAAACCCTCGTAGATACCTAGGAAAGTGTGAATAACAAAGGTGCCTCCTGCCCGTCAAGGATAAGCTTTACCAAGTTGGAATACCTGTTGATCTGACCTCCTGGTCTGCTGTCTGATGACAAATTTTTCTGAGCTTTCACCATTGAATACATATACCAGTTGTGCTTTCTCTGTCACTTTTGGGATCTGGAAGGTGCCTTGATTGTATGTTCTGAAAGACCAATGCTGACTCCAGCAGTCTTTATATCAAAAGCAACAGCAACCAGATATATATGGCATCCTTTTGTCTGCAAAAGATGGTGGAAATCGCAGCCTATGATGTAAATGGTTTGAAATGTCTCATGACTGAATAGTCCAGTCTGAGATTTGCATGATCTGTGACAGCGATTGCAAAGTTGCGTGTCATGGTTGAGTGGTTTGGGAGCTGCTTGCTTTCTATGGACTTTCCTCCAAGTTGTTGGAGGCAAATTCCCGTCATGGACTTCAATACCCTGGTAGAGACAATGATGTTCCAATTGCTTCCCCAGGTTCCTCATTGTCCAGGATCTATTCAGATGTCTTCATATCTTGCTTGCAGGTGTCTTTATTGCAAAGCTTGGGGTGTCCTGTTCTCAGTTCCTTTGATAATTCCCCGTATAGCATATCCTTGGATATACATCAATCTCGCAATCTACCCAGATGCCTATCCAGCACAGTCATATCATGTGTGACAGCCCTACTCAGACATTTGCCTGTTGAAGAACCTCTGTGTTAGTAACTTTATCTTGCCCTTTGATGTTGAGTATGTGGCATAATCCACACAGGCAGAAGCTGTTTAACCTTTTCTCTTGGTGTGCATAAGTTGTCTATGTATGGTTTCTCCACCATACATAATGTGCTGAGTATGCAAACTTTGTACACTAGCGTTTTGGTTTTAATGGTAAACTTTTGAGTTGAGTTGTTCCATGCTCTTTCAGTTAGTCTGCTGAAGGTGATGGCAGCCTTTCCAAAGCGAACATTGAGTTAATCCACTGAGAGGTTGGTGGTTACTGTAGAACATAGTTAGTCAAACTTTTGGATTACTTCCAGCTGGTTCTTATTAAGGGCAATTGATGGATCTTGGAACTCTGTCCTAATACTAGTGTTTTCTTTATGCTGATAGAGTGAATGCCTGATGAACTCTTGAAAGGTGATCCATGGCTGCTTCTGGTGGGTCTTTGTTGTGGGCTAGAAGGGCAGCATCATCAGTGAATAGAAGCTCCCTGATAAACACCTTTCTAACTTTAGTCTGTGCCTTGAGTCATGACAGGTTGAAAAGTTTCCTCATTTGATCTTGTGTGAAGGTACACTCTACCTTCCATATCTTTTAACACGCAGTCCAGGAGTACAGAGAAAAGAGTGTAGGGGCAAGAACACATCCTTGTTCACTCCGCTTTTCATTTCCAACCAGGTACCAACTAAGAAAATGCTCTAGATGCTCAAGAACAGAACAGATATAGCTTAGATACTTACCACTATCAGAGGTTCCTGGCTGAAGATCCCATGTATTGGTAAGCATCTTCCTCCAAGCAGTTAGGAGCCTAATACCTTTAGAGAGATGGAGAGAGCATCTTTTCCTTTGTATTTTGTGTTGAGTAGTGTAATGGTTTTCTAGCTTCTCATACTTCCATCTTAAGTGCCTATGTCTCCCTACGCATTTTACAGCGAATTGGAGCACCTAACCAAGGAAAAAAAGATACCTGCATTTGACCTTTTTGCTTGGTCCTCCTTGCCTGTATAAGACCAATTATAGCATCATAGGGACACAACACAGTAGATAGCAGGGGATCTAAAAGCTTATGTATTGAAATGCCCAAGTCCTTTGCTGGATTTAGGCCTTTAGTGATTAGGACCAGCATGGGAAATCTCAGGGGAGGTGTATAATGCAGATTATAGGGATGAAAGATGTCATTAGTCAAACATTTTATGTAGAAATTGCAGAATTACACAAATGCAAAATTGCACAAATGGTTTGGTCATGTAAAGAATACCTTTTAAGGACTAGCTTCAGTGTTTGGGTAATTCCGAAATTCTGAGTCTCTCTCAACACTAAAAATGCTGTTTATTCCATGTAGTTCTAGCACAAGCTTCATTTAACACAGGCAATATTTACACAGTATTTCATGTCTTTAGAAAATATTAACTAACCATTTTCATAAAATTTGCTAAGAGTGTCTTTAGATATGGGGAAAAAATGCATGGTAAATGACTTGGCAAATGGAATACAGGAATGTAGACCAGGGATTAGTAGGGGAGGGCTTGGTTTCCAATTCTATACCTCAGTTCATCAAACCACATTGCTGAAGGCCCTATTATTTAATTATTTAAATTTCAATGCCCCCACTACTGAACAGTCTTTTCTAGACTTTTTAGGCTACAAGCCTGTTTTTTTTTTTTTACAGCCAGTATTGATCTAATTAAAAAATTGGAAGAACCAGTGTGTGTTTTTCTTCCTTCGGGGTTGCCAAAGCCTAATTTTAAGGCAGCGCATAGTGAATGAAATCCATCCCATGGAAGTCAGCAAGAGGTGCAATACAGACTTTTAGGGGCAAGGATTTCACCAAAATGTCTGTGGAAAGAAATGTTTCTTAGCTATCATTTTTAAATGAACGATAACTATAGGTAGAGGCAGTGGCATTTTACTTGAAGATCTCATTGCTTCATACATGCTGCTTGATCTGTTAGTTTGCAAGTCATTACACAGAATCTTTTTCCATCTCTCTACTATTTTACATTGCTAGCAGTGTTTGATTTATGATAGCATATAAAGAGATTTAAGTTGACTTTCTTATAGAGTCACTTTTTCCTGAAGCTTTGAATTATGCACATAGTTATGGTAGATAGGTAAATATTTTGGACAAATGGAGAATAGTGTTTTGTTTTTTTTTAAAATGACAAGTATTCTGAAGTACTCAAAACCTACAGCCTATATATAGCATGCTGATGTATGCTAATTTATGCATCATTCTTGGAGAAAAATACTTTTAATTTAAACATGACCTTTTTTTTTTTTAAATTTGAGGGTTATTCTCCTAGATTTCACTGGAGCCAGGATTTTAGTTGGAACTAAAAAAAGTGTTCAGATGAGAATACAGGCAGAGTATTGTGCAATTTTGTTTGTCGGTAATTGAAGTGTGTTTTTACAAAGTGTCCAGCTAAAGTAAGTTTGAGTTCAAGAATGAGATTCTTGGCTTCCCTCCCAGCAACTTTCTTGAAAAAGAAAAAAAATAAACAAACCCCAAACCCCCCCAGAATATATTCATGTACTCTGGGGAAGAGGGTATGGAGAGCTGGGGGTACACAGTTTTTGTTACTTCTAAAAGTTCAAGAGAACAAATGCTAAACATTAAATACTGTTTTCTAAACCTTAAACTTTAAAAATGCCTGCTTTTTCGGTAAATGTTTGGGTCCTGCTATAAAACCAGTGTTGTTTGAAGTAAATAAACAGTCTGAGGAAAGCTTTTTAAAATTCATAAGCATTTGATTATAAAAATAATGGAACTGTTGAAACAAATTAACTTCTGGCAGCCTTTCTGGTTTCTAATAAATAGCGGTATAAAAAAATATTTTAAGCTAACTAGTAATTGCATAATTGTAATAGTTTCATTATGTCTTCTCTACTTAAACCAAAATCATGACTATTGCTTGCCATCCTTCTTTGGCTTATACAATAACATAGTAGAGATAACTGAAAAGTGTTCGTTCCATTAATTTACATTGAATGAATCACATTTGACTAAAATGCATGTTAATTAATTGCATTGTAAATATACTTCTAGTATACTGTTATGGACGGGGTCCTCCAGGAGGGCCGTGATCTCCTTAAGGCCCCTTCCCCCGTGCCAAGCTGGTCCAAGGGCACCCTCCAATTCTCATCCGCCAAGTCTTTGATGTTTAAATCAGTTTGGGAGGCTGCCTTATGTCCTCTTGGACAGGGTTCATTGGGACCTCCATCCCTGTGGACTTCCGAGGCCCTTGTGGGTCTATGGGTGCTTTGGGGGCACCCTAGCCTTAGGGGCTGTGCGTGGCTCCACCCACCCCTTATACCATACCCTAGGCCTCGCAGTTGGAATAGACGTTCGGTCTCTCTGTCAACACTCACGCCCGCCTCATGGGCCTCCTCTGCACTGCCGCCCTCTCTCCGGGCCTTCTTAAGAATGCAGCCCCTCTCTTAGGCTCTCTGTGCCCTCTCCGGGGCCTTCTCAGTGAAGCCGCCCCTCTCCGGGGCCCACCACACTGCTACGCCCTTCCTCGGGCTCACCATGCCTACACTTACGCTTTGCAACTGCCCCTCTCTGGGGCTGGGGTCTATGCACCCTGCATGCTGCACCTGGCGCTGGAATCCCCACACTACTGTGGGTCCCATAGGAGGATGCTGCACCGTCACTGGCGCTGGGGCCCCCACACCACTGTGAGTCCCCTCTGAGGCCTCCTCCAACCCCTAATATTCTCACCCAAACCACTAGTGTAATTAATAGCAAAACACAAACTCAAGCCTCTTGGCTACAACATAAACATAAGCTGCCTGGCTATAACAACATTGCTCGGACATCTTAGAGCGGCCACCCTTTACTTGGCTGAAGCTGTACCTGCAGTCAGGCTGCTTCTCGCATCTTTGCTTTGGGAGCTGCTGCCTCTGGCTGCTGGCAGGGAACTGCTAGCCTGGCCTCAGCCCCTGGGCTTTATGTGGGCCAGGCCCCGCCCCTTCCGGTCAGCTGACCTCCTGGTTGCCCCAGGCAACCCACAGCTGTGCTCCTTATTCCCTGCCAGGGCTCTTTCCCCAGCAGTTTCCTCTCTCTAGGAGCAGGGCACCTTAGTGCTCTGCGACATATATCTAAATAACGCGTGATACATGAAAAGATCCAGTGACTACCTGTCCCCAAGTCAGGTGACATACCTAATTTCTTCATTTTTCAAGATTGTTCAGGCAGATAATTCAGAAATGATTTCTCAACCCTCCAGGAATTGTATGAATCTTTTCTTTTTGAATAGGATCCATTACAAAAATGATGATGAAGGTAGAGATCCATTGATCTACAATACCTTATCAAAATGGTTTTTTTTTTTCCCCTGCACGGGAGACAAAAAGAGAAGTTAGTTTTAGTTTATGAAGGCTTTAAGGAGACATGATTTGTACTGCATATCTCTACTTCTTAATTGGTTTACTGAAAGTAGGCAAAAATGTGGGATCCGGGAAGCTTTCTGTCAGCATTTCAGTGATAGGTCTCTGTCTCTGTGTTTTAAACATCACCAGATTGAGATGATGCAACATTGGAAGGGAAAGGAAATTCCAGTCCATGGATTTTTAAGCTATTGTTCATTCTGCCTGGACAACTCCAGTACGTGCTTGTCTCTTGCATCCTTTCTTTGCTGTGTCTGCAGCCCCTGGGATACATTTACACTTAAGATGTGGTTAACCAGTTAATCATGGCTTAAGTAGTAATTAGGCCACATGTTATTGTAATTAACGGCATGATAAAACAAGGACTAAGCCACACAGTTGTTACACAAAAGATATGCAATAGCATGGCTGGCTCCCATTGTGCCTTAAATTGAATGTGTGGCCAGGCATCAGCTGATCAGGGCTCCCACCTTCAGGAATGTTTGGGAGCCCTTTTCTCTGCTATGTCCCCAAACCTACAGCACCCATCAGCTGACTGCCACTCTTAGCCTCTATCAAAACCAAGAGCTCTGGTTGACGCTGGGAATGGCAGTTAGTGATCTGCACTGCTAGCCTTAGGGGTGCATTGGATATTTTGCCTTCATGTGCCCTGGAAGTTGGGAGCAACAGCTGATTGAGGGTCCTGGCCTCATGGGCACATAGGAGTCCAGGAGTCTGATGCCCACCTGAAGCTGGGAGTGTAGACTCGTTTGCTAGTGCAGGAGACAGCTGGGATCGCTCTCCTTGCACCAGCAATATGATGTGATTGGGGTTTGATCCCTGATCCCCCATCTGTGCCTTCTGCCGTGGCCATGTAGCTTGTCAGGAGGTGTGATTGTGATTGTACATCAGATCTCTTTGCGCCTTTACTTCAGCATCTGCCAGGGACATGAGTTCCCCTGTTTTTTAATGCAAAAATGATCATTCACAGGAAAACTATTCCAGCAAAGCAATGAAGCATTAAATATATACTGTCCAAGGATTTTTTTTCCATGCAAAACCATAGAACAGACCAGTTCTGTTCAGTACCCTTTGGGCTGTTACTGAATGGGGAATTTTTTTGCTATCATTAAAGCAAGAATATTGACCTTCAAAAGCAAACACTTTTAAAGCATATCATGTGATTTGGTATAATTTGGAGCATTAATTTAATTCAGTTACATTGTGCTTGGCCCAGTGATATAAACAATCTCAGTGTTAATTCTCAAAGTGCTGAGTAAACTGCAGTCATTCTCCAAGGCCAATAAGATGCTATATATTTAGAAAAAAGTTGTTAGGGAGCAACAACTTTTTAAGGCAGTTAGGCCTTTTGGGGTGACTTGTTATGCAGTGCTATATTTCAAAGTAGTACTCCAGTAGATTGAAATAATTGAAAAATATGAAATGAAAAATAGAATAACATCCTTCACTCTCACAAACCTGAAAATGGACATATTTTAATCAAATGAAATGAAATCTTTCTAAAAGACATGAGAAAAAGTACTGCAAAATCTTCCAAGGGAGGGATATTTCAAGGTGTTCCCTTTGAACAGAAAATACCTCATTTTCTGGTGCCTCTTCCAAGTTATTCAGTGTGTGGGAAAGATGCTGGGCCTAATCTGATATCACATCAACGTAGGGACACTAATGAATAGTGAAGGCTGTGGCAGAAATGCCACTGTCGGTGCCCCTCTCCAGAGACCGGTCTTTTCCAGCCCGAGAGGCTGGTGTTGAACCCTCAGGGCAGGGATCTCCCTCCCTGGTCTGCATGACAAAAGCCTGGGAGGGGATGCTCTGGTCACCTGGGCAGGGGGAAAGGTCTAGTTTGGCGCGCGGGCCCAGGTAGCCAGGGATGCTTGGTAGATTGGTCAGCTTGTGGCCAGTATTGGCGGCTTCGATTGGACCGGGCTGCTGAGGTCAGAGGGGTGATAAAAGCCTGGTCCAGGAAGAAGGCAGCCATTAGCCATGCGGTCATCCAGGGGAATCTGAAACTGGCTTTCTCTTCATCACCGCATGCTCAGAGTGACCTGCCTCCAGAGGAAACAACCACCTCTGGACGATGCGAGTGAGTAAGCTGCTCGAGATCCGATTAGATATTTAGCTTACAATAATTCAGATGCGTGTTTAAATGGCTACCTCAGCCACCCTGGTTTGCTCTATGGGATTCCTTTGATATTCCTCTAATATTTCTGTGATATTGCTCTACCTTTTACCCTGCTTCCATCCTACCCCTGTAATCAATAAAGTTCTCCTTTGTGACCGGTGTGGGAGACTTACTGAGGGGTGGGTCTGAATTATGCCTAGGGGGCCCTTAGGTCTGCGGACTAAGAGTGACTTTCCTGGTAAGCCCTGACTTGGGGAAGTGCCCCAAGTGCCTGTATTGGGTCTAGTGCCCATTGGCCGATCAGGCCTGTGTTCTCCAAGGCGCGCAGAGCCAGGATTGAGTCCAGAGCCTTGGATGGTGGCAGCGGGACCCCAGGCTAGCGGGTGTGCTCCAGGAAAGGGGTTGGCTGGACGTGAGGCACCCCAGGGAGGCACTCGGAGCCTGGAAGGTGGGCGGGCGCAGGGAGGTGGGCGGCTCAATGCAGGAGCCCCCCCTATTGGCCCGCCACAAAGGTAACGAGGTTTTTTTTGGGTGTTTGGTTTTTAGTGGGCATGGGATCTAACCTAACATTTGTGGCATCTTATCTAACATTTGAGTTGGGTTTTTTTCCATCCAGAATTTTTCATCTTTTCTCCCGTTCAGAAGTAGTGCTAGACAATAGCTAGTGATTTAGGATTTGTTACTGGTATGAGGGGAAGTCCATAAGCCTTGAGGGACTCTCCTTGGAAGTGAGATTCTTGTCTTCCCAACGATAAGGTGCACACTTGCATGGTCAGGTTTTTTTAATCAAGATAAATGCTCCTTCAGCCAGACCAACTTTAACAAAACTAGCACAGCTGAGACCAGCCTAGCAATATAATGTATAGGAAGTGCAGGCGTTGGATGTGGCAAAGGAGCTAAGTTTATTAAAAGCACTTACATTTCTTAAATGCTTTTTAAAATGTTACACTAGGTATTCTACATAAAGGTCTCGTTCCATTTTTTAGCTTTTTCACTGTAGTGGGAAGCTGTGGTTATTAAATAATACTTACTCATGAATTTAGAACGGAATAGAAATCATTTTATTGTCTCCAAATTCTCAGCTTGGCATTTATATTGGTTCACTGGAAAGTCTCCAGTGTTTGAACTCACTTATATAATTTTGGATCATATTGATTATAATTTTTCCCTTTTAAGCTGCTTGTAATGGGATAATATGGCTGATATCACAAACGTATTTTGAGCTTCTGGGGATAGCCAAATACTGTGATGATATTGGCTAAATAATTACCTAGCTAATTAAAAAAAAAAAAAAAAGAGAGAGAGTTTGAATATTAGTGTCCTGGTATCAGACATCTGAAAGGAAGGAGGGGGGTGGGCATATCTCCCCCTTCCCCAAAAAAGCTGCTGCTTAGCAGGTTGCAGAAAAAGCAACATTGGAAGTTATCTGAAGCTGAGTATTCAAAATCAGTTGCTTCAAAAATCTTGGCAGCTTATCTTCTGTATTTGGTATGGTTCCAGCCGTACCAAGGGCTGCTTTGTGTATAATTTTAATTTACTTTTAAGCTGAATTTTGGTTAGTAAATACCATTTAAGAAGCATCAAAATGTTTTTTTCCCCCTCTATCATGTAGGCCTCTCTCTTGTTAACATTTTACTTTTGTTCATACATTTCAAAAACAAAAATACAGCTCTTGTTCCAATTCTCCCTCTGTCAGCATTGTTCATATGATAGAAATGAGTTCAGTAATGCTGTTCAGAACGTTTCACAAAACGTGGCAGCTCTTTTTCTTGTATTAGTTGGTGTTGTTCCAAAATTTGATTGAACGAGGATGCTGTAGCTCAATATCACCAGTCCTGGCAAGCTGTTATCACTTTTCAGTTGTGATTCTTTTTGCTAATACTTTAGTTTAGGGAAGTGAGGGAGTGGGTCAGTGTGTGCTTAGCAGAGATGCTATTCCTAATTGCCAGAGTACTGACACTTTTTAGTCCTGAGTTGTGAATTTTTTGGTGGGCAGTAGATGATAAGAAACTATTCTTATTCAGTCTCTTCAGGGAAACAGATGCTTCTTGGCAGGAAGCATTTTTTTCTCCATTTAAAAAGTCAGCTACACTGTCTTTGACTTCATCAACATTGCTGTCTTTTTTTTTTTCCTTTGCTGCTGAAAGATAACTTTGGCTGTGTATCAAAGGATAAAGTGAAAAACATCAATACTTTTGGAGTGGACAATGGGGGGGAAAAAAGGAGGGAGGGCCTGGAAGGGACCTTGGTAGAACATCTAGTCTAATCCCCTGCTCAAAGCATCAACATTGCTGTCTAAACCTTTCCGGATAAGTGGTTGTCTGAGTTGTTCTCAACTTAGAGTCAGAGAGAAGTAGGGTTGGAAGGGACATTCAGAGGGTCATTTTGTCCAATCCCTTGCTACCCAGACCTTCCCATCATGGGGGTGTGGGTTGGAGGTCACTTTAACAGAGCTTAACTCTGAGCATGTTTTGCTTCCCACCCTGTCTGGTGCAGCTAGGGCTTCAGCCCCAATCACCAATCCCTTGTATGGCATTGCCGCTGCTGCTTCTCCCTGCTGCTCGCCTGCCCATTGCAGAAAATGCCACAGAAGCCCCTGGCTCTGCAGGCCAAATGAAATGATTCTGTGAGATTGATTCATCCTGCAGGCCATAGGCTGTTGACCACTGGTCTTTAACTGTCCTCTTACAATCGCTCTTCACATCTTTGAAATCTTTTATCAAATTCTCTTTCAGTCTTCTCTTCTCCAGGCTAAATAATCTGTTTTCCCATTAGCAGACTCAGAGGAGGGTTGAAGTTGCACAGAACATGGCTGGAATGCTCGTTAGAGCTGAAGCATTACTGGTGCTTGCTTTGACCTCCTGTAACTGAACCCAGGTAAAGTGCTGGCACTTCTGGAGTGATGGAGTCCCAGTGTGCATCAACTAATAATTTTCACACTGCCAGATTTGAGCTGTAAAATAACCTCATTTCAAAAACGTTATATTCTTTGTCAAGAAAACTTAAATGCGCCAAACAGAAAGAGATCGAAACACCAAAACATACAAGCTATAGCACTGGCACTGTGTAGGGGCTACATATAGGTGTACGTGTACCCCCTGAGATTGGCCACCACCAATGCTGCCAGTGACACCTGCAGGCGGTTGCCACTCGCCAGCCTCCCTCTTTGCTGCCAATGCTGCTTGTGGCACCCCCCGCCCTTTGACACTGCGGACAGCGTCTGCGGGCAGTTGCTGATCACTGCTGGCCGCCGCTAATACAGCCAGTGGCGTCTGCAGGTGGTCACCAATTGCCAGCCGGCGCTCTCCACCCTCCTTCCCATCACTGCCTGCAGGAACTCCCCACTCACTGCCACCACGCCCCTGCTGCTGCATGCTGGCAGTCGCCATGCTCCCCCCCCAGCCTTGGGAGGCATGCGACGTTCATGAGCTATGACTGGTTTCTGTTAAATCAATATTATGTCCAAGCACAATTCTTTTTTCTGGTGAATCAAGCGTGTTATGCTTCAAACCTTCCGAAAAGCAACGTTGAAAATGGAAATAAAATTAAGCTAAACAGATCTCATGGTCGAAATGTATTATGTACTGTAAAGGACAGACTTTTAGCATCTCATGTAGATGGCAGTTTTACTGTGGAGTTAACTAATTAGCTCCGCAGTAAAGGGTCACCATTTACACATGCACCCTATTAGGTCAGAATAAACTAATCGGCTCCACCATACGATGGAAAAGGCAAACACAAGTACTGTCCTATGGCAGAGTTATTTACTCCGTTTCAGCACACATATAGACAGTGACCCAGGACTGGCTGGGGCATGAGGGTGCTACAGTGTGGGGACTGCCTGCTGGTTATCCCCACACTGTAGCAAACTTGTGCTCCAGCCAGCCCCTCCGCAGCTCGCTGAGCCAAGGAAGAGCAACTCTGGGCTGGCAGGCTGACCCCCCCCACACCCTCTGTTAGCTGCGCCTGCGCTGGCACGGCTCAGCATGCTGCAGTCCCAGGTGCATGTGTAAATGCTGCACCTGGGAGCAGTAAAATCCAATGCAAACTGCGCCAGAGTTTGTGTTGCATTAATATTACATGTCAACACGCCTCATATGTCTTACTCCAGCACTATTTAAAGTAAAATATTCAGTTCCAGAAATTAACCAGAGAGCGAAAGGAAAACAAAGCTGCACAGATACACCTAATAACTAAAATTGCTCATACACAACAAAAGGTTTTCATGTGTATCGTACTGCTTTGAAGCAGTAGATGACAAAGCTGTTAACAAACAGCCAATCAGGAGAATACTGGTACTGACAGTTAAATGTCTGTTTACATAGCCCTGCAGCAGTAACAGCGATAAACCTTCACCTCGGAAAATTTTGCTTGCCCATTAATTTTCTTTCACTGAAGAGTGTCTAGCACAACAACCAGTTTTATTGAACTCAGCGTTCTAGCATGTTAACAGTGGAGTAGAACTCAGAAGTTCCTTTTTTTAATGCTAAAATGTGGGAGTTTAGCAAATATTTGTTTTCTTTTTACTGTGCCTACTCCACATACACAGAATATAGACACTGTATAGATCAGCAAAAGGGGGAAAATCTGTAAGAATGCAAAGGAAATGCATAATAATACCTACAGACAGACAAGGTTCTTTGGGTACCTCTGGTATCTTTTATTAGACCAACTAACATAGATGGAGAAATTCTTCTTTGCAAGCTTTTGGGTACAAACACCCTTCTTCAGGCTGAGGAAGCATCTGCAGTTGGTCTGTGCTCTTCCTGGATGGGATGGGATGG
>JAGPOW010000261.1:13916982-13982625 GCA_030014935.1 Caiman crocodilus
ATGAGAGTTGAAGGCATTTGGACAAAAGGCTGTCTGTCTAGAAAATGTTAAGCAAAGGCAGGATAATAATTGTTAAACCACTCAGAAATTTAAATAGGATTGAGATACTGTTGTACACCTTACTCTGAATGAATATAAGTGGAATATTTTGGAGTAGGCAGGAGTTGCTGAAGTGGAGATCATGCTTTATTTGTAATGGTACAAAACAGAATTGTGATAGCAATTTGATTTACATCATAACTTTCTTGAGGCCATCCTGTGTATGATGCTGTTTTCAAGAAGGGGAGGAAGGAGGATCCAAGTAATTATAGACCAGTCAGTCTCACTTCTGTCCCTGGAAAGGTCTTTGAAAAGATTATGAAAGTTCATATATGTGGGAGTCCAGTGGGAAAAATAATGCAGCAAGGAAACCGGCATGGATTCGTAGCAGGTAGATCATGCCTGACCAATCTGGTTTCATTTTATGACGGTCAAAATGTTTAGACGCAAGAATAGGGATGGATGTCATTTTTTTGGACTTCAGCAAGGCCTTTGATATGGTATCTCATCCCGTTCTCATAAATGAATAAAGAGGCTGTGATGATAGATGCTTACATGGTCTGGTGGGTGGCAGATTGGCTTAGCAGTCGCACCCAGAGAGTGGTAGTAAACAGGTCAGCATTGACATGGAAAGATGTGGGTAGTGGGGTCCTACAGGGTTCAGTCCTTGGACCCGTACTCTTCAATATCTCCATCAGTGACTTGGATGTGGGTGTGAAGTGTACTCTGTCAGAGTTTGCATATGGTACTAAATTGCGGGGTGAAGCGCAGACTCCGGAGGGTAGAAAAGGATTGCAGGCAGACCTGGACAGGTTGGAAAAGTGGGCAGCATGCAATAGGATGCAGCACAGCAAGGACAAGTGCAGAGTGCTGCACCTAGGGTGCAAAAATATCCAGCACACCTCCTGGCTGGGAAGTGACCCTCTCAGCAGCACAGGAGCGGAAAGGGATCTTGGAGTCATAGTAGACTCCAAGATGAACATGAGTCGTCCGTGTGATGAAATCATCAGCAAAGCTAACCACAGTTTATCATGCATCAGCAGATCAAAGGAAGTGATACTTACCTTTATGCAGCATTAGTCAGACCACAGCTGGAGTAATGCATCCAGTTTTGGGTGCCATACTTCAAGAAGGATGTTGATAGACTTGAACTAGTCTAGAGCAGGGCCACTTATATGCTTAGGGGCTTACCCTGTGAGGAGAGACTGAGGGACCTGGACCTCTTCAGCCTCCACAAGAGAAGGCTGAGAGGTGATGTGGCTGCCTACAAAATCATTAGTGGGATACAGCAAGGGATCAGAGATGCTCTATTCACCAGGGCGCCTCTTGGGGTAACAAGGAACAATGGTCACAAACTGACAGAGAGCAGATTTAGACTAGATATCAGGAAAAACTTCTTCACGGTGAGGGTGGCCAAAATTCGGAATTGGTTTCCAAGGGAGATGGTGCTTTCTCCTACCTTGGGGGTCTTTAAGAGAAAGCTGGATAGGCATCTGGCTGGGGTCATGTGACCTCAGCACTCTTTCCTGCCTAGGCAGGGAGTCAGACTCAATGATCTGTTGAGGTCCCTTCCGACCCTGACATCTATGAATCAATAGCCCATTGATTTAAATAATGCAAACCCATCCATGTCAGCAGTGAATGCATTTTGTCTCATTTTCTCATTAGATTTTGCTATGAAGATCTTTTTTCTACAGTGCATTTCCAAATTAAATTTGCCTTTCAAGAGTACCTAGAATTTTCTTTGAAGCTTTTTGTTTCTTTTTCCGTCCTTTGGCTCAGTTTTAGAACACTGAAAACGTCACTAAAAATGTTTTCATTGTTAATATTTATAGGGGCCCCTATAAATGTTCAGATAATGGCATGATATGATCTGATGCATGAGCCACACAATCGCACCTGCTACCATGCCACACGTCCATGGCAGGAGGAATGATTGTGGGATCCAGTATCAGATGCTATCACTCCTTATTGGTGCAGAGGGAGCCGTGGATAATCATTCCAGACTCACCTTGCACTGGCAAGATGCAGGCTCCCTTGGCTGCAAATTCTGCAGCTGACCAGGCTCCCAGATGGTGCCCTGCTTGCTGGTGTGACTGAGTCCCATCAGCTATGGTACTCCTGGCTGTGGCAGAGCATGGTGCACCCCCACAGCTCAGAGCTCTGTCACTTTATACTTCTCGCATGTGGCCAGTTTAAATACATGTAACATGTGTATCACACATTGTTATGAGAGGAGTCAGTGACTGCTGGACTGATCATCACTGAGTGATATCAGTCATGTCCATTGGTTGCACTGAAACATTGAAAACAATCCAAATCAGTCCAAGGACAGTACATCAAATGCCTTCGGATTTCTAGATACTACAAAGCCCTCCAAACGTATCTCAGCAAGAAACTTGCCAATTTTAGGATCGAAAATGCTGACACTTGTGTTGAAGAAGATTGGCAAGCCCTAAAGGAGACCATCCATGAAGCTCACACAGAATCAGTTGGCTTTATCACTCAGTGCCCTCAGGACTGGTTGGTGAGAACAGTGCTAAGATCAAAGGTCATCTTGATTGGAAGAGTAAAGCTTTCTGTGACTGGCAAAACCATCCTGCGTTCTGTCAGAAGCAGGGAACCTTTCAATAAATTTAAGCTGAAGCCCAGATGAAGATTCAACAAATCAAAAACAAATGGTGGGAAGAGAAGGCAGCAGAAATTTGCTGATAACCATGATATGCAGAGCATCTGTAGTGCAATCAGGGGTGTGTGTGGACCAAGCTCTTGCGGACTTACCTTGCTTAGATCTGAAGATGGCAGTACATTCTTCAGAGACGATGAGTCCATCAAAAACCATTGGAAGAAGCACTACCAAAAGCTCCTGAACTGAGAATTGACAGTGACTGATGAAATTGAAATTGTCAAATCCATCCTGCAGCATCCAGTAAGGGAAGCACTTACTAGTCCACTAACCTCTGACGAGGTCTACCAAGTGATATGACAGGTGAAGAACAGCAAAGCTTCTGGCCCTGATTGCATACCAGCTGAGGTCTTCAAAGTAGGTGGGGAAACTATGATCAATAAACTCCACTCGCTGTTTCTCAAAATCTGGAACACTGAGGAAATTCCTGCTGACCTAAGGAATGCCAAGATTGGCATCATTTTTAAAATGGGAGATTGTCTGACTGGAAACTATTGAGGTGTAATATCCTCTTCTCCATTGCTGGGAAGATCTTCATTTGAATTTTGCTGAACTGACTGCACCTTCTTGCTGAGGAAATCCTCCCTGAGTCTGTGTGGCTTCAGACCAGCAAAAGGCACAATGGACATGATTTTCGAGACCCAGCAGATCCAGGAAAAATGCCAAGAATGACACTAGGATCTGTGTATGACATTTATTAATTTGACCAAAGCCTTCAACTCTGCTAACCATGAGGTTCTGTGGAAGATCTTCTCAAAGTTGGGCTGCCCAGGGAAATTTTATCTCCATCCTAAAGCTCCTTCATCCTGTATACTGGCTCCATTACAAAGCCCTTTGCTATTTGAACTGGCATCAAGCAGGGCTTTCATGATTGCACCGATTTTTGTTTTCCATCTTTCTTGTGGTCATCAAAATACTGATCCGTGGCAGTCTGCCACATGGTATCAGCACTGAATACAGGATGGATGGGAACCTTTTCAATCTCTCCCACCTCTGCGGTAAAAGGAAAGTTACTTTGGCTTCAACTGTGGAACTTGAGGCCACCATTGATTGTGTTGTCATTGCACATATGGAGGAAGACCTACAAATGGCCCTTACCTGCTTCTCTCAAGCATACCAGTGCCTGGGACTGACCCTTAACATCGGAAAAACAATGGCCAGTCAACTCCCCCAGCAAAGATACTCATTGAGAGACAGGAGCTGAAAGATATTGAACACTTTTTACATACCTCAGCAGTCGTCTCTCAAAGGCCAGCATCAATGAAGAGACCCAGGATAGGATCCAATCTGCCAGTTCTACCTTCAGAAGACTGAATCATCAGGATGGTTCAACTGTCATGACACTAGGACTTGAACAAAGCTCCTGCTATAAGGCTCTGGTAATCTTAACTCTTCCCTATGGCTGTGAAGCTTGGGTGACCAACAAGGACCACCTGAAAAGCCAGGAGTGCCGCCACCACCTGCGCTACCTCCAAAAGAACCTTGGCATAAAGTGAGAGGATTATCACATACATTCCAGTGTCCTCACTGATGCTAACACCATCAATACAGAAGGGTCGATTTAATAAACATCAACTGTGGTGGCCAGAGCACTGTGTGTGCATGCCTGATGCACATTTACCAAGACAACTGCTATCCTCCCAACACAGCTAAGGCCAAAGGAAATGCTTCAAGAGCACCCTCAAGGTGAACTTTTAAGAAGTGTGGCATTAACACCACAAATTGGGAAAAATTAGCCTGGGAAAGGGCTACATGGTGATGCCTTATGAGAGAAGGTACATCTTTTGAGGAAAACCTTCTCACCCTGGAGGCAGAAAAATGATAGAAATGGAAGGAAAGGAAACAAGACCAAGACATCTGTGGTCTGATCCTCCCTTTAACCACTAGCTGTGGCATTTGCCAGAGAGTATGTGGCTCTAGGGTTGGTAGTTTTATCCATCAGCAGGCTCATTTGCAGCTCTTTACTTGACCTGTGGGATTGATCGTCCTTGACCATGAGGGATCGCTGCTACTGATGATGAGAGGTGGCCTGTTTCTCAGATTTTTCTTTTCAGTGCTTAAATTCCAGTGTGTTCTGAGTAGTTGTCCTCATAGTTGAAGGTGAAGACTTCTTTTTTTTTTTAATGGAAATTTGATAGGAAATCTGGGGAGTGGTTTAAGATCTATTGAGAAATAGTACAAATTTGACATGCATCTTAAAGGAATCTGAATGGGAACAGCTGCCGTATAACTGGTGAATAAAAGTACAGTGGCTACGTATAGACATTAAGGCCATGTCACTGCTCTCCCAGGAGAAACCATGAGTGTCCAGATGTTCAGTTTTTTTCTCCTAGAGCAAAAATGGCCACTCCAGAAAAATTAACTTGGGATAAACCAGGGTTAAATCAATCTTAGGAGAGTGTCTCTTGGATGAGAGAGACTAGCCATAGCACAGTACTCCAGCACTGTCCTCTATACCTCCTTTCCCCCCTGCTCCCTTCCCTGCTGAAGTAAGAGTGCTGGTTTCTGGACTCTGCTGCCCTAGCCAAGCAAAACATGTCCTTTTAACAATCCCACATTGTCTTGCTGGGAATTGCAGACTGATGCTAATTTGGGTCAGCTAGTCAGGACCATGTGCACTGCTGCCAGCTGTCTCCATGCAGACTGAGGGAGCTTGCAGAGCACACAGAGCCCTCCCAGCATCAGCACTGCAAGCTCTCTACTCCTCTGGGGCTCAGTATTTGAACATCTGTTCAGGCTTCTTTGAGTACATTTGCAGCCAGTTCAGGTTAATTTTTAATGAATAAATGCAAGAATCTATTTATTTATTTCTATTGTTTTGATGGAAATTAAATGAAAAGAGAAAGTAGGATAAGAAATGACTAGCTTTGCAACACATTTAAGTTCTTGAGTTTCTAGCCTCAATTGAAATGCTAATAAATGTTGTACCATTGGATACACAATGGGGACTGAATTGGCTATTATTTCACGAACATTATTTCTTTTGCTTCTTGGCTTTGTGCATCTTTCAACTGTAGCTATTTTGTATTGCAAAGATTGAGTTGCTTTACAAAACTGTATGTAAAAATTCAAATCCATTTGTATTGTAAAAAAGGCAGGGTATTTTTTAACCTTGCGTTATTGACCTAGCACTGGAGTTATTGTTCTGAAGTTGTTCCCACTTCCTTTTGTGCTTCAAAATAATGTGGTTAAACAGTTCTATTCTGTATTTATTCTCCATCATGAATAATGCAATATGATCAAACATATACAGTCAAATGCATAGCGACTACACATATGAAAGAATGGATCTTTACTGCCTTGCATAGTTTCAGGTGTGGGACGAAAAGCTGTTATACCACAGATCAGATTGACTTTTTCTCTCTTCTTAAATAAAATTTTTTTCACTCCCACTAGATTCTGAATGGGTTCCTCAGTTTTATGCGATTTTAAAAAGAACAGGGCCACAAGTTTAATTACAAACTTTGGCCTGTCTGGATCTCCAAATTAATTTACTTGGTGGAAGATTGCATGCTTAAATATAGGAATCCTAAGAATATTTTGGAGTGCTAGAAATCTAAAGAGTTTCCTTATTTAAATAATGGCAGTAAGTTACTTATGTGTTTGTAGGATCAGATCCTAAGTTTTTTTTTTTTTTGCTCTGTTGAACCTTATCTTGCTGCAATCAGTTTTGTTTAGAGTAATATTGTGATAGTTTCGGGTTGACAGTATTTCTGAAAATGGTGTGCTTGTTATCATAACAATTGACAGCAATATTTAACTGAATGAGAGAGAAAATACTTTTCTTGGGATTGTACTTGTTTAGCTTGTGCTCGTGACAGCGTTTTCTATACAGCCTTTTTTTTACTGTTTTCACTGTATAATCGGTTTTCATGGGTGGAGGGATATTTTTACACTACAGCCATAAAAAATAACAGGGTATTTAGGTAACTGAAGTACCTGAAATGTTGTGAATTCCAAAACAAAAATAATCCTAGCACGAACATTCAAAATTTAAAAAAATAATGAAAAGCAGATGATGTCTCTTTATGAAGTTGTAATCATCGTATAGCCATCCTATAACTTTATCATGGTCCCTGTACTCTGCCTGTAGACTCAAAAGTCATTTGGAGACTCTGAACCTCCCCAGAAGCTTGAACTCGGGGCATCTGTAGTTCTTTCAGCCCTTGAAATTATTCCTTAAGTACTTAACATTGTTCTATTTACTCTTCTTTACTAATATACAGTGAGCAGAACTGATAGTTTTATTATCTTTTATTACAGGCATTGGATCAAGACAGAACTGCACTACAGAAAGTGAAAAAATCTGTAAAAGCAATATATAATTCTGGGCAAGGTAAGTGTTTTGGTTTATGATATTACTAAAACATATAAACATTGTTTAATATTTACAAAATGTCCTTTGTCTTTTACTGTCTGTTTAAAAAACAAACAAACAGGGGCCTGCCCATTCAGCAATAAAAATTTAGCAGGAATGCATCTTCCCAAAACGTTGTTCCTTGATTCTCCAAGAGGAGATGTGTACTTCAGGGATACTGCTTGACTGTTTTCAGAGCTCCTCATGGAATTGATTTTGGTTGCTTGGGCAAGACAAATTTTTCTCTTTGGCTATAACATTTCACAACAGCTTCATTCCATTAGAGGGAAAAAACTTGACCAGAAAACATGTCAACAGGGAGCTGAACTCTAGATTTAGATTGTGGAAAGCAGTACCAGCAGAAATAATGAGCATTAGCCTCGTTACGTTTTGAGCAAGTGCGACCAGAGGTACTTAGACACTTTGGGTACCAGTACAAGAAACTGGGAACTGGTTGGCAAATAGATCGTGCAGTGTTACTGACATTTTGTTTTGCCATTTAAGTTCACTATGCTTGTTAGAATCTCTGTTGATAAGTTTGATTTTGAAATACTTTCTTAGTATGTTTTTGGTAACATTAAATAGGAGTCCGATGTCTGTTGTTAACCATGTTTCACAAATATGAATTGGTGAGTTTTGAAAGGACACTTTAAACATCTTTCTGCTTCTGCTTGTTCCATACAAGTCAGTGGGAATTTTGCCAGTGATGTCTGTGAGAACAGTGTTTGGGCCGTGGTCATTTTCGAGCTGATCCTGCGGGACTACACTGTTTTTCAAAATTAATTTCAGGGAAGCCTAATTTGCATCTGTTTCTCACTCATGCTCAGTTTAGCAGCTGTTTCCCTGTCAGAGCACTGTCTTGGTGCTATTTATTCAAAAAAGAGAGGAAAAAAGTAATTTATAGTATATGTTAGGTACTTTATATGGTAGTAATTTATCAGTCCTACTCCAGTATTGCAACATGTGCACTATCCCCTCACTCGCTCCCCTAACCCTTGAGTTGATCTGGAACAGTCAAGCAGTTAACCATGGCAGACAGAATGAAAATAAGTACCTTTCATGCTTTCATAATATTACTGAAAACTACTTTTTTGAAGATGGGCAGACCGTCTGGAGCAGCACCTGTCATTCTAAACATGCTTTCTGAGTTTCAACGCTGACAGAATCCAAACTGTAAAATCTCTACAGCCAGCTTTGAAATGTTTGATTCAGACCACAATGTCCCGTTGTTAGTAGCCCTAAGCTTTAAAATTAAAGCTGGTTTCAAAATCTAGAAGTGTGGCATGTCATGTGAGCTGCTTTAGTGAATCACTATGTGGTCTAAAATTAATTTGTATAAGGCATTTTAAATAATAGCTTTATAGTTGAAAATGTAAATGCATTTTGTAGCCAAGTTGAATACAAAGCTTATATGCCATTGCACACTCTGGAAATTATGTGCAATTTTTAAAAATAAATTCAGAAGCCTGAAAAAAGTGAAGGACATGTTGGAATAAGCCCAGTCATTTTTTTTTTTTAAAGCTCTTTGATTTAGGCTTATGGATGACTGTTCAGTGTAGGGTAAGAAATGTGTGATAAAAAGATTCATAGAATGTTAGTTTAAGGAACAAGGAAATATAACTAAAGCCCAGAGTGAAACCTAGTAGTGATCAGGATTGTTAAAAAAAAAATATTGACGAATCTGTACAAAATTTGGCACATGTCAAACATTAAATATTCCAGGAAAAATAAATGTGGTATTATTTTTGATCCTTAAAAAAATTAAACATAATACTCTAGCTCCCCCTTCAGAATATTGTCCTGGTATGGTCATGTGTTACTAAGATTGAAGGAAAACAGCACAGTGCAATTCATACTGTCATAACAAAACACTTGTGTGACTTGGTCTATGTAGAGGCAAAAATGAAAGGGGTGACCAGCTCACATGTGGTTAAAGGTGAAACCCTCCAAAGAAAATATATAGAAAATAAAGTGTCTAGAGACTGAATGTAGACACAAACTGATTTGAGCTGCTTAAAGCCTGTAAGACCCATTCCCATATGATTTTACCTTTGTACATCTAACTGGCCTGTTTGGAAAGGAACCAGTTGTTCAGCAGTGAAACAAAACCTTCTTGAACTGTGGAGAAATTCTACAAGCAGTATTAAAAGCAGCAATAAAATCTTGTTATATATTAGTTCAAGGATCTAGATGACATTTTCATGTTGCAAAGAGAAGCTACTAGCTGCATATTGTGTGCTGAAAGACAGAACTTATTTACTAGGATAGTTATTTATGAGACAGTTGATTTATGTTGTTGACCTTTTAACACTCATCTATAGTAAACCCTCTTGAAACCTTGAAACTGGTGAGGATGGTGGAGAGTAGCTTCACAGGAACAGTAGTGCTGTAATGGGATGGTATCAAGATGTTTAAAACTTATTTTGCAAAAACTAATAATTTCTTCTTGCTGTATTTTGCTTTTAGTGGTCTACAAATTATGTCATTTAAAATAAATTGTCTTGTGATTCTGACAAGTTCTGCATAAGAAAAGCTCAAAAGATTGGGTTTGTCACAGATCCTCTTTGAACAGCAGAAAAAAATATCGTTAGTGAAAGAATGGGTCAGTTTTAATATCATGTAAATATACCTGAGAATTTTTTATACTCGCTGTCCAGCTCGTTGGTTTTTCTAGTATAGTTAGATTGTATTTGTAAGTTGGAGATGTCTCGTCTCAGTGAGGATGGTGTTTGAAGTCAGTGGGGAATCTTTCTGAGTACTTTTTCAGTAACCCTTTGTGGATTGAATTTCAGTGGTATAGTGTATTACAGGCAGTTCTCGACTTGCAGTGTTTCGAGTTGCAACGTTTTTCACTTACAGCGTTTCTAAATCGACATCCTGTTTCAACTTTATGATGTCAGTTTCGACTTTACAACACTTGATCCGACGTGATGTCACGCCAGCGAACAAGTTCGCTACGTCGCTCATCTCCCTGGAGAACATCTGCCCAAACTTCCTTGGACACTTTAAGAAAGCAGACAAGACTCCAGAAAAACACACAGCCAAGACTCTGCAGAACCAAGAACCCTTGAAAAAGTCCAACTAAGAGCCTTTCAAAAAGTCCAGCAAAGTCACCTCAAACAAGTCCTTCCAAATCAATATAATTGCTATTTACAATATAAATTCATTAATGTAGCTATATTACTCATCTATAATTGATCGAGTACAAAATTCTGGGGTATTTTTGGTGGAGAATAAGGTATTGAGGCTTGGTTCAGGAACCAATCCCCCATTTATAACATTGCTTAAAACGAGAAAATTGGTTCCAAGTTACGTTTTGACTTAAGATGCAGTTTTCAGGAACCAGTTGTGTCATAAGTCTGAGGCTTGCCTATATTATTAATTGTACGGATTTTGAGTAAATGACTATCTTTTAACTTCTATGAAGTCTTTAGCAAAACTGCAACCATTTGAAATAAAAAAAAAAATTACATGTGTCCATTTGCATCAAACCAAGTCTTGCAGTTTGTTCCTTGTAATTTTTCATAAATATTACAACAAGAAAATTTTAAGAGCAACGGTGATCTGACTTGACCTTTCTTATATAAACTAAACAGGATCTAAAATGGGCATCCTTTCTGTGCTTAGAAGTAAACCTAAAGGAAGCATGAAGTACAGCAAATGAATAGTTAAAAAATGGGGTAGGTAACTGGGGTGTAGGTTGTAGCCATGTTGGTCTAAGGACAAGGTTCTTTGCGTGAATCTGATATCTTTTATTAGACCAACTTATATAGTTGGAAAACAATTATTAAGCAAGCTTTCAGGTTCAAAAACCCTTCATCAGACTAAGGAAGTTTAAGCAGTTGGTGTGTGCTCTTCCTGGATGGAATGAAAAGTAAAGAAGGCAGGGGCTGGGCTGGGCTGCATCCAAGATGGGCAGTCAGTGAAGATGTAAACTGAGGAGTCAGTGGGTGAGAGACAGGCTAGGGAGCGGGGGAAAGAAAGAGAAAGGGGATGAATAGTGGAGAGATACCTGGGGAGTCAGGCAGGTTATAATGTGTCATAAATCCAACATCTGTATTTAGTCCAGGGGTGTAGGCTGTAGCCATGTTGGTCTAAGGACATAGACAGACAAGGTTCCTTGGGTGAATCTGGTATCTTTTATTAGACCAATAATAAAAGATATCAAATTCACCCAAGGAACTTTGTCTGCCTATATTTAGTCCATGATTTTTAGTATCCAGGAGGTTGAAGTAGAGTTCGTAGGCTCGTCTCTGGGAAGTGTTGTGTAAGTTTTCTTTGAGGATCAGGACTGAGATATTGGAGAGAGAGTGGTTTTCTAGTAGGCATTTTTCTTTATATTTGTAGGCTCTGTGTGCAGACCTGAAGTTCTTTGAAGGAAACCTTTTTTTTTGTTTTGTTATTAGAAAAAAAAATGTAGGTCCTATGAAGAGAATGACCTGTACAGAATTACATTGGTCTGCCTGGTTTCTCAAAGGGAGGTTCTACTTTCACGTATCTTTTAAAGAGTAAAGTTTATAGTATGCTTGAGGGGCTGGCAAGATGCAGCCTGCAGGCCAGATCTGGCCCATGGGCTGCAGAGCTTTGCCTGTGCTCCTGCAGGGGCAGGGGCTGGGCAGGAAGGAGCTGCACTGGGGCCAGGGAGTTGGAACTATGTCCAAATCACTGCTGCTTCTCTCCACCCTCCCCTTCCCGCTTCTACTTCCCCTGCCCCACAGCTGCGATGTGGTTACATAGTACAGTTACAGCGTAGATGTACCAAGGCTGGGCTCCAGCTGTGAGCAGGACTGGCGGGGAATTTGCAGCAGCAGCTTGAACGCATTTTCCAGCTCCTCAGCCCCAGTGCAGCTTCCTTCCCGATAGAAATTGCACATGCAGGCATACTTATAGCATACTCTCTTTTGGTATGCAGTAGGATTTTGCAATGAGTTGCAGGGACTCACTGTTCCATCAGTATTGTGTTTACAAGGTCATGATGTGGTCCAGAGTACTAGACTTCATTGGAAAGATTTACTGTCCTAATACACATTCAGTAATATCCTTGTTTTGCTTTACTGCAATTCAGGAAGGCTAATTTATGTATTTTATCAAGGCCTTTATCCATAACATATATATCAGTCTGATGGTTTAATCTTCACCAATAGATTTTAGTTTCATCAGTGGTCATGTTGTTTAACATATTTTTTTCAGGTATTGGCAATAGGTTGATAGCAATTTTAAATAAAATACTCCTTTAAATATAGATAGATTTGATGAGGAAAGAAAAGCATTCTTTGGTATACTAGTGATCTGGCTCCCAGTTTTCTAAGAGTCTTTGAAACAAGTTAGTGCAACAAAGTTGAATACAGTACCATAGGTATGCATGATTCTGTTTCAGGATATTAAAGGCCAGGTTCATAGAATTACAGAAAATTAGGGTTGGAAGGGACCTCAGGAGGTCATCTCATCCAACCCCCTGCTCAAAGAAGGACCATTATTCCCAGCTAGACCATCCCAGCCAAAGCTTTGTCTAGTCAGGTCTTAAGAATTTCCAAGGATGGAAAGTCCACAACCTTTGTAGGTAACCTGTTTCAGTACTTTACTACTGTCCTGGTGAGAGAAGTATTACTAATATCTAACCTAAACTTTCCTTGCTGCAATTTGAGACCCATTGCTTCTTGTTGTGTCATCTGCCATTACTGAGAATATTTCACCCAGATTTTCCATTCTTGTTACTAGAAAATCTTTTTCTGTTGTTCTGTAAAGACACAGAGCATGTTAAATATCCTTAAGAGTAGGCCTGTTCAAAGCAGCAAGTATTTGCTTCAGATTCGGATTCAACCAGTTTGGAGGCACAGTGATTCAATTTGGTGATTCAAACCACTGTCCTGATTCGATTCAGAGTCGGTGCTGATTTTGGAGATTTGGCTATAAAGGGGAAATCACTAAAATACCTATAACTTTGTCATTTTTTTGCAGATTTGAATGAAAATAGCAGGGATGGTAGCCCCTTCTGAGGGGGCATGATGCAGGCCAAGTTTCAAGGAGATTGGTGCAGGGGTTTCTGTGAAATTATACCTCAAAATATTGAAAGCAAAATTTGTGTCATTTGTATGTGTTAAGGCAGAGTGGGATCAAAACAGCAGAGATGGTAGCCTCTCTTGCAGGCATGAGGCCTGCCAGGTTTCAGGCAGAGCAGCAGAGGTTTCTGTGAAAGTGCACCTCAAGGTTCTGAAAGCAAATTAAAAAAATCAAATAGGTGCACAGCAGAGCTGACCCAAGCAGGGTGCAGGCCCGGGGTGCTGCATGTGCTGATTTGCCCTGCCCTCACTCTGATCCCATCTGCCCCAGACCTGAAGAAGCTGCTGCTGTGGTTTGGAGTGAGGAGGTGGCACTCATTCCATATGCACGTGGAGCTGGTGGAACCCTAGCTGTGAGAGGTTCACCTTGAGGAACACCAGCTGCTCCACCAAACCAGGATCCAAGCAGGTGTGGTGGGGGTGTCAACACATCATCAGCAATGCTGAACACCCTCTAGCTTGGAACCCTGGTTGGTGGACAGGACAGGTGTTCCTGGGCAACTGTGGCCAGATCCTGCCACACCTGGCTGTGGGTTGCCCAATAGGGCCAAGGGGTCATAGACCAGGAGCTCCACATCCTCAGTGAGATAGGTAGCCAATGAGGCTGTCATGCTACTTGCCTGATGGTGGGGTCTGGTGCCTCTGTACCCCAATATTTAAGCCATGCCCTTGGCCCACATTGGCAGCAACTGTGGTGGAGGAGATTAGCTCATGATTAGAGTACTGGTATGGGAAAGTAGATCCCCCTCTTCCACATCCCCCTGCCTCTGCCTTTCTGCCTCCCTGACTGTTCACCAGCACCTCAATCCAGTGATTGAGGGTTTTGCTGCTGCAGACACTCCCTTTCACCCTTGGGTCATGCACACCTGCCAGCATGTGGACCGTACTAGACCGCAAAGGATCCAGTTGTTTTTTGATGTCCTCCTTCATCTGCTTCACCAGTGCCTGCAACTCTGGTGAAAGCAGCTTGCCCCAGTCAGGAACATCAGTCCCCTGGAACTTCCTCATTTCATTCTCAATAACCTGCACTACAGGGATCAGTTGGCTAAGGAGGGCATCAACAGAGCTGAGGCTCCTGGTGGCCTCCAGGAATAGCTTGAGGATTAACAAGATCTGGGAGATGGTATCCCACTCAGCTCTGTTAAGGGACCACTGATCCCAGTCTCCCCAACCAAGATCATCTCATGGATGGCCTTCTATTGCCAGACCAGCCTTTCCAGCATCATGTGGAGTTCCACCAAGTCTCCACATCCAGCATGATTTTGTGCTGTGGGATGCTCAGCTCTGGCCGTTTGTCCCGCAGCATTCTACCTGCCTTGATGCTCTGGTGGAAGTAGCCTGCCAACTTTCTGCATTTTGAAATGAGTAGTGGTAGTGATGGTGTTGTCACCAGGAACCCTGGTCCCCTCCAAGGTGTCTCTGACTACAGGGTAGAACTTGTGTGCCACACAGGGGATGCCAACAAAGTTGGCATCATGCACCACCTTGACCATATGGGCCCTGTTGTCGGTGACGATGAACCAGTGGGTGAGTTCGCCCTGCACCATGTGGTTCATGGCGACCATGATCTCCCTTGCCATGTGGGAACCATCCATCACCTCTGGTTGAAGGAGAGCCCACCGACACCCTGACTGATCGCACCAGTGCCCTGTGAGGGAGAGAGAGGCATGGTCTCCACCCTTGCTGCTCCAGATGTCCAAGGTGAAGTTCAAGATTACCTGTGGACCTGACTTCTGCAGCTTCTTCCTCAAGTACTCTCTGCAAGTCTCATACAGGGAGAGCACCACCATCCTGCTAAAGGTGGTGCATGCGGGCACTTGGTAGGATGAGGCCACGAGTGCCATGAGCCTCCTGAACCCTTGATATTCAACAAAGGAGAAGAGCTGGCCATCGACAGCAAGCGTCTTCCCAATGCTCTGGGTGACCTCGCTCGCATTGGGAACACGCCCCACTTTGTCTCTGCCCTTCCTTCTCTGGTCCTGGGCGGCTTGCCTCTGCTTCTTGGGGAATGGGGGCTTTGTAGCAAGAGGACAACTTCTTTTTGGCCATGCTCTCACTGGTACCAGGCTGAGGAGGAACAAGGACAAGAGGGTGCTGCTTTCTGCAATGCAGCAGCATTGCCGTGGTGGTGAAGTGTTTCATGGTCTTGCTCCAGGTGATCTGCCTTTGGCAGTGCTGGCAGGTAGCATACCTGGGATCATCTGCCATCTCAAAATGATCCTACACTACACTACCCACCTGCTTCTGGGTTGAGGGTGCGGCTCCTGTCTTATCTCTCCCGCCCCCCCCAACCAGGCAGAGAGAGGTACCACAACAGGAGGAGCTGAGCCACCTGTCCCCACAGCCTCCTCCGAAGTGCCTTCCAGAGAAGGAGACCTGCCTCTAGGGGAACTTTGAGTGGTGTGAAGCACAAACTCAGATTTCCCCCTCCTTCCCCAGAATTTCCTTAGCTATAGCCCTCGACTCCTCTGCTTTCAGATTCAGCTTGTCCTCTGGCACTGGAAGGCTCATGCTGGCAGCTGAAATTGGGGTGGAGAATGTCATGCTACTGCTGGTTAGTGGTGGTGGTGCAGGTGCAGGCACTGCTACCATCTCCTTGCTCCCACTAGCAGCAGAAGACTCATCACTGCCAGGAAAGAGGGTGTGTCTATGTTTGGAGTGAGGGGAACTTGCAGATCTTCCTCTGTCCCCTCTCTCTCCCCTGCCAGAAGATCTGGCCACCTGCCTTTCCAGCATGCTTCATAATGTTTGGTGCCCTGCAATGTGTGTGTGTGTATAATATATGTTGAGCTGTCCTGCACAGTGATGAGACACAGTCGGGAAAACACAGATTTCTTTTTGTGGGGGAAAGAATCAAGACAGACTAACAAGAACAAATAAGAGGATTTGGGGGGAAGAATAAGTTGAAATAAATGGATGGGGATAACAATAGGGATTGTAGGCAAGTGTAAGTAGGAAAGGACTGGATACAGCTTACAAGAAGAGAGACTAGCTATCAAGAAACTAAGCCTTTCAGATGCTGCTGCTCCAAGGGAAAGACAGCTAACAAAAGGCACAGATCATGTCAGACACAGCTTTAGATGTTGTTTCTATGTTCCTTCCCCAGAGCACTGTGATTGGAAGGGAACTCAGAGAAAGATCAGTCACTGGCCAGCTACTGATGTCAATAACAGAGCAGTCTTTCCCCCACACTCAACCTTTTCCAGATATGGAAGATCACCCCATACCCCTACCTCTTCTTAGTTTGTTTGCTGCAAGCCTTGTGAACCTCTCCAAAGTGAGTTGGAGGTTTCCGATTCGATTCAGACCTTTTTAATGGGTCTCCCAATTCAGTTTGGGGGCCGAATCTCCTCCGAATTGAACCGGCTACTGAAACTTCCTACAGCTGTACTTATAAACATATCATAGTGCAGGGGCAGCCAATTATTTAAGCTCACAAGCCACATAGGCAATTCTGGGAAGCTGTCATGGGCCAGTCAGCATCCCACCTTTGCCTCTCCCCCTCAAAAACCCAGAGTCTGTGCAACCTGCAGCTCCTCCCTGCTGCTACCACCAGTGCCCAACAGTAGCTGAGTGCTAAGCTCTGGTCTGTTGCCAGCCTTGACCCATCCTGTGCCTGCTCTGGACTCGCCCTGACCACAGCGGACCAGCTCAGACCTGCACGCATAGCTCCAATGCTGGCCCTCCCCACGCCTGCTCTGGATCAGCCCACCCACTCTGAGCAGCAGCAGTGGTGCAGCCAGGCAGAAGCTGCTGCTGGGCATGCAGGAAAAGCGGCCGCCCGCCCCTCATCACTGCTGGACCCTTCTTGCTGCAGCTACCCAGTGCCCACGCCCAGGCTGTCCTGTGGCTCCTGTCCACTGCCACCAATCCCACTGGTGGCCCAGAGGTGACGGTGATAGCAGCAGAGAGGAGCCACAGGGCAGCCCAACCATGTGCTACTGGCAGCTGCAGCAAGGATTCCCAGGCAATAGAAATGAAGCAGCTGATTTTCCCCCCGCATCCAGCAGCAGCTTCTTCCTGGCCATCACTGCAGCTGCTGCCACTTGTTGACGGGCAGTCTGGAATGAGTGCAGGGTGGGCCAGGGGCCAGCAGCAGCAGCCACTGTTGGCGGAAGCTGAAAGGAGCTGCTGCCACCTGGGCTGCCTAGAAATGCAGTCCAGCCACGGAACCGCCTCAGCCCTGTTGTGGGCTCAGGGTGGTGGGGCATGCCACGGGCCAGTTGGCACCTGAGCCAGGTGGGACCGAAGGACCCACCATGGGCCTGACTATTTTGCCCATTCCTGCCCTAGTGGGATGTTATCTGTATAGTGTGCTTACCTCTCGTAATAGTAGCTTGCTTTGTTTTGTAGCAAAACATTTTCTCGTGCAGGTGTGTGTTTTCCTGTATCGGATATTAGAAAGCTCGTGTGGAGTCATTCTGGAACAATGCGCCTCTTTCTTCCCCACCCCTAGCTTTTTGACTGAGCAGGGAAAAATATTCCTTTTTGACTGTCAGAGGCATAGTCTGACCCATTGCTCTATGCCAGGGATATCAGATTTGCCTTGGGCTGTGGGGCTTGCAGGCAGTGGGAGCCTAGGGACAGGGATCTGGCAGCAGCTTGGGTCTGGGGGCATGACAAGGGTTCAGGAGCAGCTGTGACAGGGCCCCAAGCTCCCCTGTCCAGATCCAGCCCAGGGCCCCTGCAATAGGCCCCATCCCCTCGACTTCCGGTGGACCAGGTAGAGAGCCTCTTGTGGGCTGATTTTTTGACACCGCTACTCTATGCCAGTTATTCTCTCTCATCATAATAAGATTTATCATCCCATTTTATCTAGAAAACTGGGCAAAGAATTAGAAATATTCTGTCGAGAGCATTTCTGCAGAAGCAGGGAGAAAGACTGCATGACTTGCTGGCATTTTTGATTTCTAACTTCTATGCTTCCCTTATTCGTTTTCCTCAAAACCCCGCAGACCACATTTGTGCTTCATTTACCCAAGTTAAAGCAGGCCAGAGCTGCTCCCCAGCTGAAGTCTCATGTGCATATTTACAGAACAGCTTTTATATCAAAACAAAATATTCATTTTATTGTCGAGTGGTGGCTTGTTTTGTGTCAGGATATGTGATTAAAAGCATATGCCTTTGGAACCATTCCGGTCTTATTAAAAACATATTTTACCACTCGCTGATCCATAACCTCATATGACTGAAAATCTGGGTTCCTGAAAAGCTTGTGTTTGTGTGTGCAGTAAGTATGACCACAGGGCATTCATTTTAAATGAGAAGTGTAAAAATAGTGTTTCCAAAATGCATTTGGATAGCATGAACAATTATGATCTGAGTCTAGAAAAGAGTCCACCCTCTACTTCCCCCTTAAGATTTCGGTAGAGCTTTGGACTTGGGATCTTTGTAAAGGTTTGGAAGAATAATTCTTTTGCAGCTTTCTGCCAGGTTTTTTTTTTGGTTTTGAAGCTGATTCATGGATCATGAGATATTGTGCACATGCTGTGGTGAAATTCATTGCTTTGAGTCGAGCACAGAAGCCAACAAAAAAAATAGCGTCTTTCAGCATCCAAAGACTTTCAGCTTTTTATCTTAAATCAAAATGCTTTTTTATTTTCTGTATTCCAGTGCTGTCAGACAAAATTACAGTTTGAGGAGAATGCTACTTGTACGACTGCCTGGAGAAAACATAGCTCCTGGCATTTATAGCCCTTTTTTCTTTTGCTAGGTGGAACTAATTCTGTTTGGGGGGGGAAAGGGAGGGAAGAGATTTTCCTACTGCCTTGTTTAGGATTTATTAAAGTTATACAGAAGAAGAGTACAAACAACATTCATACCACTCCCTTGAAGCTACTGACTATGGAAGCTGGTATATCTTTAGCCATGCTAGCCTGAGGAGCCTTCTAAAGTTGACCATGACTGATTAAGTGATGTATGAACTATTACCACAATAGCCAGTGTGGGCATATTAACATAATTGGAAGGGAATACGAGATGCTCAGGCTCAGTCTTTGCATTTTTTTTAAACCACAATAAATTGGCTTTCCATGGTTCAGAAACCTGTCTTGTTAGGAAATGTTGGAAGGAGTCTCCACCTAAAATTGGTGAGTTTCTGACCTCCTATTTTGTGAATCCATGTTGTGCGCATCTTCTGTCGCTTATGACTAGCCAGGTCTTCGTTTGGTATAGCGATATTGCCTTCCTTTTTAAAAAAAGTGGTTGTCTTAATAAACACCGAGGAAACTCATCCTGACTATATCCATACTCATGAGCTACTATCCAGCATCAAACCTTTTGTTTTTAAATTCATGGAGAAGCTAGGCAGATGCCAACTATTAACTTGCTGCCACCCCCTCCACAGCACACAGGCCACCTGGTGCTGGCTTCACCGGGTGCCACGGGCTTCACCATGTGCCTCCAACTCCTGTCCCCAGCAGCAGTGGGCAGCATCACACTTGGTGGCAGTGGTGAGCAGTGTATGCTGTAGGAGTTGAGAGAGGGGGCTGCGTCAGTGTCAGAAGGTGGAATTGGGGTGGAAAGAGAAGATTTACTAGACTGAGCTGTGCTTTGCTATTTTCCTCCCCCCTTTCCCTGCTATTTTGAGCCAGATCTAGCCCATGGGCCATAAGTTGACAACCTCTGCACTAGAGCATTCCTTTGTGAAGTCTTACTGTACACCACAGATCATGTATCTATCTCTGCCCCTTCAGCCAACTGTTTTGCACGTATCTGTTTCTGTGTAAACCACCTCATTGTTATTACTCGTGGGCGTTTGGAAGCAGGGTAGTGCGGAAGTGTGAGTTTGCTAGGGCTGACGTTAGAAGGTCAACATCTTGAAGAGAATGACACTGGCAGTGTTTCTGTTCTGTAGTACTAAAACAGGGGACGCAAAAGGGACTTACTAGAACATGAAGGGGTGAATAGTACCTTACCAGAAAAATGTATAGATTCACTTTTCTTTCATTCAGAAACTCTTTCCTCTTAAGGGTTTTTCAGTTTTCTTAGTTGTCTTTATCTGTAGATTAATTTCATAGTTTGGTTCTGATATTAGAACATGGTCAGACATGGTTAGAACATGGTCACAGCAAACTTTCCTTGACATCCATCCCTGATGTGCAGTTTGTGTTTAAAAACTATAAAATATAATAAATCTCAGTGAGAGCTAATATATATTAATTTAATGTTGTGGTAACTTTAGCTCCACAGCGAAAGTAAGTTTTTGTTTTCAGGATTTTTGAGGGAGTTTTTTCTTCTTGCTTATTCTAGAGACTGAAACTTTCCCTCTAATATATTTAATACCTTTGACTTCACTATATGCATGCTTAGACTTCCCTAGTTGGTACCAGTAGACACCATCTGTGTGATTAATGCAATGGAAAGTGCGGAGTTAAATATACAAAGGTGTGTATAAACATAATTTGCAAAATGAACAAATGTACCCTAATTTTTCTTGTTGGTATTTTTTCATGGTTTTCTTAACTTCTTTAAATTCATTCATATGTGACTCTAGCTTCAGAGGATTTCAGGAAAAAATAACTTTTGGCTATTTTTAATGGCTCTTTTTAATTTTGATTTTTTTTTAAATTGAAAGTTCATTAAATATTTTAGCTTTCCTTGACAGAACTCACCTGATTTGTCAGTTCATTAGATCAATTCTGTTGCTGTGCTATAATAAAAACATTTAAAATTGATCCAAGAAGGAAAAAAATGTTAATTTTTGATATTTTTTTTTCCCTAGATCATGTTCAAAATGAAGAGAACTATGCACAAGTACTAGATAAATTTGGAAGTAATTTTTTAAGTCGGGATAACCCAGATCTTGGCACTGCTTTTGTAAAATTTTCAACGCTTACTAAGGAATTATCAACACTGCTGAAAAACCTGGTAAGGAATTTCAAGCATATTATTTGCATTCAAAAAAAAGTTTCAAAGCAAAGTCAGGTTCATATTTTCAGTAAATTTGGTGAGCTGTATATATATATATATTCATCAGAATGTTGTTTTCACCTAATTTTAAGCTGAAACCAGAGTGCGCATTTCAGACGTATTCTCAATTACTGTTGCACTTCAAAACCTGTTAAGCGGAGTTGTGCCTAGGTATACATATCAGCAATGCTGTCTCTGGTTTTGTAATGCAGGGCTGTCCAGCTTCTCAATGGCCAGGGGCCACAGCCCACCCTTACCTCTCTGTAGCCCTGGGGCCCTCTGCTGTACCATGTCACGAGCTTTACTGCTGCACCATGTGCATGCATGTGCAGTTACCCCCTTTACCTCCTCAGCTGTAGGCTTCTTCCCTGTACCGCATAGTGGGCTCCCCTAGCACTGCAGGCCATGATGCCCCCTGAGGTGGGGGTAGGAAGTGAAAGCCAGAGAACCGTGGGGGGAGCCTGGACACCCCAGCTTCAGCAGCAGCCATAGCAATGAAGGGAGTGGCAGGCAAGGGGAGCCTAGGGGCTGCAGATTGGCCTCTTGGGCTGCCAGTTGGACAGCCCTGATGTAATGTATAGTCAGCAAGAAAAATAGAAATGTGGATTCATATACAATTCTCACATGACAGCAGATATCTTGGAATTAATTATCTGTGTATAAAATGTATGAGTCTAAAACATCTTCTGACTGCAAGTTTGATCTGAAAAAAAAAAAATCAAACTGCATATATTTTTAATTCCAAAAACTAAGTTTTTTTTTTAAAAAAAAGCCAAATCTCTCACTTCTTCACTAGCATATGTTTTTGACAGTGAAATTCTCACTTGAAAGAGAACCAGTATCATCACCTTTGACTTCTCTACAGAGTCAGGTCTATCCTATTACCCTACTTCTCAGTACCATTCTCTACTTTTAAACCTTAAAATCTTAGATTATTATAAATAATTTAGACTCAGGACAGTCTGTTACCCTTGTACATGCCAGTGATTGCATTAGTGATAGAAATTTGGAACTTTTCAGGTAAATGAAGATGCAAACATGTCAGAAACAGATATCTAAAACCGGTGTTTTCTGTCCTTTTACTTCATTTTACCTTTTATACTTGGGAGTGGAAATATCACCAGTTTGTTTAGATCACAACAACCTATCTCCGTTTCCCAGAAGTTGCAATTTTTGTTCGCTTGCATGAATATGGGGCTGTCCCTATGCATTCAAAATATCTTTGATCAAAGGCACAAAAGTGAAAGCAATCCATGTTGATAAGAAACACATTAAATTTGTTTTTATCCTCTGGTAGAAGGTTCAAGAAAAGAAAGAACTATTTAGATCCCTCCAACTTTCCGCTTCACCTGGGAATATGCTTGATCAGTTGGTACCATGTAAGAAGTTATGAGAATATAACTCTTGAGATCAATATATTCTTTCAGTCACTGTAAATACTTTTCTTGAAACAATTAGCTAGCTCCTTCACCTTTCTTATAGGTCCATGTTGTAGAATGAGATAATGCAATGGTTTTATTTTCAAGGAATTAAGATTAATTTCAGTACTTCATTCCAGTTGCTTCACTTCTATGAAATGTGTCCAGTTTTGGCAAGTGTAGAGGAAAACACACGTCAGGCAAATACTAATTAATTAGTGTTCCAAATATAAAATAAAACTGGGTTTATAATACTCCTGCTTTCTCTCCACTGAAAATAGAAGCCAATCCCATTGGATAGAGATGGTTATCCAGTATAACTGTTCAGAAAAGCTTGATATAAATGTTAAATATTTAATGAGGGGCCCATCTCAGGAATGGGAATCTCCATCTATATATTTCATATTCAGTTTAAAATACTGACAGAGGAGTTAATAGCATTTAGACTCAAACATCTTTCTACACTGCATTCAATTTAGATGCCAGCAATCTATAGTAATAGACATTTTTTCTAATGTCTTGGGTAGTTGCTTTGTTTTTTCTTTCCTTTTTCCTGACTTCCCCTTCAGTTTGTGATCTTTTAGTTCCTGAAGAATTCAAGCAGCAAAAGGATTCTATTAATGGCCCACATGAAACATCTCCAAAATAAAAGCAGCACTGGTGAAAATAATGCATGGAAGAGTATTGCATCTCATCTACCTAAATTTACAAGCACTAAGCAAGTGCAGACAGGGCATGAGCAACAGAGAACTCCAGATGTATCAGTCCAAACTTTGTGGCTGGACAAAAGGGTTGGTGAAATGAAATAAACATTCAGTCTATTGTTAGAATACTCAAACACTTGCATATAAACTTTGGATGACAAGGATTGATAAGCAATTCTACAAGTGCTAGATTGAAATATTTAAACTTTTATTTTTCCTCTTACCTCTCTGGAAGGTGACAGTGGATGGGATCTACCTGGTTACTTCGTTTTCTACTCTCTTGGGCAACTGCATCATATAAGCCTCTTCATAATTTTTTTCTAAACTCCTGCTTAAAAGCTGCTAAGTTGTTTGCCTCCATTCTTCAAGCAGGAAGAAGTGGGCATTTTCTCACAGTCAAGGAACCATGATGTAATTGGAATAACAGAGACTTGGTGGGATAGCTTGTATGACTGGAGCATTGGCATGGTTGGGGTACAAACTGTTCAGGAAGGACAGGCAAGGAAGAAGAGGAGGAGGAGGAGTTGCACTGTATGTAAAAGATCTGTATGATTTCTCAGAGCTTCAGTATGAACCTGGAGACAGGCCTGTTGAAAGTCTCTGGGTTAAAGTTAGAGGGGAGAGCAACAAGGCTGATCTTCTGGTGGGCATCTACTATAGATCAACAGACAAGGAAGACAAGGCTTTCTTCAGACGACTAGTGGAAGTTTTCAGGTGGACCTTGGTTCTTATGGGGGACTTCAGTCACCCTAACATCTGCCAGGACAGCAATATAGCTGTGTACAGGCAATCCAGGAAGTATTTGGAGAGTGTGGGAGACAGCTTCCTTGTGAACGAGTTGGAGAGACCAACTAGGGGCCATGCTCTACTTCACAGTTTATAAGCAGTAGGTCAAGAATTAGTGGCAGATGTAGAAGTGGATGGCAAGTTGGGCAGCAATGACCACAAGATGATCTAGTTCAAGATCCTGACAAAAGGAAGAAAGGAGAGCAGAAGCGTATGGACCATGGACTTCAAAAAAGCAGACTTTGACTCCCTTAGAGAACTGATGGGCAGGATCCCTTGGGGGCTAGCACTGGATTTAGGACCCAGCTACCTTGTTCCGTGGGGACCCAAAACCCTCAGACTGACCTGTCCATTCAGTAATGGGCAAATGTATTGATACACAGTGATAACAGAAAAGAATAATGCAAGCAATCCTATAGCTACCAATCATAGGGCTATCATCAGAAGCAAGATACATCAGACCAGGACATGAGATCCACTCTGAGGTTGTCTCTTGAATGTCAGATGTCAGCAGCCTGGAGGCCAATTCCCAAAAGCAAACCTGTAAAGACCATTTTCTAGTCATCACTGGGAGGCCAAGCTGAGGGGGAAAGGAGTGTAGGTCTGCTGCTTGTATTTTAAAGAAACTTTACTGAGGGCTCAGGAGCAAACCATCCCGATGTGAAAGAAGAATAGTAAATCTGGCAAATGACCAGCTTGGCTTAGCAGAGAACTCTTTGATGAGCTTAAACAAAAAAGGAAGCTTATAAGAAGTAGAAGCTTGGACAAACAGCTTATGAGGAGTATAAGAATATTGCTTGGGAATGCAGGGATAAAGTCAGGAAGGTCAAAGTGCAACTGGAGTTGCAGCTAGCAAGGGAAGTAAAGGGTAACAAGAAGGGTTTCTAAAATATGTCAGAAACAAGAGGAAGGTCCAGGAACGTATGGGTCCCTTACTGAACAGGGAAGGCAACCTAATGACAGATCATGAGGAATAGGCCGAAATGCCTTTTACCTCGGTCTTCACAGGCAAAGTCATCTCCCAGACTACTGCACTGGGAGGCACAGTAGAAGGAAAAGGCGAGCAGCCCTCAGTGGTGAAAGAACAGGTTAGGGACTAGTTAGAAAAGCTGTACGTGTACAAATCCATGAGGCCGGAGGCAATGCATCTGCAGGTGCTGAGGGAGCCGACTCACGTGACTGCAGTCTCTGGTTTTTGTTTGAAACTCATTATCTTTGGTGATCGTAGGAGGTCCCAGATGATTGGAAAAGACCAAATATACTGCCCGTCTTTAACAAAGGGAAGGAGGAGTATCCACGGAACTATAGACTAGTCAGCCTCACCTCAATCCCCCAAAAAATCATGGAGCAGATCCTCAAGGAATCCATTTTTAACTGCTTGGAGAAGAGTGATTGGGAACAGTCAGCCTGGATTCACCAAGGGCAAGTCATGCCTGCCCAACATGGTTGTCTTCTGTGGAGAGATTACTGGCTCTGTGGTTGCAGGGCGATCAGTGGATGTGATTAAACCTTGACTTTAGCAAGGTTTTTGATGCAGTCTCCCACAAGATTCTTCCAAGCAAACTAAGGAATTATGGGTTAAATGAATGGATTTTAAGGTGAATAGAAAGCTGACTGGGTCATTTGGTTCCATGGGTAGTGATCAATGGCTTGAGCTCTAGTTGGCAACTAGTATCAGGTGAAGTGCTCCAGGGGTCAGTCCTGGTGCTGGTTTGGTTTCAATATTTTAATTAACAATCTGGGAGCTGGGATGGAGTGCACCCTCAACAAGTCTGCAGGTGACACCAAGCTGTGGGGGTAGTAGATATGCTTGAGGGTAGCAGTGTTCCCTTTAAGCTACGCAGTGTGCAGAGCTGTGCAGGCAGACCTGGCAGCATGGCATGAGTGCGCCTGTGTGACCACACAGGCCGTGCAGCTTAGGGGGAATGCTGGAGGGTATGGCTAGGATTCAGAGTGACCTAGACAAATTGGAATATTGGGCTAAAAGAAATTTTATATGAGGTTCAACAAGGACAAGTGCAAAGTCTTGCACTTAAGATGGAAGAATCCCATGTACCAGTACAGGCTTGGGACCAATTGGCTAAGCAGCAGCTCTGCAGAAAAGGACCTGGGGGTTACAGTGCACAATATAAGTCAAGTGTGCCCTTGTTACCAAGAAAGCTAATGGCACACTGGGTTGCATTAGTAGGAGTGTTGCCAGCAGATCAAGGGAAGTAACTCTTTCCTTCTACTCTGCACCGTTGAGGCCACATCTGGAGTACTGTGCCCAGTGATGGGGCCCCCAACTAGGAAAAGGATGTGGACTAGAGGTGCACTGATACATTGGTCCAATATCAGATCAGTACAGATATAAACAAAATTTATCTATACTGGATATCAGCTTTAAGTGGCTGATAATTGGGTCAATAAATGCCAGTGCTGTGCACAGCCGCAGTGCAACACGTATGCAGTTAAGACATAGCCCCGCAGGCTGGAGAGCTGGCTCCAGCTGGTAAGTCTGGGGTTGGGGGAAGGGGCATGGGGGGGCAGGCAGATCAAGGCCCTGCTGTGAGGGGGGCAGGGGCTGGAGATGGGAAGCACTTGCCCTTGCCCCAGTTGGAGTGGGTGGGTGGGGAACGAAGTCTCAGTGCATCCAGGGGTTTGGGATGGAGCAGGGTTCATTCAGGGGGTATGGGGGAGGTAGAGGCAGTATGTGGTCTGGCAGCTCCCACTATTGCTGCTGTCACTCGTCCGAGAGGGCACCGGGGGGTGGTGCTCCCGGACCTGTGAGGCGGGGCAAGCTGGGGCTGTTCCTAGCTAAGCCTGGGCTAGGCAGGGTGGGCAGTAGTGCTGCTGGGAGCAGAGGGCTAAGGGGGCTACGGTGAGTTTTAAGTTGGCTGGAGCCCCTCCCCCCCCACCGTAGTCCCCTCCCAGTAGCGCCACCCCTGCCCCATGTCTTGCAGCCCAGGCTCCACCAGGAACAGGCCCTGGATCTGTACGGGGCAGACTGGGGCCAAGTTAGTTCTCAGTGGAGCCTGGGCTAGGTGAGGCAGAGTAAGAGGGTAGTACCACTGGAAAGGGGCTATGGGGGGGGGGCACAGCTACACCAAAATTGGCTATAGACCTCCATTCCCAGCGATGCCATCTTTCCTCACAGCGATGTCTTGATCTACCTTCCCTACACCCTTTCCTTTCCCTTCTCCATCTCTTCTACCAGACCAGACTTACCTGCTGCGGTCAGTGTATCGGATATCCTGATGTATTCATTGAGCGCAATTGTATCTTCTCTCGCCCTTAATTTTTTCAGGGCTAAACAAGCCAAATTCTTTTATCTCTTGTCATATGGTGGGTTCTATTTTCCTGTGATCTTTCAAATGGCATTTTTCCTCCTTTTTTTAGTTTGCATTATTTTTTCTTGAACACGAGACAGAATTGTAGATATTATTTCAGATGAAGTCTTTTACAGTAGCATGAATATGTCCATAAAGGAGGTAATCCCATCCTGATGTATTGAAAAATACTGAGCATTTACCTCCTAAATATTGGGCTATGTTAAGGCTTTCTGAAATGACTAGACCCTTTTGACAATCTTGTCTTTGATCTTCTCACTCAGAGACCTAGAAGAGAGGATACACAAAATGAATACAGAAAAATGAATAGTTTTTTAATATCTCAGCCCTATAATAGAAATACAAAGGGTTTCTATAATCAAATGATTGTTAGGTACTTTTAAGATGATAAAAAAATATTTATAACCATAGAAGTAATGGAATTTTGCAATAATGTGTGTTCAGAGAAAAGTAGTAGTAAAAAAGTGGATATTCTGAAAATCAATAATGTAGCTATAAGCAGCTTAATAAACCTGGGAAAAAATATGATAGCATTAAGAAATGGCACTCAAAAGACCATAAATACGATGTTTGTCTTTTTGGGAAAGGAATAGCTCTTCTTATCTGTAATAAGACTAAATCTTTTTTCCAAAGACCTGCCTATAATATATCTATATTAAAGGAAATTTCCATTATACTGTGGGGGGAAAAACAGAATGTGAGGAGAACTGCAATATTCTGCTGAGACCTAGAAAAAAGAGCTTCAGTAACTTTATTAGTTTTATCAATAATGCAATAGTGAAATATGAAGCTTCTGCTTTTCTTGTTTTATAATTGGTATGGAGGATCTGTTCAGGCCAGCCAAAAATAAATGTTCACATTCTAAAAATTCTTCAAGAGACAAATGGATTTGTTTAGATACCAGGTTTGATAAAAGGATTCAACTTTTAGCTGTCTTCCCATTCTACAGTTCATATACTCCTTAAATCTGAGGGCTTGCACGACTAGCAGGCATAAAAACAAAATTAAGACAAAATTCAACTAAGCGTATTTAGTGATCAGCTTTGTGGATATCTCTTCAGCATGGCTAAGAAATAAGCACCTGGCCTCAGGATGTCTATCCACATAGTTAGACATCCAGATTCTCTATAAAGTTAGGTGTCTCTGACAGGTGATTCAGAGGAGATATAGTTTCATAGTTGTTAAGGTCGGAAAGGACCTCAATAGATCATTGAATCTGACCCCTTGCCCTGGGCAGGAAAGAGCACTAAGGTCATATGACCCCAGACAGGTGCTTCATCTTGAAGACCCCCAAGTAGGGGAAAGCACCACCTCCCTTGGAAGCCCATTCCAGATTCTGGCAACCCTTATCAGGAAGAACTTCTTTATTGTGTCCAGCCTAAATCTGTTCTATGTCAGTGTGTGGCCATTGTTTCTGGTTATTCCAAGAGGTGCCCTGGTAAATAGAGCATCTCCTATTTTTTGCTCCCCCCTGATGAATTTGTAAATGGCCACAAGAACCCCTCTCAACCTTCTCTGGACCCTCTCAAGGTTATCCACATCCCTCCTGAAGTGCAGCGCCCAGAACTGGATGTAGTACTCCCAGTTCAGCCTAACCAATGCTGCATAGAGGGGAAGTGTCACCTCCCTGGATCTGTTCATGATGTACGTGCTAATGCGTGATAGAGTGCAGTTAGCTTTACTGATTACTTTGTCACATTGACAGCTCAAATTCATCTTGGGGTCAGCTATGACTCTGAGATCTCTTTTTCCGCTGTGCTACTGGGAAGGTCATCCCCCAACCTGTAAGTGTGTTGGTGATTCCTTCTCCCTAGATCAGGGGCAGGAAATTGTTTTGGGCAGAGGGCCGCTTACCCAGTTTTGGCAGGCTGTCGAGGGCCGCATGGGTAGCCCTGCCCTTTGACAGGTGCCCTCCCCCCTGGTCACCATCTTGGGACCAGTGTCCCAGGGCCAGCACCAGTGGGGCCCAGAGCAGAGCGCAGGCTGGCAGGGGTCTGTGTTGCCAGGCTGGGCTGCACCAGCAGGGAGTGGAGAGCTGCCCCTGCTCCACAAAGCCCTTGCCGGCTGGGACTCTGCAATCCTGCTGCCCTGCTCTGGGCCCTGCCAGCACTGGTGTGGGCCCTATGCTCCCACTGGCTCCCCGTTTGCTCACACCCAGTGCCCCCCAGCTCCGTGGTGCAGGTCGGGGCAGCAGCAGGGAAGCAGCTGGTGCTGAATGTGGGGAAAAGCAGCCCATTGCCTGCCCCATGGCTAGCGCCCCGCTCTGCAGGCGCTCATAGCCCACACAGGGCTGTCTGAAGCAGGCACAGGCAGCCCCAGGCGGGCTGCAGGTGGCTGCAGCACAGGGCACTGACCATGGAGTGTGCAAGGGGCCACTTTTCTCCACGTTCAGCATCAGCTTGTAACTCGCCTCACTGCCAGCTTGGTTACAAGGTGGAGCTGAGCATGGGGTGAGGGGGGGAGAAAGCAGCCCCTACCCACCCCATGCCTGGCACTGCAGCTGCTCGCAGTCTGCCTGGGGCTGCCTGTGCCTGCTCCAGACATCCCGGGCATGGGGTGGGCAAGGGGCTGCTTTTCTCTGCGCAGAGAAGGAGCCCAGGGAAAAAGCTGACCACAGGGCAGGGGAAGCGGCCTCTCCCCACACTCAGTGCCCCATGCTGTAGGCGCTCACAGCCCCAATCTTTGAACTTCATCCTATTCTTTTCTGTCCACTTTCCAACCTGTCCAGGTCCACCTGGATTCTATCCTTTCCCACTACTGTTTACTGTACCCTGTAATTTTGTGTCATCCGCAAATTTGGACAGAGTGCTGTCCACACCCTTATCCAAGTCACTGATGAAGACATTGAATAGCATTGGTCCCAAGACTGAGCCTTGGGGGACCCCACTGCCCACATCTTTCCAAGTTGATACTGACATTTCCACCATCACTCTCTGGGTGTGACTCTTAAGCCAATTTGCCACCCATTTGACTGTGAAATCATCTACGTCACAGCTTCTCAGTTTGTTTATGAGAATAGGATGAGATACCGTATCAAAAGCATTCTTAAAACTCAAGTAGTTGACATCTAACTCGACTCCTGCCTCTAAGCATTTTGTGACCTGGTCATAAAAAGAAGCAATGTTAGTCAGGCAGGAACTACTTGCTGCGAACCCGTGCTGGTCGCCTTTTCAGCATTATTTTTCCTGCTGGACTCCCACAAATGTGATCCTCAATTTTTTCAAAGGTTTTCCCAAGGATAGAGGTGAGACTAGCCAGCCTGTAATTACCCAGATCCTCCTTCCTCCCCTTTTGAAAATAGGAAATACATTGGCCTTTTCCAGTCCTCTGGGACCTGACTGGAGCACCATGACTGCTCACACAACTGTGCTAGTGGCTCTGCTGTGACACTGGCCAATTCCTTTAGCACCCTTGAATGAAGTTAATCTGGGCCCACTGACTTAAACACATTCATCCCCTCCAAATGTCCTTTTACTAGGTCAGTGCTGATCATTGAGGAGCTGATGTTTCTCCTGTGCCTATCTGTAATGCATTGGGAGATTTGTCTTGATTCGTGTTCAGGAATACAGAGGCAAAAAACTCATGGAAGCCTTGTCCCTCCTATCTGTCACCAGTTGCCCTAGCCTGTCCTGTAGGGGTCCTATGTTACCCTGTGCCATTTTTTTGCTCTCTGTATACCTGAAGAAGGACTTTTTGTTGTCTTTATTTTTTGTCATCAGCCTAAGTTTCATTGCTGCTTTGGCCTTCCTGACTCCCTGCAAGTGAGAGCCAAGGAGGTACATGCCTTATTAGTGCTGAACAAGAGAGGTGCCTGCAGTTAGCCAATAGGAAACAGCTGAACTTTTCTCCTCGGGATACAGGAACCTGGCTTAGTCAGTGGACAAGATCTTGTGTGCCCAAAGGGTATGTACATAATTGATCAGTTGCCCATCTTTCAGCTAGTAGCCTCATGGTTAGGACATGACCTGGGTTATAGGCTTTCCTCAGCCTGAGGAGGGCCAACCCTCATCTTCCCGTCCCAGGAGAGTGCCCTAACCACAACAATATAAAATAGTTTTGGTGGGGAGCACACTACAACTCTCCTTTGAAGCAAGGCTAGTAGATAGTTAAGAGTGCAAAAGTCAAGTGGACAAAAGGAGAGCAGGAAAGAAAGGAACACAACTCTGTAAGCCAGTGATGACAGTCCCAAGAAAAGAAGAAATCTGGGTTTTAGTTCCTGCAGCCAGGTTTATCTCCTAACATAAAATGCATAAACAGGGGTGGGAGATGAGAACAAAAAGTAGGACTGCCCTCTCTAGCCTGGAACCGTGTCTTCCAATTTCTGGGCTAGTCCTCCAACAACAAGGTAGCTATCAGAAAAGTAAACACTACTGCCACCATGTGAATTTGTGATTGAGTAACTGTCCAAGCTGTGCTTTCTACTGAACTGAGTACTGTCACTGTGAGTTAGGTGAATGCCAGAGAGACCCTCAGGGGATTTGAGCAGCAGGCACCTCATCAGATATGACCTAGATTGCAGCAAAGCTTACATAGGAATCAAGTATCTGGCTGCTCGTACTGACTCACTTCTAAGCATACTAAGGAGCTGATGCCAAGGAGCATAGGGATCTTTACAATACAAAATGGAGGCACCTTATGAATTCAGGGGCTTAAAAGTTTTGTGGCTGTTCAAGTGAGATTTGATCTGAATTGCTTTGTCAGACTTAGGTACTTAATTTCTCTCTAAATCCTAGTTAGGTGCTTTGCTGATTGATATATACCTAAATACAGCAAAAACTGTTAACTGGCATCCGCTGGGATTGGGGGATGCCGGTTAATCAAATGTGCGCCATCTTGTGCACTCCCTGGCATCAGTGTGCCAGGGGACAGGGACCGGGGCCCCACACAGGCTGCTTTGCTCTGGGCCATGGGCTGAAGAAGTGAAGGAGAAGAAATTGGCTTGTGACAGCGAAACCGTAAGTGGGACTTGCAGTTTTGCTTTTGCTGTGTCCCTCAGATGCCGATTAGTGGAGCTTTCTGGTTCATAAAGTGCCAGACAATGCAACTTTTGCTATAATTACATTGTAAAGGATATGGATGAGCAGAATAGTAAAGTGTGTTAAAAAGAAAATTAAACCCAGCAATTTAAGTAGAGTAAGATGCAATCATCACAGAATTAGGTCTGTTCAGAGGGCCATAGTTTCACTCAATAGAATTTCTACAGTGACCTTAATGGACTGTCAAGTGCTATGCATGTCAATACCCATCATCCTTTTTGCAAGCAGGTGATACACCAGATAACAATGGTGAGACAGAGTACTATTTAAAAATAAGAAAAAAAACAATTCTCCCTAACCTCTACCCTATTCACAAAAGTAAAATTCAGTTACAAACAGTGCAAGTGGCAAGGATTTCTTAGGGCATATCTAACTGGACCAACTGCGTAGTTAGGATAGAGTTAAACAAGCTTTTGAATACAGGAAACCCTCACTATTTGTGGGTTCGGCATTCATGGTTTCAAATATTCGTGAATGCCGAACCTGCATTTTAAATATACTCTGTACACTTATAGGAGCTCTTCAGGAGTTTCATGCTTGCTGCCACCAGGCTCCTGCTACTGTACTCCTGCTGTCACTGCTGGAGCCCTGCCTCACCCCCTCCACAATGTAGACTGTGTTCATGAACACAGTGCCTTATTCACAGATTTCACCATTTGAGGTGAATGGCAAGGATCACCTATACAAGCCATTCTTCTACTGGCTTTTACCCCTTAGGCCTGAAGAAGAATGTCTTGCATTTGAAAGTTTGTCACTCTACCCCAACTGTGCAGTGGATCTAATAAAAGATATCACCGTAATAAATCCTTGTGTCTTGCATAATTCCTGGACCATCAAGGTTACAACATCACTAACTCCATCATCACAAATAGTAAAATTATGATTAGCTTTCTAGGAAGCATGCATCTCTTTTTTATAAGAGGCCAGATAATTAGATTGGTTGTTTTCACTTTAAATCTGATAGCCCTAAATTTCATATTAGCTTTTTTATGCTACATTAGTTATAAATAATAATCACTCTGGGTTCATCTACATGTGCGCTTTACTATGGAGTAGACTAACTGGCTCTGCAGTAGATTGTCACATTCTACATGGGTGATGGTATTAGGGCAAAGTAAATGAATTGACTCTGTCGTAAGGTAGTATTGTTGGGCACAGCATTATCTTAAGGCAGATTCATTAAGTGTGATTAAACTCATGTGTAGAAGGTGATTGTTGGGTGCAAATTTTCCCTGGTCAGCCCAGCCAGCAGGGGGCTAGCCCCCTGGCTCCTGCCAGCCCCTCTGCCCCTTGATGCCAGAGCCTGGGTCTGACTCGCAGTGCCCCATGCAAGCCCAGGGCTGCTCTGCCCTGGCTCAAATTGCTGCAGTCCTGGGCACATGTGTAGATGCTGCACCCGGGAACAGTTGACGCTGGCTTGAAATGCTCCAGAGTTTATTGTGTCAAGTTTATTTAATTTGTAGATGCACCCTCTGTGAAGGAAGTTAACTAATAGGAAAGAAATTATTAGAAAGCGTCTGGGAAGCCTTAAGGTTAATATGATTTATTGCAATAATTTATTAGTGCCTTGTATTTTCAAAGCATTGTTCAAATGCTGTTTTACTGAGAGTATAATAAAGAACATTGTCAACACATTAAGTTTTTGCCAATAATGGAAGCTTCAGTTAATATATTAATGTATGCATACATACACACACAAAAACATTTGTATCATCAAGTAGGAGTGTACTTTGCTTTCTCTCTGTCTCATATATGAACGCAGTCTTCAATGAGAGAGCAGCTTACTAGTTGTTGATATAGCATTAATTAATATATTATGTTTGCTTTATGTGGTTGTGCAAGAGCAGAACCAGACATTAGATTATTTATGTACAACCATCAGAGCTCTTGTATCTTGATTCTATTCTATTTAAATTTAATTAATTCTGTCCTTATGTGAAAAAGATATTCTGAAACAATTCATAGATGCAGGGAAGTAGAAAGATGATTAATTTCTTCTTGATACTTACAAAAGGCTGTTAACCAATCATATGTACAAAATAATATTCTTTTAAATTAAGACTACATGGTACTCAGTGCTATATGACATTATATTTTAAACATTTACTTATTTCAGCAAAGCATTTATCAATTGTTTTACATGTTCCATTTAAACTTAATAAATATATTTCCGAGTTCACTTGGACCAACATTTTAAAACACATAAGCAAGCATAATTCAGTATTTTTGGCTAGTTTAAATACTTCTATTCAGTTTTATCTGTCAAAACTAAATAATTTGATATGGCAAAGAATATGGTGAATATATCTCCTCCATCATCACAGCCATGCTTACATTCTTACTAGCCTTCAACTGGTTCCTTCAGTATGCTTCTCACGTCATGGTTTGCTATTGCAAACTCCTCTAAATGCTGGCTACGTGGCACCTTGAGTGCAGCATCTAAATCCTTTGCCTTGCTCTTTCCAATACTGACTCTCACCTGTCAACACTGAATGAATGTTGTTGAAGGAGATGATTTAGCTACCACAGCAGAAAAATAATAATAATTAAAAAAAAAACAACAAAAAACAGTGCTACTTTTTGCTGCATTTTTCCTAGAGGACTCTATTACCAGTGACCCTGTAGACTCCTTGGTGGCAAATCCTAGTGAAGGCGCATAACAGTTAAGTCACTAGAGAAGAGATAAATAGTATACTATTGCATGTGCCCAGTGAACTAAGAGCCAGGCCTCTGCCACTAGCCCATTCACCCTCTTGGGCCCACCTTCCGGCCCCTACTAGGGGTTACCCACCTGGTTGTGGGAGCTGGAGTAACTCGCACCGCGACTGGTGTTCCAGGGTCTCTCAGCGACTCTCATCCCCCCCACCCCATTCCCCAGAGCAGCATGTCATCGTGCTCTCGCTATATAAACATATTGGGCTCTCAGCCCTCTGGTTTTCCGCCTCCTTCACTGGGGTTCCTCATCTCTGCCTCCTCACTTGGGGCTCCACACTACACCCTCACTTGGGGCCATGGGGCTTCGCTCCCCAGTAGGCTCAAGTGGCCAGAGCTATGCTTGGCCCCAGCTACCTTTCCTCAAGGTCTTATACCCCGCACAGGGCTCAGGTGGCCACAGCCATGCCTGGCCCCCACTCGCCATCCTCAGGGTCTCTCACAGTCTTGCACCCCACAGGGCTCAGGTGGCTGCAGCCGTGCCTGACCCCCAACTACCTCCGGCATTATGCAAACCCACCCGAAGCCAAGGGCTAGGGCTAAGGCACCCCTTCTCGCCTTTCACCGGGGTGATCACTGGCCTGGCATTTCCTGGGGACTCCCGTGCCACTGAGAGCCCCACCAGGCTACCCACTCCCAGCAGGGTATAGTTTTAGGTCATGCCCAGGACCAGGAGCCTCCAAGCCATCCCCTACAGCTCCTGCCCTTACCTCCAGGATGTTATGGAGCCTTGTAGCCCAACAGCATTACTGCCTCACTCACTAGCAAGGAACTGATCTGTTTATATAGGCAGCCAGGGATCTAAAATGGCTGCCACAATCAAGCACCTGCTGGCAGCTTGGCTCCGGTCTTAAAGTGGCAGCACCAACAGTGCCCTGCCACACCTCCCTCCCTTTAAAATGGGACCTGGGGGATGTTTCCCCTACTGCTCCTCCAAAGCAGGCTCCCCTCGGAGCCTGTGAGAGCCCTCAAGTGGCGAGCACCCCCAAAGGTGCTCTGCCATGTTGTCCATTGACCAAAGAAGTGGCACCAGCATACTGTTATCCTATCTTGTTTCTGCTGATCTTGTATACTAATATTAAGATGACTCCATTAAATTAAGAAATTGGTTTCTCCTACCCAAATGTAATAGCATAAACTCGTGTGCATCATTTCATGTCCCAAATGTTCACAGTTTGTTTAGAGCTGTTATTTACACTTTGGAGCCAAATAGTTTTGAGAGGTGCTTTTTCAGTTGTATATTTTTTTTTTTCCCTCACTGTGATGCATGTAGACATTTTACCACCTTTTATTCTACTTAAGCTTGGAAGTATAACAGATATTAAATAGCCATAGGTTGTTTAAAATCATTTGCAAAATGCCCAGTGCATATATCCAAATTTTAAAAGCTATGCAGATAATTTGTACCCACTTTAACTGTGATTGTATCATTGTGGTGTTTATGAAAGAGAATGCACATGGTTTGTATATGACAACTTATGTACAAGTAAGGCAATAGTATACTCTGTTATAAGTGTGCCTGTACTTTGTGCGTACATTTGGTGTTTTCAGACTAAAAAACCTGTAACTTAATAGTTATGTAGCTTTTTTTGAAAACTCAGATACCTTTTCAAGATTTAAACTACCTTAGAGTTGATGAGATTGCAGGCCAGATTCTTTGGTGGTTGTTGTTCATTATCATGATAGCATTATGAAGAAAAGCCTTGTATGAATACAGAAAGGCAGAGAATGTATGTATGTATTTCATTTTACTGGCACATTACTCAAGACAGTTCTAAAGCTATTTATTCCTGAAGACGTCAGCATATGTCAGCTGAATTGCAGCAGCATAGTGTTCAAGGGTAATAATCAGTTCCAATATCTGTGAGTCACAAAAAGGATGGAATTTGAAAGAGTGCTGACATACTATATCAGGTGCAAATACAAGTAACTAGCTCGTGTTCATGAACATTCCTCCCACCTACACCCCCAACAGCCTACAAAACATGTGATCAGCTGCCGAATCACATTTTAGGGCATTGTTTTTAGAGTTTCTTTACAAATAAACAAGAATGCTAGTCTATAATCTGGGCCTAATGGAGCCCAAATTTGCTGATGATCCCCATGGAATATTGCAAAGCCCATTTATACAGACAGGATAGTGTAAAAACGAATAAGTGGACTGGGTTTGTTGTTTCTAGTTCAAGGCTGATGATAGATCTAAAGGAGGGACATTCTATGTGACCCTAATGAATAAGGTATCTGTACAAGCTGCTCTACTTTTTCTAGGAAAGTTTTTTGTGCTTTGAAAAGTGTCTAATGCAGGGGTGGGCAATTATTTCCGGCGGAGGCCGCTTTACTGAGTTTTGGCATGCTATTGAGGGCCTCATGATAGGCAGCCCAAGGCAGATGAATATTAATTTTCAAAATTTTTTTAGGGGCCCTGCAAGCCAGATAGAATGGCCTGGCACGCTGCATCCAGCCCCTAGGCCGTGTTTTGCCCACCCCTGGTCTAATGTGTATATAGAGTGCATAGTGTCCATCTATCATCTCTATTTCCTTCGCTTATAAAGTAGATGAGAAGGCAGTATTCTGTATTTCTTGGTACAAGAGTTTGGGTTCATCAAGTACTGCATCTGCCTTTGCGTGCATGGATTTATAAATGTTCAGATTTAAATTAATAAATAAATTATGATTTTTATATTTATGTTATAGTTACTTGAACTGAAAATATGATGAAAGCCCTGATTTAAGGGGCAGTGTTCTCAGGTTTATTATTCTTGGTTCTTTATTATACTTAGAGTGAAAAATGATTGTGATTGCATGGAGCACATCTTAGCTTGAAGGGGGTCTGTCTTGTTAGCAAGAAGAGAAAAGTCATGGCTCCTTCAGCGTTTCCCACTTGAGGTTATTGGCAGAAGCTGAATAGAATTGATATTTCTGAGACGGAATCTCACGTGTGGAGGGCAGGGCAGGGCGGATTGGATAACCCATTTCCTCTAGGTATCAGCAGAAACCACACCCTATACATGTAATAGCGGAGTAAGATGGGTTATGTGATCTGCCTAGGATGCAAATATTCCTCCCCTCTTTTCTTTGAGGCTGGGATCCATCTGAACACACACACCTCTACCTTCCCCCCACACACAATATATAAAAGTAAGACTTTTTTGAGATGTTGTGCAATCACTTCTGTATATACTAAAGTATGCAGAAAAACATGTTTTTAAAATAAAATGTTATAGTAGATGTTTGATTTTTAGTATATGATTTGTTTTTATCTATATTTTGTTAAAATGATTTCTTCTGAAAGATTTTGTGTGTGGCCCTCAACTTGATTGGTTTAGCGTCATTCTTGGTGGGGAGGTCTGACACCCCTGAAACCTGCACTGATTGGTGGATGGCAATGAGGCAGGTTGGTAGAGGGGTCACAACCCCTCACTACCTAATAAGTCATGCCCGTGCTTCATGATCGGGGGAAGAATTCCCTCTAAACTGCACAGCTGCGCTCATGCCACGTTGCCAGGCGTGCATGTGCAGCCACTCACACTGTGCAGCTTAGAGGAAACTGTGGTCTAGAAGGCAGATATTCTGGGGCCCCAGGGGCAGACCACGCATCATGAAGGTGGGCCTTGTGGAAGGGCAACATTTCCCAGTCAAGGGGTAGACTGTGTGATGGGGGCAAGGGACTCTGGGACCAACATGGCTATGAGTGGGGTAAGGTTTTGTGTCAGAGTGTGTGGGCCTCCTTATGTCATGGACCACGTGACAGGGCAGGACTTCCAGTTCCAAGACTGCAAACTCCTCTCCCAAAAGAAGTATTTCTGGGGCAAGGGGAGGGACTTCCTTTGGCAAAAGTCAGGGGTTGGGGGCAAGACTTCCAATCCCAAGATGACATTCGAGGGGCGGGGCACCAGTCAAGGCTCAAGGCGTAACAGTTTGACAAGGGGTGTATGCTTATAGCCCTCAACGGCTCACCAGAACTTACTAAGTAGGCCTTCAGCTGAAATAATTGCCGACCCCAATGTAAATCATTCCCCATGCTGAGTAGGGAAACTATAAATTATGTACTGTTTTCTTAATTTCCCTTATGCACCAGTTGTTTTTAATTTCGTATTCTCCTACATGTCATAATTTCACTATCATATTTTAATGCTTCTTTTGCCTTGCAAATGCATGACGATTAACATTTTATGTATTTGATTTTACTGCTGTTTTGGAACTTTTTTGTAGTGAGTGTAGCCACAAGGTAATGAAATAAAATAAAATGTGTTTACAATAACTTGTATAGATTGTAATATTTATAGGTTGCTTTAAGTTCAAATGGTGCTTTTTATTTTTAGCTGCAGGGTTTAAGCCACAATGTTATCTTCACTTTGGATTCTCTTTTGAAAGGAGACTTGAAAGGAGTTAAAGGGGTAAGTGTTCAGTCCCGGAAGGGAAACTCAGAGTTCCCTGGGTGTTTGCTTTACTTTCTATGTCACTAGGCTATGCTGTACCCCCTATATTGTTTGAAATGAAAGTGAAGTGTGCATGAATAAAATTGCACACATGTCCACTAGTATAAATTATGAATGTATGTCTTAAGATATATGGGAAAGGAATACTTAGAAAGAGTCAACAGGAGAGACTTTAAAATGCTATTCGGTATGGTTTGAAAGAGAGATTTTTGAAATGCTGTTCATGACTTTGGAATGATATTAATTTTAAACATTTAATTAAAAATGTAAGCATATTTCATGTGCATTTTCTGTTTCCTTAGGATCTTAAAAAACCATTTGACAAAGCCTGGAAGGATTATGAGACCAAATTGTAAGCATTTCTCATTTGTCATAATTCATACAGATAAGCAAACTTTTTTATTACATTAAAGGTTAGACATTTCATGTTTTAACTTTGATTAAGTTATCCTGAAGATGTTTGCCATTTATCTTAGTTTTTGTAGATGAGTCAGAATTATTCAGCAGGTCCCTACTATGCCTAGATATTCAGTTTGATTTGGGAATGTATAATTTACCATGGGTAAATCAATAAACATGAAGGATTACAGAAGGGTGTTCTCTCAATACCATGAACATAGTGTTAAGCATATTTCCTCAGTTGATAGAAATTCACAATTTTAAGTGTTCCATAAAAGTTAAGGGTATGCTTCTATTCTCTGTTATAAAGAAGATGCCTTTGTTTCTCTTTAGGCATTGAATATCCCAATTTTAACTATTGTTTTGAAGTTGGAAGATGTATATTCACACTATCACCTATGCAAATGAGTCTAGTCACTACAGATGTCATAATTTTTTTGTGTGAACTTGTGGAACAAGTCTTAATGAGAAAAAATATTTAAAATGGTTGGCTTGTATTACTCCGTAGTCATCAACAACTGGTAATGTTACATAAAAGTTTGCCTAACTACAAAGGAGCAGTGATTTTTATTTTAAATAAATAAATAAATAAATAAATAAAAGCGAACATTTGGAAACATAGTAACAATTTTTTTTGTTTGAAACCATTCTTTTTTAATTTAAATTAGTTGTAATGTAAAAATGATATTGAATATTTTACAAACATAACTCCACTTAAGCTTTCAGAAAACTGGGTCTGATGATTTCAAGTGCTGCAAAGCAGTGAGTGGCAGTAGCTTTATCTATCATCCATCTCCATGCACAAATCAGTCACTTAAGCTTTTGATAATCTGTTACAACATATTCAAGGAAGGACTTGAATTCTGTACTGGCATTAGTTGTAGAGTGTTATATTAAAAATTCAGTGATTCTAACTGAGTGTGACTGTAGACCAGGAAAGTCCATTATTTCACTTGATAAGGTAAAGTATTTTTAAATAATTTTGAATAATAAGTAATGGTGATTTTAATTGACAGCTTCTCTGTTTACGAGAGAATTCATGTTTTAATATAAATGCATTTATATATATTACTCACTGGACTCGGCTGTTCAAGCCGAGCAAGCCAAGCACTGTGAACACACCATCTTCACAATCCTTCATCGTGTTTTGGGGAGATGCAGGTAGTCTGGGCACCCAGTCAGGGCTACCCTGTGCCTTGCTGCCATTTGGTGCCAGGCAGACTGAGAGAGCCTGCAGAGCATGCTGCATTGTGTATACAGAGACCCCTGGTGCTCAGCATCAGCACTGCAAACTCTCTGCTTTTCAGGGACTAAGCATTTAAATATCTGTTCAGGCTACTCCACAGATAAGTTTTTCCTTCTAGGAGAACAAACACAGGGAAATTCCAGGTCATTTGAATGTGTGCATGCAGCCTTAGTTTGAATACAAATGGAGTAAATTTACTGCATAAAATTGTCAAAGAGGAGCCCTAAGATTTGTCCTCTTGGGTTGCCTTAGAGTATAAGTCAGGATGCATATTACCAGTCCATAGTTTTAGCCCTTCATATTCTTGTTTTGGAATATTTTCTTGTCTGTAGAAAGGAATCCATATGTCATACATTTACAGAACTGGGTCTGGAGACCAGCAGTTTCATATATTATCCACTGACTGACTGAATTTCTAACCCCTACAGTGCTTAGAACCTATAACTAGGAATGCAGAACCACTTGTCCCATCCCTCATTATATTGCTGAAACCTTAAAATAATATAGAAGTGTTTGTCTTCATTGATGGAGTTTTTTTCTACCATGATAATACACATAGTATTTTTTTAGTAAAAAAAAAAAATTGCTACATTGTGTAAGAATAAATAAGTTCCTTAAATATTTATTTGATTATAATTACAGTACAAAAATTGAAAAGGAAAAACGAGAGCATGCAAAACAGCATGGGATGATAAGAACAGAGATAACAGGAGCTGAGATAGCAGAAGAAATGGAGAAGGAAAGGCGGTTATTTCAGCTCCAGATGTGTGAAGTAAGAAACAACATTCACCATTAAATTCTGACTCACTTTAATTTGAACTGTCCTTTGGGTCATAATAAAGAGAGGTGATGAAACATTCTGGGCAGCGTAGTGGGAAAATGATCTGGCTGGCAAGTAGTAGAACTATATTAAACAGCCTTGTCCTAACAATCCTATGCAAGATATGACTTCTTCATTTTGTAATGAGTTTTACTCCTGTTTAGACCAGTGGTTCTCAACCTTTTTGCCATAGTGGGCCACGCTTGCAGCTCTCAATATGTTAGGTGGGCTGCACCTACACAACTTATTTCCTGTGTATCCATTTAAAAAATGTTTTGTATCTGTTATCTGACAGTAGTGCAATACAAATCTTTATTTTGTAATACCTCTAATCTCTATACTGTCAAATGTCTACCTTTTTTTTAAACAGGATGTTGCATTGGCTGCAGCAGTGTGCTGATTGGGCCGCATGCAGCCCACAGGCCATGGGTTGAAAACCACTGGTTTAGTTAACAAAGTATCTTAGGCCAAGATGTAAGGGAAATATTATTTTTGGTCTTCAAGTGCCAAGCATTGCCATCCAGGATGTGTTTTCTTATTTTGTTTTTCCTCTGATAGGAACAATCTGGTGAAGACTACAGCAGTGTTGTTCAACCACCAGCCCATGGGCTGGATGCAGCCTATGGAAATGTTATAGAGCCTGTGGGGCTCCCCTTGGGTCTGGAAATTTGGGAGTGGAGGAGTAGCATCAGTGTTGATTGCTCCCAGAACTGTAGTAACTAATGTTGTCACTGCTTCACTGCTGCCAAATTTCTAGACAACACTGAGTGCCAGATTTGCACTAGTTCACAGTTACTCTGTGGACACATCTGATGCACAGGGTTACACCAGGATCAGGTTTAGCATGCAGTTGTACTGGCGTGCAGTCGCACCATGGCCGGATCTGACATGCTGGGTCATGCTGGCACCCTGGATTTCACTTGTGGACCAACCAGCCTCGTGCTGGATCTGGCCTGTGGACTGACCCCATGCTACTCATCTGGCCTGTGGGGCCGGACAGCTTGCATTGCTTCACAGTGATGCTTATTAAGCTGATAGTTGACTGTGACAAATGGTATCTTTCTATAATCCTCTCAAGTATTTACTAGTAACTTACTATATTTAACTGATCTTATATATTTTAAGTTTTTCCAGGGGGAGTTGTTTGTTTTTAGAGAAAATAACAACTGTAATAGTATAAAAAGGCAGACATTAATTCACGTTGAGAGGAAGTAAGTTTCTTGAACGCATGGCACATTTATTTTATAAAGGCCAAATAAACTCATTTTGACATTTTTTCTAATTAATTTTGCATGCCCAGGTATTGGTCATTGTGTTGTTTCAACACTGTAAGTCAGCAACAAGGTAACCATAGAGAGTAATTATTAACTTAACTGAACAGTTTTGAAATAACAATTTACTGCTTGACAGTAAGGAAGTACCTAACACTTACTTACGAACCACAAGCTATTTGTTTATTTTTTCTTCTACAGTATCTTATTAAGGTTAATGAAATCAAGACAAAAAAAGGTGTGGACCTTCTACAGAATCTTATCAAGTATTATCATGCACAGTGCAAGTAAGTACAGTGTTTCGGCTTTTTAACTGCTACAGTTCAGATTACATTTCTCTACATCTCTGCTACTTTGACTTGATATTGGCTTTTACTTTTAGCAGTGTGCAACTGCTGCATTTAAGACGTTTTTGTAGAATAAACCTAATGATGAAAAATCAACAATACTTGGTTATCTCTAATTTCCTGAAATCCAAATATTGTTTATCCAAGCACACTTTGGTTGGATAGCTCTGTCTGTTCTGTTTGATGCCCTCTATGTAAGGAGGACTAGATGCTCATCTCTTTGAATTTCATTTGGGGAAAAAAAACCTCAAGAAAGTTAACTATTTGAAACTGGATTAATTTAGTTAAATGAGTTCTTAAACTTCACTAGTTAGCCTAGTGGTTTTTTCCTCACTGGACATTTTTTTAGTCAAGATGCATATTTTCTTAAAATATATGCACTAGTTCAAACAAAAATTAATTCAGAGGTTTCCTGCAGGATGACATGCGAGATGTTCAACAGTCCCATTTGGCTTTATTATGTAGTTATTATGTATTAATGTTTATCTAAAATTTGCATTCAGTAATTCATTGCTTATATTCATTAATATTGTTGCCATTTGAAAACAACTTTAGTATTTTAGTGACTTTCTTTTTATTTAAAAATCTTGAAATGCTTTAGTGCTAAAGTGATGTTGTTGCTATGATGGTCTAAGAAATATGTGAGCAACAAGAATTCTTGTGGGTAACATCTTTTATTGGACCAGCTGCATGGTTGGGATAGATGTAGGCAAACTTTTGGGTATTGCAGTATCCTTTGTTAGGCCTCTGGGAGAAGCAGACACAGCAAAACTAAATAGCAGGTTGAACAACAACCTGTGGAAAACTCCAAAGGCAAATAAAAATAGGATAGAAAAGAAATGATTAGGTAGTCAGCAGGTGGGAAACATGAAGTAAAAACCTGATAAAGGAAAAACAGGATTGTTCAGGGAGTCATTGTCACCTTCCTCGAGCATTTGTTTAATAATAAATACATGATTAATAAACGCAAGTTGTGTGCTATGTGTCTGTGGAATTCATGAACCCGGTAGACCATCTGCATGATCACTTAATGAGATTTATCCATATTGTAAGCTCCTATATCTGTCTACATATGATTAAGTTTTTAGAAGTCGTTAGTTCACACGCCAAAGTGTGAAATAGCAAAAATCAAACTATTTGTCTTTCAAACTATTTTGAAGATTTAACTTTTATTATAAATGCATATCTTTTAGTGTAGTGCACAGTCATGTACTGAGTTATAGTTGTGAAGATACAGTAAATTATTCAAAACTGAAAAAAGCAATTTAAAGATCTGAGACTTAATATTAGAGCTAAGTGGGCTTTCACATGGTTTCAGACAGTTTAGTAAAAATAAAACCATGCATAAAATAGGAATATATTTTGTTTCTGTATGTAGGAAAACAGGGGTAAGTTTGCCTCATTTCTTTTATAATCTGTGATGTAAAGTGTGTGTTGGGAGGGGCTGTTATATAAATGTCATGTATTGCTGATATCACAAGTATTTTCCTTCTATAGTTTTTTTCAAGATGGCTTGAAAACAGCTGATAAACTGAAACAATATATTGAAAAATTGGCTGCTGATTTATATAATGTAAGTAAACAATTAAGTAGCTTAATTTCTAGATAAAGGAATGTGTTAAGAATGTCTTTTGTTAGATGAGTTCAGTCCAGGCACTGTCACTAAACTGAAACTAAAAAGTATTCAGCTGCTAAAAGAGGCTCTGAGCATGCAATATGAAAAGTTCTGTTCAAAGATGAATATTCTTGAGTCAAATATTAATCATAGTAGTAACTGTAGCTAATATCCTAATATTTTGTGAAAGACTGATTTATAATGCAGACTACATTTGGAATTGCATGCAACACAATGTGTGGCAAATTAATAATGCTGTACTATAATTTCTCACAAATATACAAATGACCTTTTCATTGAAAAGCAAGAAATGATATAGAATCAGAGCACACGTTTAGCAGAGTACTCTTGTATTTCATGATCTGAAGTCGCACTAATCCCATTTGCCTTTGTAGGTTGTGATTGAATGAAAATGTTTCTCTCCTGCCTCTCTTGCTATATACTATTTGTCCATCCTATTTGAGATTCTAATTGATACTTTAGAGACCAATTTGCCTGCAGTAGCTATAATGAACCGTTAATGTTTAACAAGCTAGGACATGCTGTCCATTTATTTTTAGTGTCTAGAGAGTCTTATTTTTCATACATAGTTATATATTCACTTCTGACTTTCTTTCAAAATTATATTTCCACGGAGGATAAGTCAAAAGGAACAGGCTTTTCTATATTTATATTCACTTTAATGGGAACATATTTGTTTGAATATAAAAATAAAAGCTGAACTAAAATGTATATTTTTGTTCACAGATAAAGCAGACACAAGATGAAGAAAAGAAACAGCTTACTGCCCTCCGAGACTTGATAAAATCCTCTCTCCAGCTTGATCAGAAAGAGGTAAATAATTAGTGTGCAGTACTCTCAGGTAGAATGGAAACTACATGAATTCTGAATTCTCAAAATATTAGGCTTATATGGATGTAATCTTTCTGCATGGGGGTATTGCAGTAAATAAAAAATATATTCCAAAACAAAGATGGGAGCCTTTTGCTGCTTCAATTCCTGCTGTTTCTGTTTTACCATAGTAAAATACAGAAAATGAATTCATGTGGCCACCAGCTAGAATTGACTTGAGTAAAGTAATTAAGTATTGTAGTAGCAATTATTTTAGGATTCCAGAAACTTGGGGAAAACATTTTGTGACAGAGAGATAGAAAACTGTAATCAACACAGATGTACAAACCTGCTCCAACTTTAGTAATCCTTCATCCTTGGTTAAAGTTAGTGGGTTTGCTGGATTTGTCATTCTCAGCTCATTCACACGTAACAATTAGAATATGCCAGCTGCTGCCCTTTTGAAATGTTTCCCTTCAGAAAGGGCTCCAAATGGTCGTGCCCGCACCCTTATTGACTGCTCAATCTAAGTCAACATTACCATTTTAATTGGTAGGTAGACATACACATTTAAAAATAAACAACGGGAGAAACAATTTAAGTCAAGTGCTGTTCAAATGGTTTCCTAAGCAAAAGGAGCATAATAATAATAATAGTAACAATAACAGTAAATAATATCAAATCTCTGTTAAAAATGTGGAGTAAATATGTGGAGTAGTAAAAATAGGGATATGTTTATATAGTTTTTATTTGAATACCATTTGAAAAGGTGCTTATAAAGATTCATATCTAAAAGAGGGTCTTGGGATTGGAAATTATTACTAATACCAAAAAGTGAAAATTAATAACCTATTTTGACATACTTCATATTGTTAATGGTGTAGATAACACATCATTCTTCAGCTAGTATCTGTAGATTGCTATATAATTTCTTACAGGTTTATTCAAAGTGTAATGTTCATTTATAATAAATAACTCAAGTTGAGAAGGTCATTCTTTCCCATGTCTTTATAATGAATACATTTTTTTAAAGCATTCATTTCTGCCTATTAACTACAAGTAGGACAAAGTAACAAAATGTTCAAAGACTTTATAAAATTTTGTAAAATGTTGTCAGGAATTTTATGAAAAGAAATCTCTAAAAGGGATGTACAAATATTCACTTTCACCATTGAGGGGGTCAGTCAAACATTGTCTGAAAATATATATTCAAATGTTAACTTTTTCAAAGTTCCTTGTCGGTTAATCTGAAATAATTATGATGATTTTTGTAAAGAATTAAGTGTTTTCAGGGAGAGAACAGTTTGAATGGATATTACAACCAAGGGAAATCATTTTTAAAAATTCTTGTAAATGGAGAACTTTTCTTTTTCATACTTTTTAGTCCCTATTCATTTTAAAAGAAGTGAAGAAATTCCATGGGTGTAGAGAGACTTATAGATTTCGGTTCACCAGTAGTGTTCCTTGATTAGCTCTATTGTTCTCTTTTACTTGGATCTATTTCACAGGCCTGATGCGTAAGATTTATGAAGCAAGTGTCTAAATATCCTGTATTGTACTTACATGTTTCACAAACTAAGTCTTTAGTTATAGATTGAAATGTATATTGAAGGAACATACAGGAATTCATCACAGATTAGCTGAATTACATTGAAAATAGAGATGCATATCCTGAGTTTAACCACCAATTCTTCATTTTTCTGATGATTTTTATTTGATTTAAGCAAATGTGATTAAAGATCATTTCCCCCCTACCAGTACTTTCTCATTAACAAATTTAAAGATTAATCAAAGTATTGATGAGTATGAACCAACTTGGATTGTCCAAGTGGATTTGTAAAGATTCAAAAATATTTTGAATTCTAATATAATAAAAGCCATACCACTTCTGGCTGTGTGTCTGTCTGTCCATAATGCTCCAGGCCAACTGCGCATGCACCACCTGGCGCCTTACAGACAGACAAGGCGGAGGCAGTGGGGACCAGCGTATGCTCTGCTGTGCGGCGGAGGGAGAGGCGAAAGGTGTGGCTTGTGGCCCTGGCGGGGTGTGGCGCATGGTGAGCCATGGCGCGGGGCCGCAGGGAGTGGGTGTGGGGTGTGCAGTGCTGCAGCTGGCATGTGCTGCCATGTGGCTGGGTGAGTGCATATGGCTGTGTGGGTGTGGTATGCGCCTGGGTCTGGTGTGTGGCTGCGTGGGTGTGGCATGTGGCTGTGTGTGTATGAGCGTGTGTATCAGGTGTGGGGGGCGCATGGGGATTCGGAGAGTTGCGTGTGGCTGGACAGAGTGGCAGCAGTGTGGGGCAGTGGGTGGTGCGGCTCTATCCCTGCCGCCTGCCAGTCATTCTTGATGGGCGTTTTGATAGTTGCATCATAAGTCTCAAAATTATTTATTTTTCTTTTCCCAAATTGTTTTACAGTGGCAAAAATGGAGACTTCCATTTCTGCTTCCTTACACTTTCAAGGTCACATACCCCAACTATTATCCTTCCGGTGAAAGAAGAGACTCTGTACCTTTATACAGATTTTAGCATTGAATGCAGCTGCTTAACACCTTGGCTAGGGACAGAAGTTGCACATAAATTGGTTTAAGTGATCAGAAACCAGTTTAAACCTGCAATGGAAGAGTTGTTCAGCACACAGAAACCATTTTCAAAACGGATTGAACCCAGTTTTAAGATAATCCCAGATGAACGTAGTATCGGATTTAATTGATTTAAATTAAACCAGTTTATGGAACTGTCTCAGATTCCCTCCTGACTCAAGTCACCTCACAGTCCCCCAGCATCCCAGGCTGCTTTGCAGCCCTGGGCTGTGCAGCCTGCTCCAGCAAAGCAGAGCTGCCCCCACCCTACCTGTCACAGGGTTGAAGCAGTAGAGCCTCTGCTCCCTACCCTGCATCCTGCTTGCACCTGTCAGCCTGGTGGGATGGGGCAAGGAAATGGACCCCCAGGCCCTGCTAGCCAGGTCTCCCAGCACAGGAGGAGGGAAAGGCCATATGGTAGGGCTGGCATCACCCCAGCCCTTCCTTCTCGCCATCTGCCACCTCTGGCCCAGCACCAGCCACACCCCTGCCCGAGGCTGCCCCAGCTAGCTGGAGAAATTCCCCTCTTCCTCATGACTGCTTGCCTCAGCCACTGCCGCAGGCGGGAGGGGAAAGGTGTCTGAGGCAAACAGCCATGTTGTGGGGTGGAAAATTCCCCTCAGCTCCCTAGGGTTGCCTTGGGCTGGGGGACCCTGGGTTGGGGCAGGAGGAAGCCCTGCAAGGCCGGGGCTCCCCAGTGCCCCCGCACTGGGCTGCACAGGCAGGCACTGACCCAGAGGGCTCCTTCTCCCTCCTCCCTGTGGCAGTGGCTGAGGCAAGCAGCTGTGGGGAAGCAGGAAGGTGGGAATTCCCCTCTTCTCCCCAGGGCTGCCCTGGACTGGGAAAACTCCCGACATGGAGGCTCCCGCCAGGTGGGCCAGCCCCTGGACTGGCGGGTCCTAAATGCCTTGCAGAAGGACAGCAGGGGGCTAGGGGTGTGTGCGGGGCAGCCAGTTGGGAATGGCCCTGCTTGGCTGGGTTCCCAATGGCCGGCAGGCTGGGAGGCATGCTCTAGTGCCCCTGCCTTTTGGCCAGGGACATTACAGGCCTCCCCCTGCGTTTCCCAATTGAAAACTGAAGGTCAGTCCAGTACGTTTAGTGGTTCGTTTGATGGAGCTTAGATGAAACTGTGCAGATTGAATCGATTCTGCCCGCGGCTTTTTTACTGCCTGTACTTAGTCCTTGTATTCATGGGCATACCTTGCAGTAGTTCGTGTGTTCAGACCATCTTTCTAATTGAACTTATTCTTCATAAAATGTATTCCCTATCACATTAATTAGTAATGCACGATGCAAAGAATTAGTAGAGAGTGCTGGCATTCTAGTAGCACTGTCTCTTTAATGCCTGGCAGTTGTTTTGTTTTGAACTGTTGTCGCTAGCCTCTGTAATTTTGTGCATAAATTATTTGTTTAAGTTTTCTGATTGTGGAAAAAACACCCATCTTATCCTTTGAAAAATGCTAATGTAAAAGAAAAGAAAAGAAAGAAAGCGCACCGCCCTCTGCTATCACAGAATGCTCTTTCTCACCGATCCTGCCTTTTGAGAGGATTTGTGGTGGAAGATGAAACGTAAACGCAACATGGATAGAAAGAACATAGCCATTGTGGATATTCTTCACTACTTGGGACTGGTTTTATTTATGACACCCTGGGTCTATAAAAGTTTGACTAACAGTCTGGCTGCTGATACAATTAGTCCGTACAATAATATATTTAATAGTTCTGTTTTCCTAATTTATCCCACCCATTTTGATTTATGCTTATTGTTCCATCGTATCTTTATACTGTTTGGGAGCAGTGGCTGTTCTTGCAGTGTTTGCTCAGTTTCTAGCACAGTCGGGTTCTAATCCTGCCTGGGAGTTAGGCATTTAATCTGTCACAAACAGGGACACTGGTTTTCCATTTGCCTGCGGAAAAATGCAGATTTTTCTCCTTTAAAGGATGAAAATGCAGGAAACTGAGGATTTCTGTTTGTAGGCTGCCAGAGTTCCAGCCTGCAGTAAGGGGCTGCTTAGGGCTGAGGGAAGCAGGAGGAGAATGATCAGGGGCAAGGGGAACCACATGCATGTGTGCACATGCACGTGACTAGGAACCAGCCCCAGGCAGCATGGCAGAGAGCAGCTACTGCAACTGCCTGCAGGTAAGTTTATGGGGGGTGGCAGACATAAGTGGTGCATGGGGGATGGGGCACAGCTTGTGGGCAGACTGAGGTGGTGGCTTGCACCAGACCTGCACAGTGAGGGAGTGAGGTGGGGTTGTTGGCTGGGGCTCAGGCACTGCCCAGCGGGTTCAGTGCATGGTGCCTGGGGCTGTGGTGGGAATGTGTAGCCATGGGGCCTAGTTCGGGAGCCATAGGAAGCTTGCCGGGGCCGGAGGGGCTGATTCCTGGCCACTTCATGCACTTCTGGAGAGGGGTCAGGTGCCAGAGGCAATGTGGTGGTATGGGGGAGAACATGGCCCCCTCCACCCAGATTTCTCCGCCCAAAGTGGGGCACAGGGCTGTAGCCTGGTTGAACTGACGCTGGGCACAAGCCACTTCCATGACCGGTGTGGGAGGGTGGAGTGGTGCAGCATCAGCCGCACCCCCATGGCTGCCACGGTGAGGTGCCCCCTGCCCAGTGATGCAAAGGGGAACGCTTGTGCCCCTCCTACTGCGGTGACTGGCAAGGGGCACCTCACCATGGCAGCACATGTGGCATGGGGCTCATGGCAACAGCAGCAATGAGTCTCACTGTCTCACTATGACCTTCTCCACCGGGTCCTGCCTGATATGCTAAGGAGGCAGCTCTTGCCCAGTGCCAGTCCGGCCAGCCTGCAGCCCTGTGCCCTGCTGTGAGCAGAAATCTGGGAGGGCACATGCCCCTCATTCCCCCCCCCCAACACATCACTTGTGACGTTGCCTGTGATTGGCTCTTCCCCTTCCCCACAACCCCACCCTCACCTCACACACTGTGGGGTAGGGGCCTGAGCACAGGGGTAGCTGGGTGCCCCCTCTGGGAGGGCAGGAGGGCTGCAAGTGAGGGGCATCCCTGAGTTGCCTCCTCTTCCAGTGCCGCTCAAGCTGAGGCAATGCCCTCTCCTGGGATGCCATGACACTCTGCCCACCCTGATGCCCTGGGCAGTTGTCCTCACTGGCCACCCCTAAGGTCAGCTCTGCCTGTAAGTCATGCTTGCAGGGCTGGCAGTGGCAGGACAGGGAGGTGCAGGCCACGCTGGCAGGGCTGCGGGTGGGCTGTGGTTGAGGAGTGAGGGGCATTGGCCTGTCATGTCCTGATGAGTGAAGGAAGAAGACAGCTATGATTTTCCATGATAAAAAAAACCAAGATGAAACACCAAAATATATAGGTATTTAGAATTTATTTTGTAATGATTGAGGCACTGATAGACTTCCAAATTGCTTTAAAATTGTAAATATATCAATAAAGCATTCTGTTCAGCTGATACTTATATAGTGGTGTTTCGTTTTAATTGTGAAAGAACATGGATTTTGGAGAGGAGGTTTATCAGAGAATTTTGCATTTTTAACATAGAAAACAAGGATTCCTGGTCAATAACTAAAGTTTTACAATGTGTCAGTTGATTCCTTTTACACTGACGTGGTATAAGTAAGCACAATGTACACATTAGAAGTCTTTTCTCTGCTTTTTTATCCCGTGCCAAATTTCCCTCTGCCAGTTGATACTATATTGCAGTTGACATCCATTAGCAATAGCTCTGGGAAGGAGCATTCTTTGTGTAAGAGCAGGTTGAGGAAGAAGAGTGAAGTTTCAGTGAAGTAATATGGGGTGAATAGTAGCTAAAATAATTTAATATGTAAGTGTGTGAGTGAAGAAATAATTTTATATTGTTAGATGCCTTCAGGTTTTAGTACCACACGTGTGAGGTTCTGCCTGATGTTTCTGTACCTGACTTTCACAAAGACTTTTCTAATATTTTTATTTAATAAATATTATATTTTTTTATTTAAATTGAGTTTATAATGTATGATTCTTCAGCCAGAATTAATTGGTGGTATCTATTTAAATATACATTCTTCCATATGTGGAGGATGAGGTACAATTATTTAGAACCTTCAATATTTAACCAAGGTATAAAAGATGCATAACTAAAATCTTAAAATATAATCTTGCTATCTTTTACTTCAACTGGTAATTTCTACTCCTAGTAATTGTCCAAAAAATGGCATTCACGCACATAAATAATGTTCATGTGAATCATTTCCATAATTACACTCTTAATTATATTGCTTTTGTTTATAAAACCCTCACCAATAAGTATGTGCAAACCAGTTCTTTGCTCAGCAAAGTGTCAAAAAATTGCTTGTTTTCATAAATTTAAATTATGTTATAATCCTATTGCTATCTTTTCTGTTATGACTTTGTATTCCAGTTGATTATTATTAACAAAACTATGTGGTACAATATTTTACCATATTGTCTTGTTACTTGGTAAGCAAAGGCTATGAAGTCACTAAACAATTTTGTAGTTTATTTTTTTTTCCTATCAGTGTTGGGTATCACTTGTGAGGGGGGTTATAGACTGTTTTTTTACATGGCGAGACTGCAAAATATAAATTTAGAATCATATTATGATGAAAAATAATTCTCTTTTTCAATTATTTGCTTTTTCTTTCCTATATTGCTTTTGCCTTTCCTGACTGAAGTCTAGGAGAGTAAGTCAATGTTTTAATGAGCCTTCATTTCTCTAGTGAATTTGATAACACTTTAAATCTTATACTCGTTTGCTTCATTAGATTTAAAATGTTGAGATGGCTTCATTCATTAGAAAACATTAGCAGAATGTTAATGTATTTTCAACCTGGTTTAAAATGAAGGATGGATATTGGTGTAAAGGATGAATGTTTCTTATATGCATGTGAAATTTAGTTGCTTTTTGTTATTTCAGATTAGCCTTTCATTAAAGTATTCTCTGACATTAGTCTTCATTACATATATTCGTAGTATGCTCAGAATTCTCAATGACATTTGTAAGAGTTGAGGCTATTCAATAAAGGGAAGGTTGGCTAATGTAAGAGGTCATGCCTAGTTCTTAAATGTTACCTAGAACTCTTTGCTTTCTGAACCTTCAGTTAATTTGTAAAATTGGTAGGGTAGGGGGAAGAATGGAAGCAAACTGAGTATCATTTTAGAGAATAGCAGAATTTATTACATGTTTTAAAGGGTTGTTTTTTTTTTCCCTTTCATAGGATTCCCAAAGCAGGCAAGGAGGATACAGTATGCATCAGCTTCAGGGAAATAAGGAGTATGGTAGTGAGAAGAAAGGTTATCTGTTAAAGAAGAGTGATGGGTAGGTACTTGAATTACATAAAATTCACACTATATAATATATGTCTTAACTATTTTTGTAATTTATAAATTCAAAAGCAAATGTGGTGTTAACTTTTCTGATTTTTGTGGCTTGTAAGTGCTATTGTCGTAAATAAAGGTTTGAAGGAAAACATGGCATAGTATTAGAATCTTGAAGTGTTCGGAGATCACCAGCTCATTTCAAAGAGGATATTGAACCAAGTGTAAGATGGTAACTGCACTGTCTTATGGGCTGAGTACGGGCAATCAAAAAGCCCATGGCTGAATGGATTCAGTCTTTGCAGGTTAGTCTAAGCTGTGAAGATTGAACCAATAGGCAAATGAACAGACGTTCACCTTTGATTCAGGAAATGCAGCCCTATGCCTGCAGTGGCTCAGGCCAGAAGCCAGAGGATGCTAGAGCATGGCTCTCTGGCACATAGCCAGCATGGGCTGTGTGTTTGCTTCCTCTTTCTGCTGCCCCTGGGGTCTCTGGGATTTGCAGTCCACAATCTCAGCAGCAAGACTCAGCAGCAAGGGTTGCTCATCACTTCCTCTTCGTGCTTCCAGGTGCTTCTGGGATTTGTAGTTCACAGTCACAACGTGAAGCAAGCAGGGCAGGGCAGATCCATACTTAGGGGAGGGGGAATTCAACCCCTCTCCCAGGCCCCAGGCCCCAGCTGGGGTTTGCCTGTGTGGGGCCAGTGAGCCGGCCAGTGAGCTCCAGCTAAGGAGGGGAGAGGCAGGGCCAGCCCTGCTCTCTGGAGCAGACAGCACAGCCCAGCCTGGGGCTGCAAAGCATGCTGGGGGACTCTGATTTAAGTAGAACCAGGGTCTGGGACAGAAGTTTCATAAATCAGTTTGTCTGAAATCAGTTAAGTCTGATATCATAGTCAACCAGGTTTATCTTAAACCAGTTTCAGCCATTTTGGAGATGGTTTTTCTGCACTGAACTTCTGTTACGTTACAGGTTTAAACCAGTTTCTAGTCCATTAAACCAGTTTACGTGTAGCTTCTATCCCTAGCCATAGACATGAATGATAGTTTCACCAGGCCTTTGTAGATTAAGGAGTGGGGGTCAAATCTGTTTTCACATTATAAAAGACAAATTTGCAGTGTGATAAAATTGTAAACAGCAGATAATCATTTATTAATTTGTGGAACATTTTTAGTGCTTCACTCAAGAAAAATAAGGGATCTAGGACTGATATTTTAACTATATTTTATGAAAGAACAGTCTGTGACTTCACTTTATTACATGGTCCCAGTTGGGTGGACTTTTTTGTTTGTTTTGATTATTTTATTTGTTGCTCCAACAAACAATCCACGACATTAAGTGGATGGTCTATCAACAAAGAATTATTTTTCTTCATTGGCAAAAACTCTTGACAAAAACTATACTATCTCTTTATCTTTGCTTCCAAATACATTAACTACATATATTAGATTTACAGTGATGCTCAAGGCCGGTCCAACCATTAGGTGAACTAGGCAGCTACCTAAGGCGCCAAAATTTGGGGAGGTGCCAAAAAATTATACGCAGAATAACATAACTAGAACATCATTCTGAATAACAGCCATGGCCGGCTGTTACAATTGTGTTAGGGTTAATGAACAGTGTGAAACAGTCAATAAAAAAATGTTTTTATTTTATTGTTCATTTTGAATATCTAAAAAGTACACACAAAAGTTCATTCTAGACTTTTTATTTTCCTCTATATTGACAGTGGTGGGGGCACCAAGGTACACAGTTAGCCTGGGGGCCAATTACCCTTGGACTGGCCGTGGTGACATTTGCCCTTTTAACTCCTGCGTTAGCTGGAGGCAAGAGAAGGACAGGTGGAGGAATAGGAAAGCAGACTACAGGGATACATTAGTGCAGTTAATACACTGAAAGCAATGCAAGATGGCATAATACAAGAAGTTGAATGTGGTGACAGTCCATATTTGTGGTTGCCATGCTTTCTTCCTGTCAGTGTCAGTCTTCTTTCCAAGAACAACTAAATATTGAAGAGGTGACATTATCAAAAGACCAGTCAGGGCAGCAATGGATCCCTCTTGCCCTCCCTCCCTCTCCTTAACTTGATGGTACAGCAGGAACAAGCATTGTATCAATCAAGTGAGGGGAATATTGGGAAAAGAAAGCAGAAATATCTGTAATAATTTCTCAGTATTCTTGAATCAGACAGTGTTAAAGTACCAGGGATTATGTGGATTATTTGTTCTGTGCAATGGTTTTACGACATGCATAAGAGGTGGTTCAGTCAAAGAAGTAAAATTTGAGCAGCATTTTTTTCAGGGATTAGAATGTGAAAATTGCTGACTCGTGTAGCTTTAATACATTAATATGGTATAGGAGATGAACAGCATTCAATTTTCTGCTTTGAACCTTCTAAAAGAAAATTAAAATTGTTTTTACTCTTTGAAAAATATTAGCCTTCAGGTAACTATCACTTTTGAGTACAGAATTTCCTATTCTCAGGTAGAAGATGAGAAACTCGGAGACTAGAATTCATAAAAATATAATTTTGTTGAAATCAGAAGTTCAACCAGATTATTGAATAAAAAACCACAACTACAGAAGGATTCTAATCGCTTTGAAGTATTTTAGAGGCTTATAAACAATCTGATACATATAAGCCATTTAATATATGTATTTCCTTTTTGAAGAGAAACTTCATTTAGGATTTTTCAATCAAATGCATACTAGGGGCTTGAATTGCTAATCTTGCAGTGAATACAAAGTAGAAACTTTTTTTATTTTTAAAAATTGGAGACAAAATGGAAAACTTCAATCAAACCAAGGCAACTTTGGATGTGGCAGTCTGGGGAAATTTTGCCTCTTTTCTTTTTTTAGCATAAAAGAATTCAGCCCACCTGGTCAGGAAAAATGTAATTTGTTTATATTTTAATAAAACCTAATGCAGTCAATGTAGTAATAAAGCGTAAAGGTAGAGTATTAGAGTTTTGAAAAGCATCTAAGCATTTTGTATTGTAAGTTCTATTTTAAAGTGACTTGGCACTAGTCTCATTAAAACTGCAGAAGACTAAGCTCATTATGTCTTTAAGTCGCTTTTGACGGTGGAGATTTAGGTATTTTAAACATTTTACCTGGGTTGATTGGTTTGTCAGAGGTGTGTGTAGACTGGCTAATTTGGTTAAAACATAAACAGAATAACAGACATTTTCAATTAGGCTTTCTCTATTTAAGAATGCAGTAAAGACAGCCTAAAGGAAGAACAGCAGTTCTGTTTGGTTATTTATGTATTGACATTTTATTTTTAATATTTTAGGTTACGGAAGGTGTGGCAAAGAAGGAAGTGCACTGTCAAAAATGGAATTCTTACCATATCACATGCAACAGTAAGCTGCCTCTTTTTCTGCTCTATTGCCATTGTGAATTGAGTATCTTCTATCCCCATGGACACTTCTTAATAGCATATTTCACTATGCAGTAGTTCTCAGAACGTTCTGCAGAAACCTGGGGTTCAACAAAGAGTTTAAGGGTAATGGTCGAGCAGGCCCAGAGGTGGTGTGCTGCCATTGCCTGACCAGGTTGTCTGTCTCCTCATCGGTTTGTGCAGCCTGCAGAGCCAGGGATAAAGGTGCTGTGGCAGAAGAAGTGATATAAAAGGGCTCTGTGACTAGGTCATTTGAGAACAGCTGTACTTGTACATATAGATATGGGCGCATTTCACTTAAATGTATAACACAATGTCAGTCCAAGTTTTTTGCCTGTTGCTTGCATTACAACAAAGACCATTTATTTACATGAAATGCTTACTTGGATAGTACATGTTTCAGCCCTATGTAGTGCATCGTTAAATCTTAATTTGCAATATAATTTTATTTTGCCACTTTTTACACAGTTAACCAAGGGGAAGTAGATGTCAATGGTTGCTTTTAGAAGTTTTCAACAGGATTGGAGCTAGTCAGTCTCAGGACTGCTGTTGGAAGCCTTGAAATGATAGGAGGTGGTTAGTTTGGGGGCTGTAAAACCATGTTGTTGCATTTTTTGATTTGTTTTTAGTGTGTGGGAATTTCTAAAGTAAAAAATAAACTAAACTGTCAGGCTTTCAGAGCCTTCAAGGTTTTTTAGCTTGACTTGCACTACAAACACTTATTATTAAAGCTGGTTAAATAATTAAAAACAAATTGATTTGGAAAGTAGCAAAATGTGTTGGAGCAAATTCTTTACAATAAATAAACCAATTTAACTTCATTATAAATTAGTCATGTTCCAGGTGTGAAATCAGTAGACAAAACAATTGTCTAAAGAATGCATCATAACATTTGCATTAGGGAATAATGGTATGTTTTCCAAATAGTAAGTACTAGAGTGGGGTGGGCAAAATACAGCCTGCCAGCTGATTGGATCTGGCTTGTGGGGAGGTGCCTGCCAAGTGAATGGATCCGGCCCACAGGCAGGTGGCAGGTCTGGCAGCTGTGTGGTGCCAGGTGACCATACTGCTTCTAGTGTGCAGGCATACTTGCTTGCTTGTGCGTGTGTTGTCTCTTGGCTGGGCTGGGCTGCCACCAGCGCAGAAGCATGCTACAGCTGCAGGTGTAGGGTTCAGGCTTTGACGCTGGTTGCAGCCTACACCTGTAGCAAGCCCTGACCACGTCCCCAAGTACCTGGAGCCTAAACCTGGACTCTGGGAGCCAAGGCATGTTAAAGCTGCAGGTGGGTTTAGGCTTCCATGCTGAGATGTGGCCCTCAACAGGTCACCAAAACTCATTAAGTGGCCCACCAACCCAAATAATTGCCCACCACTGCATTAGAACAGAAGAATAGCATTTCATTGGTTTGTTTCTCTGTCTTGGCAGTTGTTTTGAACCTAAGTTTTAGATGCAAGAGGCTTGTTCGCTAGTGATTTAATGTACAGTGAAAATATAAAATTTAGGAGAGATTCCTATTGACTTCAGAACCTTAAATAAAAACTCTTTCTCAGAATAATCGTAGACCACAGGACAATAATAGAAAATTGAATGGACAGTGGGAAGCGACTTGGTAGTTAATACACTTGTGCTAAAGTCATCTTACTAATAAATCCTTTTAAGGGAGCAGATATGCCCAGTTTTAGAACCTGGGGTCACATCCTCACTTATTTTGGTTAATTACATATTTTAGTGCTAGGCTTTCAGATGTTGCTTTTGTGTATTATCCCCTTCAAAATTAATTCTGAAGTGAATTGGTGGACTAGCAAGCAGAAGTGGTACATGTGCTACACTTTGGGATCTCATGGAATACTCTAATTATGGTCATGACTGAACTTTTTTTTAATTTTTTCGTGGCTTGCTGAATAGAAACAGTCTGTTCTCTTTTGTGTTCAAGTAGCAAGGAGGAGGGTTACTTGGACTCCGTGCAACAGTAATCAAACTCTAAAGGAGGCAGTTTTATTCTTGCTTGCTTTTTCCTTGGGTGGGTCCTTCCATGAACAAATCTGCTTTGTAAGTCTGAGCAGCTACTCTACTGCCATGGACAACGATCTCATCAGATCTCTTAAATTAAGCACATTTACTCATGGGAAGTACTTGGGTGTGTGACAAGGTGATAAAACTCTGCAGCGATGGGCATGGTGGGAGAACATAAGTAAAGCGATAAGAAAATAAAGATATTATAGAAATTAGTCAGATATTATGCTATTATACACCTGCTTGGGGGGATCCAGGAATGTGAAAAGGGGAGTGTGGTCCCCTTCCCCCTCTGATCTCCCCTGCAGGCAGACCGTGCCTCGGCAGGCGCTGCTATGAACTTTTTGTAGTCCCTGCAGTGTGTAAACATCCCACCCCTTCAACCACCATCAGGAACCTCCCTTCTCCCATTCCCTTCTCCCTCTCTCCAGCAGGGGATTACTAGGGGTTGCTTCTGGGTGCAAGCAGGAGCATCCGCTCCCTGGTGCTGGTAGCTTCAACCAGGATCTTTGGTAAGCCACAGCATGAGGTGCCTTATTTGGCCAGGGACAGTGACAAGGGCATGCCACCACCTGCTCCCAGACTGCAAGGGACACCCAGAGGCAGGTAGGGAACAGGAGTACTGGAAACTTGCTGCTTTTGCTGTCTTCCACTGTCCAAGGAGCAGGGGAAACCCTAGGATCTCTCATGCCCCACTCCAACCAGGGACTGTGTGGAGCAGCTGCAAAGGGTGCCAAGTCCGTACTCCCTCCTTCTCCAACACATTGCCCCTGCTTGGCCCTGAGTTTCCAGCTGCAGGGAGGAACTGCTTGGAGTGCTGGGTGGAGCTGAGGATGGCAGCATCAGTGGGTGATTTTCGCTCTTCTAGGCACTCCTGCTCCCTACCCACCCCTGAGTATCCCTCAAGATCCAGGAGCAGTATCATCTTGTCAGGTGATAATACATAAATGAGATTCTATTGTTGGTCTGACTTTATATGCCAATGTGACTTCCAGTGCCCTGGCTGGAAGCACACAGATAGTCGCGATAGTATGAGCACAGTACATTTTCAGCAGCGTCCCCCAGTAATTATTCATCAGATGCCGCATCTAAATTACAGTAGTCCCATCAGAGCGTCTTAAAGGGAATTCTCTACAGAGGTTCACTGCTTCCACCTGACTGTACAAGATTTTCTTTGGTTATTAAGTAAAAGGGTAAAAATACTCTCTGATGTAATGAGAATCTTTTCATTTTCTCTGAAGAAGAAACACCGAGGGACTATCTGACACGTTTGTCAAGGCAGATTAGCTTGTTCATTTATCCTCATCCACTTGCTTAGATTAAGGGATCTTTTATGGGATGACAAATGTTTTTTTCAGAACTGTTGCAGATGTGGTGTTGCAACTAACATCCTAAAGCAGGTTTTTGCAAGGAATTTTTGTAGCTGAAGCAGTTCTCAGGTCCTTTCTGAAGGTTTGTAGTCCACACAAATTCTGATGCTGTTAAGCAGCAAGACCAAAAATATAATCACACAAATTCTGAATTTCAGAGTGCTCATAAATTCTGTTACTTAAACAGGATTAAGAATAATTTACTTATTACTTACGTTGTGATTCCAAAATGTCATCCACCAAATCTAATCTAGCAATGTAAACTGCGTTTGTAATTTACTTGTCTATTTTTGGGTATTATTTACTGCTTGCCATGTGCCTGAAAGCTTATAGTTGACCAGAGGGCAAAGCTAGCTCCAGTATGTTAAAGCTGATTACAATTTATTCTGAGTAGTTCACAGCAGGCTCCTTTATTACAGCCATAGAGAACTTGACATTCTCCAGGTTCTGTTTTTGAAAGATTTTATTCTTCTGAAATTTGTAAGCAATCACTTAAGAGAGATTATGTTAGGAAACACTAATAGCTGATTCAAAGGCATCTACTTTCCAAAGCTACATCTGAAGAAATATTTTTTAGGCTTAGTTAATTTCATTATTTGTTAGGTTCTTTCTCACATTCTAGTGAGTCTCAATTTGCTAAACAGGCAAGGATTTCCCAGGATAAGGACTGAGTGATTTTATCATTCTTTTTACTTTTAAACTGCTTTCCTAGCGATTATCATCATCTTTACTGAGCTCGGAAAGACTGGCATCTTTTCTTTCAAAACTCTTTATTGTAGTTCACATAATTGTCCTTAGACCTTCCTACATAGCACTTCTTTTTTCTAAAAGAGATCCTTCTATCTAAGAAACCATGATATGGCTTTTCATCTACGTGCTGTCACCTAAATACAGGGCCTACCAGCATAGAATTGCAGAAAACACTAAAATTGAAATAAAGCCAAAATATTATGCAATTTTATTAATGTACTAGAATTTGCATAATTTGCTTGCTTGAATCAACTGTAACAGGAGCGTTGCTTTTATTTTTATAGTATCCAAAAACATGCTAGGTGCTGTATAGCACAATAAAGAGAGGCTGTGGTGAGAAATGGGTAGAGACAAAGTGAGATGGATGAATGCTGCAGCATTCAAATCAATTCAGGCTTGTGCAGACACGTAACTTGGTAGGTCAGTTTTGTCCACCTCTGTTAAAACAGGATTTCTCAATTAATAAGGAATGGTGCAGTATTTGTTTTTACCTAGGTAAACTCCCAAATCTGCTTAGAACACAGACTTTGCTTTCTTGCACTGAATTCTGATTGCTGGGATTGGGTGGCAGGGAGGCAGGAATTGACAGCCTAGAAGATTGAAGTCCTCTGCTCTGTGGTAAGTAGCAGCATGTACAGATGTGATATAAGCATTTTCTCCTTGTTTCTACCTCTGCACAAATATAGAGAGATCATCTCTGATGTTAAGAGGGTAGTTCATCTTCCAGCCTGTTCTAGCTTGGTCTGGCAGAGGAGTCTTTTTTTTTTTTTTTTTTGGTGACATAAGCACCTTGGCACTTGATTGTCATACTGAAAATCTTGTTTATGGCGGATGATCATTTAGTTTCCCCTTCAGAAGGTCCACAGTCATTGAATAACCTAACCCCTTGACATTCATGTACAGATTTATGGGTATTGTAATTTGACTACTTTCCATACCGTGCTATGTAAACTGAAGACATCTCTTTTTAAGATCTGAGATTTAAGAATGTATGATTTAAGATTCGAAGACATCTCATGGGTATTAGTCCAGATATGCTATACATAAACTTTAGTTTGCCAGTGGCTATAGACATACTAGGTATACTTCACAAAGGCTTCATTCTAAATACAAGTATGAATGATGCTTTATTTCTCTCTTTGCCTCCACCATGACAACGTATTCTTTTTTCTGTGTAATATCTATGCTAATATCACTAACTGCGATCTTATATAAACTATATTAGTTGACTCTCATGAGTCATCATAAAGTAATCAATTAGCAAAAGGAGACAATGTTCAATCTTATAAAGGTTGTCAGTTTTAAAAGCCAAAAAAAAAAGGTAGGCAAAAAATTTATCTGCAGTAGAGAAAGCTATTTAAAGATGTATCCTTTCCATGCACATGTGAAAAGAGTATCTGTGACATGCCCGGACTCCAGGTGCAGCCTGGGTATGTTCGAGACATACTCCCAGGGTGCTTCCACATCTTTAGGGTAACCTTCTGCCTTTGCTTGACCACTGAGAATAAGTTGGGGGTGTACCAGAGGCCAGCTCCTTGGCCTGTGGTGCCTCAGCTCTACCTGCCCCCTTGCAAACTAGAAGGATCACACCCATGTCTTGGCATGCACTCAGAAAAAATGGATCCTCTTTTGTGTAGAATGGGTCTGTCTGTATGGTCAAATACACTGGAATCACAGTTAACACTGATGCCAAGTGAATAAAAAGATAACAAAAAAAAATATTATAACTGCCCCACCTACCCCCAGGAATAAGCATTAGTAGCTATATGTTGAGCTACAGGGAGAGAGATGGCAATAAATAAATAAAAGATGGTACCAGAACAACTGCCTGTTCTTAACCTGCATCTTAAACCTAATTATACAGTTTCCACCTGGCTCATCAGCTGGGGGACTCCAGCATTAGCCTGAACCCGGAAAAAACTGAAGACTGAGCCAGACTCTTAGAGCAGGCTTACCTACGGTTCCTATATGATCATATGTCACTTCACCGATTTTTGGGAAGCCAACTCTACATATATAACTTTCTGCCCTCTCACTGGTGCATGTTTGCTAGAACATAAATCTTCCTGATCTAATTAAGAACAGGAGACTTTGTGCATCCTTTTAGACATGGGGATTCTCTAATCCAACACTGTTTCTCTCCTAATTTCCCTTCAGTGAAAAAAATGTTCTCTATGTTTCTAGGTGCTAGTATTTTCCTTTCAAAATGTAATTGTCTGGGAGGGTCTGTCTCATCCATGTCAGATGTTGATTACTGCTTTTCAGCCTTTCTTGGGTGTCAAAGAAACACATTGTTTATCTTTGAAAGTCATTATCATTTTGTGCAACCCTGGTGCTGCTCAAGCATATAAGAAATACAGTTTATAACAGATACCTCAATGTATATAAAAATAGGGACCATAAAGCTAAACACAGTTAGACATTACCTATATGAAAAAACTGCCATATTAGTGAAAATCAAGAAGCCATGCAGGATGCTGCATGACCCCTTCGGTTCAGGATAAATATGTAGTTTTTGTTAGAAGAACAAGATTTACATATTTGTACTTTGAACACTTACTTTGAATTAATCCTTACAAAGTTGCGTTTTAGAGTGGAAACCAAGACTAAGAGTCTATTTTGTAGCATGTTCATGCCAGCTGTTTCATTTTAGCTGCGACTTCTCCAAATTCTAGACTCTGGTTTAGGAGTTCTGGATTAGTTATAAACAAATACAATTTGGCCTTCTGCTATTGAATGGGTTTATAGGGATTATTGTTCTTCCATTATGCAGCTGCCCATTTTAAGAGAGACTAGTTGAACCACGGACTGGCAATTATTTCACGTGGAGGGCCATTTAACAAGGTTTGGTTAGCTATCAAAGGCCGCATGAGTAGCCCTGCCCCCTGGTTGCCATTTTGGGATTGGAAGTCCAGCCCCTAACACCTGACCTTGTCACCAGAAGTCCCTCCCCTTGTCCTCTAGAAGTACTCCTTGGGGGACAGAGGGGGTCACCATGTTAGAACCAGAAAAAATCAAATCATACACTAAAAGTCAAAATGCCTACTATAACATTTTCATTTTATCACAATAGATATTTTTGTCATGATCTGTGTTTGCGTAGTGTAATAGGGGAGATTGCATAATAACTCAAAAATAAATTCTTAGTCTTTTATAGTGTGTGCAGGGATGTGTATGGGGGTAGGGGTGTGTGTGTGTGTGGTGAGGGGGTGGAGGGGTGTGTTGGGGTGGAGTTTGTGAGGTAGGGTGGCTGTGTGCTGGAGAGTATAGGGTATGCTGGGAGATTGTGTGGTGTGGGTGTGTGGCCGTGCAACACTGCAGTTAAGGTAGGCAACACTGTGGCATGGGTGTGTGATGTTTGTGGGGGTTTGTGTGTGACATTTGTGGGGTTTGAGGGGTGTGGGGACCCTCCCCCCCACACACACACACACTCCCCCCATGGTGCAGCAGCAAGCAGGGGCACTTGGGGCACTGGTGCCTCGCTCCAGCTAGTGCAGCACATTGCAGCAAGGAGCGCAGCCCTCTCCAGGCAGTCTCTATTGCCAGCGCTCCACACACTTGCACAGCACAGGAGGGAAGCCCTAGGCTGGAGCCGGGCTGCCTTCCTCACCCTAGCCAGCTCCAGCGCCTGGGGCTTCCCTTGTGTGCCCCGTGAGTGTAGACAGTACGTTCCCCCTCCTGTTGCTGCCCCCATTGCCTGTTAGAGCTGTGCGCCATGGCCAGGGGGGAGTATGGGAGGGGTCCCCATACCTCTGCCACACCTATGCCCTGCTCCATGTTGCAGCCGCCCCCCTGGCACAGGCTCCATACTGCCACCAGCCCCGAGCTCTGTTGTACCGCCCAGCTTCAGCCCCACCCCAGCTCCCCCTTCCCCCCTGCTGCATGGAGGGAGGGGGATGCTGAGAAATCCTGCAACAGCAGCTAGCAGGGCTCGGCCCTTCTGCCCACAAGGGTGGGAGCAGGGCATAATAGGGTATGTTGGGGGCAGGTTTAGGCGCCTCACTCCCACCCTCGTGGGCAGAAGGGCTGGGCAGGGCACAATTCATTGGTGGGTGCCACGGACCAAATGAAAGTGCCTAATGGGCCACATCCAGCCCACTGTCTGTATTTCTCCCACCCCTAAGGTGAACTGACTGAGATGGGCAAAACCAGCAGCTTTCTCCTTGGTTCCAGACCTTGATCTTAATTTTCCAGGGAGCGATTAATAGTGCTATTG
>JAGPOW010000261.1:13983578-13995016 GCA_030014935.1 Caiman crocodilus
TTTTTTTTTTCAAATTATTTTTTCAGCCAAAACAATTTAACAACTTTTATGCAAATTATACATTTTGTTTCAGTTGTCCTGAAACTACTTTTTGGGGGGCAATATTCATCAGGTACTCCATTCGATATTCAATTCACACAGCTGTAGTAAGGAATGCCTTCTGGGAGATACACAGCGTTTTGGATGCATTGGATGTGAGAGCTTGTGGGGCAGATCCTTCTTGGGGCAAGTAAATGACTTCTGAACATTCATTCAATACCCAAAGCATTAGAGGTATTAGAGCCTCTAAAGCTTTGAGTTTTAAAAACATGCAGTTTTTTACCTACAAATTGTTGAAATGTACACACAGCCCTCCAGTAGCAAAGATTCAGCCTCCAACTTGACTTTATTTGGAGAATAGTTCCTGGAAAGGCATTTAAACATTGAAAGGATGGAAAGCACTTACTGGGCTCTGAAAAGGGGCTGAATCCAAGTAAATGTGAAGCTGTGTCTGTAATGGGGTATGAGTTACATGAGCACTCCTTCCTTTGTGTAATGCTGAGAGGAATCGTGGACTGCAGTGCTAGGACAAAGGACTATGTCCCTGTTATCCTGTCACACTTGACAACTGTGGTGAAAATCTCTGTTTTCCTTTTACCTTAATTTCCATGTAATTGTTAGTATTTAACATTTTTTTCCTCTATTCAGTCAGTCTCTTGGGGGAAAAAATTCTCAGCATCCTTTCTCAATATCCTGGTTACGTCTCTTCTGTTAATTGTTCTTTTGTTTGGGGGAAAAAAAAACTTTGGTAAGCTGATATCTATTGAAAACTGAAACTTCTGTCTATTTTTTAGAATTTTGAGGGTCTTTTATACAACAACTTGAAATCCTTTGGAATTAAAATGTATACAATGATAAAACTTTTCATTAGCCTGGAAATACCACCATTTTGTTTTGCCATTTAGCATCTGATTGGTGCGTTTTTCACAAGGAAGACAATGAAATTGTGTTGTTAGAGGTCCAGAATGAGGTGCAATGGCAGAGTTTGAAAGATGGTAGCACAATATTTGCCTCTTTAAAGTTAGCCTGTAAATTGTTTATGGCAGAATACACTTTATATTATATAAGTGCACAGCTTCTAGTTCAGTGAGGCTCTGTTTGGAGCATTAAGACAATACCAAATACAGTTCATTATAAATGTGAAATTTTGCTCTCCCTACCCTGAAACTCTCTATTCTCCACATTTAAAAGTGTAAACAAATTGGTTGCATAGCATGGAGCATGAAGCAAATATGCAAATATCTGTGCTGAGGGAAGCGCTTGAAAACTCATCTTCCATAACTATCGAGGCAGAGACAATCTCTGATCAATCTCCAAGGAAAAGGGTAAATTTTCATCATCTTCGTTGCTGTCTATAACAAAGAACAACTTTCTTATAATGCTGGTCATTTCTCATATAATGTGAATGAACTTGATAGTGGTAGACAAGTTGCCAAATACATCTTCACAGCAAAAGGCTTTTATAGTAGCTTCAGGGGAGCAAACTTTGGCCCTTTGCCAGGCAAATGTGGAAGAGAATTGAAAATGACATATTTAGAACTCGAGGTTTAAGATTTTTTTACTATGATTTAAAACTCAAGCACATCCTTCTCATAGTTGAAAATGGGTCATTTTAGCTTTTGATTTTTAAAATCTGATCGTGTAACATCTGATAGGAGTGCATGACCATTTGAACTATATCAATCTAATGAACTAAATCCAGGATACGCACAACATTTAAAGCAAGCAGCACATCACTTTTACAGAGTTTCTGCTGACTTGGTACTCATGGAGTACTGAATACTGACAGCCCAGGAAGTTTGAAGGTCTCCAAGAAAAATTGAGAACTCAATTCCCATTTAAGGATGAAATAATGTAATTTTTGTGACCATGTTGACTTGCATAAATTATGTTACCATTCTTTAATTCTTTTCCTATTGCATCCTATGTCAGGCAGCACATGATTTTGTCTGATGGCTAAAACTGAAGTGCACAATTCAACTTGACTACTAAAATCTTCCCTTCTGCTATTTGGTACGAAATTTGCTCCATGTATGAACACATGCACATTTGGAACTGTTTCCAAAGGACAGCAGCTCTTACGTTCTAGTTATTACCTGTGGACAAGCTGAGAACAATATAAATGTAGCATAACTGCTCCAACTTTAAAACAGCTTTATCCAGTGTTAAAGTTAGATAGTTTTGCTATATTTGTATTGTTCCTGAGATCTCCACATGTAACAGCTCTGACCCTTTTGAAATGTTTTCCTTTTGAAATGGCTCTGAATGTATGTGTGCCCATACCATCTACATCCAGTCCTTCAAAACTTCTAGCAGACTCATCATTCCTGCTTATTACTTCACTTCGGTCAGTCTCTGTGGAGTTATTTCACTGACTAGCCATTGTGCTGAACAATTTATTACTACTGCTACTTATTTTCAAGATTTTAAATCACTATCCTTCCTGCATCTCTTTGCCCTGGTCTTTCTCCCTATCCACTGACAATTATGCTAGATCCAGCATACTTACTTTACATGTCCATATTTTCAACCAGTGATTCTCAACCAAGGTACCATGGTACCTTGGGATGCCTTATGCTGCAGGATGCCACACAATGTTACCACCATTAGGCATGCAAACAGGATTCACAAGATTTCAAATAGGGATCCATAGTGTTAAAATGATTCTGACCTGTTGTTGTGTTTCTGAATTCTTGGCAACAGAAGAATTCCTCTACTCTTCTGTAGTCAGAAAATGAGTGAAAATTTAAGTGCTGACATTTTTCAAGGGATACCTTGAGTCCAACAAGGGGTGCATTGAGTTTTAAAAGTTTGAGAACCACATGTAGACAATAAATTTCCACAGAGCAGAGACCTGTACTTTATTATCTAGTACATTATAGGTGCTATTAAATAACAGTACCCATAATAGATAATGTAGTAACTGTTGACCAATTTTGATAAACAAAAGCAAGGCAACCCTTTTCTCTTATAAATGGCTATTTTAAACACTACATAAATACAGGCATTCAGCTGTAATGACAAATATTTTTCATGATTTATTTTACCTTTTTATTTAAAAAATATAGGCAATTATCCTAGAACTTTTATCTTGCCTAGGAAAGTCTCTGAACAGTGAAGAATGAATTTCAGTTCATCTCGCTTATAACTCTGATTATAGAGCTCTGACCTACCAGTGTGATATGAACTGCATAAACACATAAGTTATCAAAGCAGATTTATTCAAGTTTGAACAACCAAGTATGTATTGTCCAAGTATTTTTTCTGAACTAAATGCTATGGCATAAGGGCCTCTTCAGAAGATAGGAAAATATTAAAAATGATTGAAGTTTATAACTTTAATATTAAATGAAATTTCATTGGATTTCATCCAAGATAATTTTTTCCCCCCAAGTCAGATAAAAATAGTTCTTACGGTTGAGAATAAATCGTATACCCCTTAACAGAAATGCATAATATGACAGTATAATAGAACTACACGTCTTGAAGTACATGGAAAGCTGACATCTAGGTTTAGCTGTGTTCATAGATACACCAGAAAATTTGAGGAGTATCAGGGCTTAGTTCCATTGCTGTGTTGATGCAAAGTATAAGCTGTAGACCTCCTATTCCTCTTGCCCGCTACGACGCAGCTCTCCCCACAAAAAACATCCATACCTCAAGTTAAAAGGTACTTTAAACTCAAGCTCCCTAGTCCATTTTCATTTGTGAAGCTGCTAACACTTGAGCTATTAATAAAGTGGGGATGCAGCAGGTCTACTGTTTGAATTAATATAGTCTATGAACAAGTACTTCAGGTGTTCTGGACAGGTAGTGTTGTTTAACACTGTGGTCACTCACTTGAATTACTGCAACATTAGTGGAATAATTTGAGTACAGTAAGGGAATATCTGTAGCCACTAATTTGACTGCAATCTGTCCGGACATATCTGAACTAGCTTTAAACTAGTTGTGTAGTAGGCCTGTGTGAAGCAGCTAGTATTTACTTTGGATTCGGCCAGTTCGGGGGACAGTGATTCAATTTGGTGATTCGAATCACTATCCCGAATCAATTTGATTGACTCTAATTCAGAGATTAAAAAAAAAAAAAAAAAAAAAAAAAAAAAGGCTCAGACTCACCCTCCCACTGCCCCACACTGTGTGGGGGTCTCTGCTACGAGCCCCCCAGAAGCCCCATCGGCCACTGAGTGCAGGGCTTTTTTAAAAAAAAGCCTGGGACACTGGGGCTGGGCTTGGCTGTTTTTGGGGGGCTGTGGCTGGGAGAGTGGACAGGGGTCAGGAGGCACTGGGGGAGCAGGCAGGAGATGGGGCCTGGCGGAGGTCCCCCCCATTGTTCCTTCCCTCTTCCTCCAGCTCCTTGCTTACCAGCATGGAGTCTGGGTCCAGCTTTCTGAATCGTTTCTGAATCGATTCGGAGAGCTTCAGATGTATTCGGATCTTTTTATTGGTCTCCTTATTTGATCTGTATTTGGAGATTTGGCTGCCGAAATGGCCCAAATCTCCTCTGAATCTAATCAGCACCCGAAGCGTCGCACAGCCGTACCATGTAACTGTGGTGGCATGGAGTTCAGCTTGAGCTAATTCAGCCTGTTTCTAGGGTGGGTTTTAAGCTCAATGGAATTGGTTTCTCCTGTATTATAGGAGAAATGATCTGTTCTTCTTGTGCCCTTCTGTAGAAATGTCATAGCTTGGCAACAGAGCTAAGTGGTGCTTCTGGCTCTCTGTGTCCTCACTTTTGTCCATTCCAGCTGGCAACCAGCCATGCCTCCAGTACAGATTGATAAGCTATTACTGCTTGCGGTTTCACATTTGCTGTAGCAGCGTGTAGCCAGAGAGTATTGGAGACAGCAGCGATTTCTGACCCCTGAGCAGGTGACAGGGCGAGTCTTGGAAAAGGAGCTTATGTTGTAGGTTCCTCTTACATAAAGCAATATTTCTGGTGCAAGCAAGGCAACTGCATGCAGAGTGGTGAGATCGTGAGACAAGCCCAGAATGATCAATCTGGGTTACAGGAGCATGTCTTAAAGCTTGTAAATGAGGACAGCCATACCATTTCATAAGCAGGTGGCTATTGCCCTCTGCCAGTTGAGTGTCCCAAACTGCTCCTGTTTTCTGTTCATGGAAGTCAGACAAGTTAGGTTTCTTAAAGCATCAGTGAGCTTCATGGTAACCGACAGGCATGCAAGGGTAAAAGTTTAATATCAAATTTGAGGGAAAATATTGGCAGAGATCTGTTTGAGGAGGTTAAGAAAATTACAATCCGGCCTGAATAGTCTTGGTTTTAATATTAATTAGGACTGTGGAAATCTTAGGGGATGGTAAACTGCTAGAGACCATGACTGGAAAAGAGACCAGCTTTTTCCAGACCAGGAGCAGAATGCCAGTTATCTGTGCAAGAGAGACTTCTCATGATCTGCTGACAGAATATCGTATCTAGGAGTGGAAAGTTTCTGTAAGCTATCTTGGGTGGCCATTGGAAACATGCCCTGCCCAGGAATCTTATTGTCTGTCCTGAATGAGAGCTGGCAAAAGTCAAAGAATTACCAAGTGTAAGAACTATGTGATGGTGGAACATGCTTTGTAGAGAAATTGTGGAATATCCTTCTTTGTAACGCATGCCCAAAATCATAGTCAAGAAAGAGAACCTGAGTGTGACTCTGGGCTGTACTAAACCAGCTACATGGAATAATTTCTGGGGTATGGTCCAGTGCTCAGTGTAAAGAAGTAGGTGAAACGTGCTTCTCCATAGTACTCCAGGCTAGACCTGGAGGTAGTATAGACCTTCTTCCACAAGACATTCATACACAAGAAATATGTGGAGAATAGTTAACTTGTGAAGTACGGGAAGCAATACCAGACTGTGCTCTTTGCTTTAGCTTCACCATGCCTTATATGTGATGAGCAGCTACTTTTGTTGGCATCCTGTATGCTGTGCTTTGCTTTACTTCAGTCTTGCACACGTTAAATTCTGTGAAATTTTAGATATGACTGCATATAAACTATGGTAAATACTTTATTTAGGGACCAGAGAGTTTAATTTAGCTGCTTCCATTAATTGTTTTTTAAAACATTTGTTCTGAGAAGCGCAGGTCTCATTCAGTTGTATTTTAGTGGCTGCCACCAGGCGATGATGCTCTAGGTCAAGGATAACTGGCAAACTTTGTGCTTGTGTACCATATGATACAGCATTTTCAAATGTATAGTGGTTATGGGAAACTGTAATAAGCTACACACCACAGCTCCACAGAACATGAGCCTTCAATGTGATGCTGCAGCTAGTAAAGCGAGCTTGCATCCATAGATGCTTCTCAAGCCAATCTCAGGATGTCATCCTTCTGCTATACTCAGCCTTAGTGAGGCCGCAGCTGGAGTACTGTGTCCAGTTTTGGGCTCCACAATTCAAAAAGGATGTGGAGAAGCTTGAGAGGGTGCAGAGGAGAGCCACACTCATGATCAGAGGTCAGGAAAACTGACCTTACAATGACAGGCTGAGAGCTATGGGACTCTTTAGCCTGGAAAAGCACAGGCTCAGGAGTGATCTGGTGGCTACCTATATGTTTATCAGGGGTGCTCACCAGGACCTGGGGGAACGTCTGTTCACCAGAGCACCCTAAGGGATGACAAGGTCAAACAGTCACAAAGTCCTCTATGATGGTTTCAGACTGGACATAAGGAAGATCTTCACTGTCAGAGCCCCCAAGGTTTGGAATAGACTGCTGCCGGAGGTGGTTCAAGCACCCACTTTGAACATCTTCAAGAGACAATTGGATGTTTGTCTTGCTGGGATCTTATGATCCCTGCTGACTTCCTGCCCCTGGGGTGGGGAGCTGGATTAAGATGATCTTCCAAGGTCCCTTCCAGCCCAAATGTCTATGAAGTTACTGGATTACCTGACTTAGTGGATGAATAAACGTGTTAAAAATTTGATGGCAATATCTTACCAAATATTCCTGACTTATTTTCATAGTTATGGTTCACTTTTAATTGTATACTAGATTCTGATAATTTGTAACATTGTACTATAAAATAGCAAAATCTTAATATGGCAATTTACTGCATCTCTGTTTTTTGAGAGATGAGTGATACATGTTTGTGCTGGCGAGATTCTGTTGCACATGAAAAAGAGGTAAATTAACAAATTGTCCTACCAAAGTATGGGGGGCTGGAGGGTGGAATCAGGTCTTTTTATACTGGTATTAAGGAGTGTTGGAAGGATGTTAATTATGCATATTTTGAAAACGTGTAATATGCTTTGCAGAGGTCACTGCCATGTTCTTTCATCTGAGCTAATCTCTCTGTTTACATCTTTCTTTGGAGCATGCACTTTCAGTTGTCACTTGTTAATGACCACAGGGTTGGGCATCTGATCTAGGCTATATTAGTATATATGCACCGTATGGGGCTGTAAAGGACACCCCACACCTCTTTGGTGGCTTTCCATTCAAAAAAAGTTTACTCTAACTTACTGCCTTTACTGTGGCAAGTGTTTAGAAAGTTTGACAGGGTATTAGATCATGAGGGCTAGGGTTCAGAAAAGTTTCCAGCTCTAGTTTATGGTATTTGCTCTTTGTTCCTATGGGCCCATTTAGAAAGGTACTTAAGCATATGACTAACTTTAAGGTAAGCGGGACTGCTCGCATGCTGAAGTGCTTTATTTAATCAGAGCCACAGTGAAAATATAACAACAAATTAACAAAGCAAGTTATGAGTACACAATGACTACTAAAATGCTAGACAACAAGAGCTACATCCAACATACTAACCAAAACTTTTTTTAGAAGAACAGACAGGGTTTGTAGTTGGTATGACTCGGTATCTTCTCCGCCTCCCAGTCATTTGAAGAAAACTCATTTGTTTCATAGTATTAGAAACTGGTATATTTACATATGTGGTATACTGTATATGGGTATGTACTAAATGTATAATAAAATTGACATATTTTTAAACATTTGCAAATGAGAGGAAAGTCAAAGCATTAATGCAATGTAACTTAAGCACACATAGTAATTTAAAATGTTGAATTATGAATTGTGGTAGGAAAATTAAGCATTGGAAATTAAGGAATAAATTTCACTTTAAAAAATCATGTTTCTAGAATTATCAGAGAATGAAGCCTTGAGGTTTTATTCTGTGTGTTTGATGCCATTCATGCTGACTGAAATGTGACAATGTTATAAGTTACAGAAAAATGGAGAAGCAACTATATATACAGAAAAGGAATATGGATGAAAAAAAAATTGAGGGAGAAATTGGCCCTAAATCAAGACTTATAAGTAAAATAATTTGTCTCTTTAGTCCAACAGACAGCCTGCTAAACTGAATCTACTAACCTGCCAAGTGAAGCCAAATGCTGAAGATAAGAAGTCTTTCGATCTGATATCACGTATGTGACGTTTTAAGCAGATGAACTTTTGTAGCTTGCATTGTCGTATACCATTGCTTGGGATTTTATGGAATGGTTTAAAGCATGACCAATACAAGACATCATTTAAAATAGAAATGAGTTTAATTCATGAAAAGTTAATTTCCTAATCCAAACTTCTCTAAAGTCCTATGAATACTTTGATCGCTCTGTAATTTTGATGACTCGGGACTCTTTAAAACTGAATGTGTGTAAGGCTTAATTGTTATTATTATAGTATAGTTACAAGCCATGAAATGTATTGTGCATACCAGTAATTGTTCTATGAAAATGGTAGCTGCATGTGGACATACTTCTCTAGATTCAGTTAGGTAATTATTTTGGTATTTTGGCAGCCGATTGATACCTGTTGTTTCAAAATAGACTCTAATTGGGGGGCAAAACTTCTGTTTCCTATTGTTTGGAGAGCCATAGTTCCAGAATTTAAGCTGAGGTTTTGCCAGGATAAGTGGGGGGCCATATGGTTACAAGTACAAGTGTAGAGGACTTAAAATAAATGTGATTTACTGGAGGATGTGATGACACAAATGCTTTACAGTCAATCTAGTAGCCTTAGTGTTCACATGCAGAAGTGTTAGGACATTTTTTTTGTTAAGTTTCACTTTTCCATCAGTGAATCAACATTCATTCTGTCTCCCCAATAAAATCAGTCCTGACCCCTCCCTCCGCCTCATTTCTGATGCATACCTATTAATATACCGAGCATCATTTATAATTTAGGTTTCTGCCTTAACTTACCATGGGTAAATTCTGGTCATCCACTTTTATACACCGTGACCCTGGAAATCATGCTCTTTATATAAGCAAAATCATTTCTTACCATCTGTATTAGATTCATGCATTTTAGACTTTCCCGTCTTCCTTTTTAGTAAGTTTTGACGCTTACAGAAATAAATAGCTTGCTGTCACAAATTCTGTTCCTTTAATAAAATTTAGGCACAGAAAATAGGTGTTCTGTAGATTAACTGACTCATTTTAACATTTGTCTTTAATTGTTGAATATATTTTGGTGGCAAATATTTTGGTAGTTTAAAATTAATTTGAAATCTGTTACATGTGCTCAACATCAGGAAGATCTTTTTTTTTTCCTTTGTATTTCAGACAACAGAACATACCATTTCCAGGCAGAAGATGAACAAGAGTATATAGCGTAAGAATGTTTACACTGTCATCCAGACTGTTTTACGTTTGCTTATAGAGATATGCAAAGCTACAGAGGTCACTGGAAGACATCTGACTTTTTTGCTGACTTAATGAAAAATCCTATAGATGTTTGTTCGTGATTGCCCGACCCCCTCCCATTTTAAAATCTGTAAAGGAAAATTGGCTTTTATCAGAGTAAGGGTGGGCTAAGGATTTGAGGACTTGATGTATATGAAGTACACGAGGACACTACAAATGTAAGATAATAGAATTCCATACCTCAATATTGCCTCCTTGGTTTGTTGACATTATCCTATCTGGGCTTACTCATTACTACACAGTAGACTGGACTCTACTAATATTTAAAAGAATTCCTGGACTATATTTTGCTGCAGGTATTCTTTTCTTACAACTTCTTCCTGTCTTTTCTGGTTCTGTCTTTCCTCCCCCCAGTGAAATAAGGTAATCGTAAATGGAAGTATTTCATATACCTTTGCCACATTAGGCTTCACATGGAGATCCAGAAAATAGAAACAGAGGACACCGCCTGTCTCTGTCTTGGTATAGTTTGGAATCTAGAAATGTACTGTAGTTCATTTATTAATGTATACCTTTCCCTCAATATTATATCATAAAAATAATTCCTCTTCCTCCCAGTGAAGGACTTTGCTAGTGTGTTGCAAATCATTTTGTCACTCACTTTTGGCAGCTCTAGGCCTATGGTCCCTGATAGGTTTTAAAATACTGGTTCTGTGGAACCTGAGGAATTTTATGTCCCAACCCAAACATCATGCATCCTGCCTTGCAGATCTGGCATGGCAGCCCATGCAGTGTTTGGAATGGGGCATAAAATTCTCCAGGGGATTAGGCATGGGACAGCTGTGTCCTGGTCCTCAAGTGTATCCCATGCCTCACCCCAAAGTTCAGTTGAGTATCAGGAGGGAGTATGGAACAACCCAGTGCTGTCCTCAACTATATCCTGGGGATGGGGCACAGAGGGTAGCTGTGCTCCAGACCCCAGTTCTGCCCTGTGCCCCATCCAGACACTCAGCTGACCATCAGGATGAGTTTCGTGGATTCATAAATTGTAGAGTCAGAAGGGACCACAGAGGATCATCGTGTCTGACCCCATGCCCCTGGAGGTACAGGGCAGCGTTGGGGTCTGGGACAAATGCAGCTCACTGTATTTAAGCCACAATATAAATGAACCACAGAAATATGCCATGTTAAGTGCAGAATATCTTTGTGACTGATTTGCCACTTTGTAGCTCCATAAGTTGGCTAAACAGGTGGCATGAATGGCAGTAATCACATTGTAAATGCAACATTTGCTAGAGCCCAATGATTCCAATGGATTGCAGAGAACATGCAGTCTTCCACTTCCTTTCAGTTTCTCGCTTCCAAGTCATGCTCTTCTCTGTTCTTCCAGAGCAGGGATGGCCAAGCATCATGCTCTAGATGTTCTTCCAGAGCATCTGTGGCACAGACAGGCGCTGGGGGTGGCACTCAAGTCCCATGTGCTCAGTAAAGGGAGATGCTAGATAGAGAGTGGGGGGAGTTAGAGTCTCTGGCGGCATGGAGCTGAGAGGGATCAGGTCACTGTTGCAAAAGGAAGACAGATATGGGCCTGTTCAGCCTAGAAAAAGAAGACTTTGGATTTGGTGGCAGCTTACAAATATATCAGGGAAGACTATCAGGAGCTAGGAAAACAACTATTCACCAATGTGCCCCAGGGGAAAACCAGGAGCAATGGTCTTAAGCTCCTAGAAGAAGGTTTCAGACTGGATATAAGGAAAAACTTCACGATTCATGTGACCAGACTCTGGAATAGACT
>JAGPOW010000261.1:13996041-14033880 GCA_030014935.1 Caiman crocodilus
TTAACTAATACACTGGTGGTTAGTAGGGCTGTGCGAAACTTTGGTCACTGATTCAGTTTGGTGGAGATATGGCCCAATTCCAAATCTGAATTGAATCAGAAGACTCTTTTTAATCTCTCCAAATTGAATTGGAACCCTCCGAGTCGATTCGGAGAGATTTGGCAATTCGGACATAGACACAGGTTTAAATGTTTTCTCTACGTACCTCAAGGTACCAGGCAGCTCTGAGTGCTGAGATGTTGGGGTGGATGGAGCATCCCATGGGAGCGTGGGGGGGGGGGCCCAGCATGCTTAGCGGTGGACCTGAAAATGGACCCAGAAGCACTTCCAGGTCTGCTGGGGAGCTTGCGGGGGACCACACTCGGCGGTGGACCCAGAAGTATTTCCGCTCCACTTCTGGGTTTGCTGCCAAGCAGCTGGAGGGCCTCCCTGCACTCCTGTGGGACACTATATCCACCCCACCATTTCAGCATTCATGAACCGTGCCTGGTGCCTTAAGGTATGTAGAAAAAATATTTAAAGCTATGTCTATGGCCGAATCGCTGATTCTCTAAATCACCATCGAATCTTCAGATTCGGATTCAGCCAAATCAAATCAGGACAGTGATCTGAATAAACTAAACAAAACACTGACCCTGATTTGGGCCAAATCTGAATCGAATACGGCCTGTTTCCCAGTCCCTTAATGGTTAGAGAACAGTCCCAAGAAGTGGAAAATGTGGGTCAAACCTACCAGATTGAAATGGCCGTAGAACCTGTCTCCCACTTCTGGGGCAAGGACCTAAATCAGTAGGTAATTGAGTGGAAAATAAACCTTCTTACAGCTGGAATGGGATTGCAATAGAGCAGAAGTGATGTTAGACACTTAAGTGACTGTATTGAATCACTTCTATATATACACAGTAAGGCAAGTCTAGTTATATCAGGCCAAAATGGAGATGTATAAAGCATCATTGGTTCTTAGTAGTATTCTGGGTAGAATATGATCATGTTTGATCACTTAGGTTCCTAAAAGCTGTGTAAGTGCCACTTGGACATTTTAGAGGTGAAATAGGGTCTAGTCTTGGTGTCTTGCAGGTATTCAGTAAGCCTTTACAGTTAATTGACAGCTGAAGATAGTGGTACCATGGACATGAAGTAATGTGTCCATTTATAGACTAGGAGCAAGCAAAGAGTCTTGCGTTTGCTCTTGTGTGTGAATGTTTGCTCATAGTGTCCTCCAGGCTTAATGCTGGCCTGCAGATTGCAAAATGTAACTAGTCTGTCATGCTGACTGCTGACATTGCCTATTGCAGCCCAGAAACTTTTACTTTTGTTTTTGGGAAGTGCCATATTACTTTTCATTCGTTCCTCAGTCACAAAGAAAATAATTCTGTTAACATTTCTTGATAAATGATGCAACATTGAACTTGAAATATTTGCCATAAATTGGATGCACATTGTGTTGATTTGAAAGATGAAGTTTAACGTGGGGGTTGGCAACATATGGCCTGTGGGCCAGATCTGGGACTGGGCAGCTGGAAGCTGCGTCCCATATCCTTCCTGTGTCCCATAGCCCCCTGCTTTCTGGCTGTGGCATAGGTGCATCTTTTAGCAGATGGGGAGCTGCACTATAGCTGGGAGCTGCAGTGTGGAGAAGCAGTAGCAGCCTGGATGCAGTTTCCTCCTGTACAGCCCCAGCGCAGCTCCCCACCATCTGGAACTGCACCTGCTTCATACCTGGGGAGCAGGGGGCTGGGGGGAAACAGCAGTGTCATGGGCTCAGCTCCCAGCTGAACTGGCCCCAGCATAGGCAGTGCAAAGCCTGATATACTGCTGAAGCCTCTTAGCTTTCATTGAACCATAGCTTGATTTTTCTAGCCTACAGCTTGTTAAGGGTTGTCAGCCACTGGTTTAATGCTTTGAGACCATATCACTTGCAGTGTTTTTTTTATTAATGCAGGTACTTTTCTCCCAAAGTATTTTGTCAGACTGGTTTGATATCTCAGACTGGCTTTATATTTCCCTGTTATTGAAGTACAATTTATAAAAATAAAAGAATGTGGTTCAACTTCAGTGGCTAGGAGCATGATCTATTTAGGAATATTTTTAATATTGAGGTTGCTAAATTGTGTTTGTTTGACATGCAAATACTGAAGATGTGTACTGGAATTAGGTGAGGGTTAAGTTGATGAAAATTAATTACATTTTGCCTGGGTTGGAAACATAAAGCATGATTGGACCGTCATAAAAACAATAACAACCAATTACTGTACTGTTTTTTATTCAACTGCTCTATGTTGTGGGCAATGACTTAAGTGACCCAAATAGCATTTCATGCCTCTCTGTAATTTTGCACAGTTGATTTGATACAGACTTGACTTGTAAAGCTACAAAACAGCCACATACCGTTCCATACTTTGCAGCATAATCCATAAAAGAAAAATGCCCGTGACCATGTTTTTTCTTGTGTGGTGAATGCTAACATACTTAACAAGGCTGCCCTATCAGAGTACTACAATGCTGACTCTTCAGGGACATGATCCTGCTCCCATGGAGGTCAATGGAAAGCTTTTCCATTGACTTCCAAGATGTTTGGGTTGTAGCTTAAATGCAGAAATACTGGTGTGCACTGCCTATTTTGTCATGTTCAGATGAAGTTGTTGTTCATTTGAGGTTATTATTGGATTTTTCCCCTTCTCTCCTAACCTCATTTCCAGATATCCCTTCTTATGGTCCTCACCCCCTGATAAAGAATTAAAAAAAAAAATCACTATATACTACAGGTCTAACATAGACAGGCTACTGCTGTTATAATTACTGCCCAGAAATGTTTCTCTCTAATCCAGTCTTTTCCCATTTCCCTCTTCCCTTTTGTTGCTCCAGTCCACTTTTCCCTTCACCCTGAATTATTAGCTGAGTGTCCTTCAAAATTATGAATGGATAATTAACTCCTTTGGCAGTCAGGAGCTATGTTTTAGAGAAGTGCAGAAAATTATTTAAAATGAAGGCTAAGATCTTAGTAGCCCAGAATACTTTGCACCCAGTATTCATTTAGCAGTAATGTACCGCTGTGTGACTTTATCACTAACTTGTACTTTCCATGTTCTCATAGATTTGCGTGACCTGTTGTGTAGAGGAAATCTTCTCTGCTAGTTTTTTTTTTCAAGCCCCTCTGTTTGAAAGGAACGTTTGGGTAATAAAAGACTGGTCATATGCAGGATAACACGCATCTAATTAGTGCCATAGTTAGTGCTGTATTTAATGTCTGTTGATGTATACTTTTCAAAACAGAAACCTTAAAATATCATTGGTGGCTCTAAGCACAAAGCCTTTTTTTCTATATGCGTATATATATTTCTGCGAAGATGACTAGAAATAGAAGTCCCAGGTGCCATCTGCTCTGGTTCGGTGCACGGGGGGAATGCCCGGTATTCCAAGAACGTGCAGTGTTCAAGCCGAGGCTGCCTTTGTTCTGGAGTGTTTTTCAGTAAAGGTCCAGCTTGCCTCTGTTTTTTATTAGAAAATAAACTGGTATTAACCTACTTTCCTAAGAAAGGCTTTCACAGTCTTATGAATACATCAGAAAGTGGCTGCTTTTCTTGGGGAAATGTTAAGAGAAATTTTGGCTCCACTGAAATTGGCCAGAGCGTTGACACTGACTTCAGTGGAGCCAGCATTTTACCCAGAATGTCTGCTTAGCTTATCCCTACTAGTTTCTTTGAAGCAATGAACTTTTGGGAGTCAGGGTGTCTTAGCAGATGTAAGGGCAACACTCTCCTTTGCTCAGGCACCTGAGTCACAAAAAGCACTGTGGAAGACTGAACAAACTCACTTATAGTGCATTTTGTAGGAACGTGATCTGTAATTAAAATTTGAATCAGCTGTTCTCAACCAGGGTGCTGTGGCACCTGAGACCTTTCAGAGGTGCCACTGTGGCCATGTGGAACTGCCTCTCACACCTCCTGCAGAGACGGATCAGGAAGAGGGTACAGCTGCAGCATGCACTCTTCACATAGCCCTTCCATGTCCAATTCAACGTGCTCCTCTCAAAAATGCAGGCACTTCAAGCAGGTGGGACTGTCCTGCATTCCTCTGTTTCTGGGAGGAGGATGCATGGTCCAGTCAGGAAGGGTGGTGGCAAGAGTGTGCACTCCAGCTGCAGCCCATTGCATTGTTTGCTCAGGGAAGCCAGCCTGGGCTGAAGCAGCCCTTTGCATCAGTTTGTGGCACAGGGCACGAAACTCATTAGTTAAACCTTTGCTTCAGTGGGTTTAGCCGTAATAGAGGCAGGACCATGTGGCAGCATCCCTGTTGAGAACTGCAGTGGTAAGGTGAGGAAGTACAACAAGTTCTCAGTGGGATGCTGCTAAATTAAAAAAAATGTTTTGGAAAAGACTCTAAAAAGGTTGAGAACAACTGCTTTGGATAATGTGCCATAATTTGTCAGAAGTTTTGCAAATTATATATGATGAGGATTGTTTCAGATTTATATCTGATTATCTTCTTTTATTATCTTAAGTCCAGTGCTTCAGTAAAAGCTGAAATGCTCAATTTATTTCAAACAGAAATTGTACAAATATGACAATGTTAGAGTTAGGGGAGAGGAGAGAAGATGGACACCAATTACATAAGGCTTTGTAATGTCAACAGTGGGTTAAACACCAAGTTTATTGGCATGACATGTTTTGGAGACTTGGTCACTTTTTTGTACAAATGGCTTCAGTTGTTTTAAAACAGCATGAATGTTCCTGTGCTAGGATGGCCCTGCTGATTATCTCTAGGTAGACTGCACAGTTTGAGACTGCTCTGAATGTTTCACAGATTGCATCAGGTGATATGCAGAAGCATGGACTTCTTCATTTCCTTAGTTAAAAGGACTAGAAAGAGAATTGTTAGTGCTCTATTGCTGCTGTGCAAGTAAAGAAAAGAACCCTTTGGAAATCTGGTCAAGCCGAACGGTCAGCTCATACAACTAGTGTTTCATCTTTTGTTAGTGATTTTTAAATTGCTATATTATGCCTCTGATTTGACATTAATGCCTCCCTTTCCTAATTGCAATCATAAACAACTTGTCAAGAGCTACAATATAAGGCCAATTAGGAATTCTTAAATGAACAAATATTTCAATTTGTAATTATCTAAATGTATCTAGATTATATTTGTATCAGAAACAAAAATGCTCTCCTTTTTGGCAAACTGGTCTTCAGCAAAATTGCAAGCGACTGCCACCTAGAGTGCGCTCACATGTTTTACTTTTCAAGGTCAAGGTATTGTAGTACCACTGTTTTTCAGTACATATAGATACAAAAAAATTGCTTGTGTTTACATTTTTCTCTCCTCCTTTTTCTAAGGTTGCTTTTACTAACATTCCTGTGCAAGCTCTTTACACAATATAGTTAATTCCCAGATTTGTCCTTGGTAGACTAAGCACAGCACAAGACAAAAAAGATTACCTGAGTACAGCACAAACCTACACATTTGAGCTGTGATTTTATACATATTTGCATAAAAAATTGACACGTTGAATATTTGTAAAGTTCCTCCTGAGTAATTGCATTATAGGGCTGTAACATTATGTCTGAAATTATGCATCTAATCTAATCAGTTGAAACTGGGTAGAAAGACAGTTTACTGTTTAAACATAGTTTAGTGCAAGGGTGAGCAAAATACAGCCTGCAGGCCAGATCCAGCCCTCCAAATGATCCCATCTGTCCCACGGAGCCCCTCTGCAAGCTGAAAGAATTATCACAGGCCCTGGCCCTTGGCTACCTCTCAAAGCCAGCGACTCCATGCAGGAGGTGCCGCTGTGGGTGCTGAGTAACCAACCCCCACCCGAGCCACAGGTGCCAGAGACGAGAAGCCTCTGCCTGGCAGAGCATTTGCCTGGTCACCCTGTGACTGTTTCCAAGCCCTCCCTCCCTGCAAGAGTGGGAATTGAGGTAAGGGGCAAGGGGGCCTGGGAGCATGGGGAGCCATGCACTATGGGGCTGGGTCAGGCTGGCCTCCCATGTTGCCATCGTGTGCGGCCAGAGACTAGGGCAGGATGTGGGAGCCACACACTATAGAGCTAGGTGGGGCTGGCCCCACACACTGCTGCCATGTGTGGCCAGGGGTGCTCACTCTGGGGACTCCAAAGACGCGCCCCCTCCGCACACACACACACCCTCCCCCCCACACCCCACTCTTCACCATACCCTCTCTCACACCCCCAACCAATCACACAACACACATCCACACCCCACCACACACATCCATCTACTTCCCAACTACACAAGCCCCCACCATACCCCCCCCACAATACTAACAGTTCACTAAAACTCGCTAAGCAGCTCTCCAGCCAAAATAATTGCCTACTCCTGGTTTAGCATATAAGCAGGCAGTAGGTTGAGGATACATTAAATTTGAAACATTTTTTGGCAGCAATGTACTGTCAGCTAAGACTGATGCAGTGGAAAGAAACTGGAGGAAAACTTTTCTATGATTCTGTGAAAACATCCCTCTGGTTTTTGAGCTTGCCTGTTTTGTGTAGTAGACAGCCCTGTTCAATCTGACTTCTTTCTGTTTTTGTTTGGATCTTTCACACAGCAGCCAATAAAAGATGTACATTTTTAAAATAGGAAAATACAATTGTATATAACACTCAAAAAACTGGCAGAGACTTGAGCAGGTGTCTTACTTGCAAGTCCTGAATATATGTAGTATCTGAAGGCCTATGAGCCATTTCAGCACACATCAACGCATTCAAGTGCTTATGTGAAAATTGTCCTATGTGCTAGATTAAAAAGGTGGCACACATGCACAGAAACTTAGACATTTGAATTGTGTATCCAGACATGTGAAGTAGACCTGAGGCAAGCTGGAATTCAGTAATGCAGCACAGACAGTTATAAGTGTGGACCTACCAAGTTCACGATTTTGCAGTTTTCACAGAAATCACGAATTTGGTTGGTCCCCTGTGAAAAAGTTTGGGATCGCAAAAAAGCAGAAAAATAAACTGGGGTGCGGGGGTGAAGCTGCCAACAGAGGCAGTTATGAGACATCTGAATTGATCAGATAATAAGGTGTACTCAGAATATGTACCAGAGCTCTGCCATATCGTGACCCTCTCAGATGCGAGTCTTTCCCATGAACTGATTGCATCCTTAGCAGTCAGCCCTAATACAAGCTGCTATAGCTTATGATGCACTTCTAAGTTTTATGGAAATGCTTTGACAGCTGGTTTGCATGACAATTGTGAGATGCTTATGCTGCTTTCTCACTGATGGTAAATTTAGTTTAGACACCCATTACATGCTGGGCTTTTACCATCTAGGCATAACTCTGTGATTGGACTTGTAAGGATACCCATGATATTGACCATAGCGCACATGTCCTTGCATTTCCAGCACGGACATCTCAGACAATAAGGCTATAGCAATTATTTATGCAAATTAAGTGTGGGAGGTATCTGAAGCTTATGTCATCAAGGCTACAACTAATAAAGAGGCAGTGAATGGTTTAGAGACTTTTGAAACTGCATTTGAATGGGAAAAAAAGTGCAGAACCCATTGTGAATATTGAAATAGGCATATCTTGTGTCGAGACGATATGTCTTCTATCTGTGTGTATATTTATATCCATTTGTGTATGTATCAGTTAATGCAATGATTTTTGTGAGAGGTAACTCATGTGTAGCCACTTTTTTTCTTGAAATGGGAAAAGGAATCTATGCAACCCTCCTCTATTCCCCCCCCAAAAGCACAAAACAAAACAAAGAAAAAGAAACCAAAATGAAAAGTGGACAAGGACTTGTGATTCTTGTGAAAAAGCATCACAAGACAACATATCATTGGACAAAAGTTAGCTGCAAACCTGCTTAGTAGTTAAAGTTGGAATTTTGCTTTGCTGTCTTTGCTAGCTGTGTTGAGACTACACAACACTAATGTTAGTCAGGGTGTATAAACTTTATGCCAAATTCAGCTGGGATTTCATTTTTGACCCATGCAGGGATTTATGACACCTGAATCCAAATCTGTCGCCATGCATAAATCAAAGCTTCAGGGAACTGTATACAAGTGGCTTAACTTCAGGAAAGGGATAGGATCCCAGATCCCCTCCCCATCCATATTTCCTATTGGCTCGCATGTGCATATCAGCACATCTGGCTGCTGTGAATCCTGACAGAAAGGCACTCAAGTATCTTCATTCAAAGTACACAAACCCATCATACACTGGATTTGTGCATCAATTTTAGGCAAGAAAATACATAGTTTGACAGCACCTATGTATCTCTTTGAATCTGTCCCCTTCCGTCTTTTCCTCATTCTGTCAGTCTCTGCCCCTTTTTCATAGTTTCATCCTAAGTATAGTCCTTCCCCTTCTTCATTCCATTTTGTCATTGGCAACCTTGCTTCAGCTATAGACAAACTTGCATTTGAAAAACAGAGCATAAAAACTTTTTTTTTTTTTTTTTAATGTTAGATGGGTATCAGTGTTGACTAACAGCAAAGAAGAAGCTTTAAACATGGCATTCCGTGGAGAGCAGAGCACTGGGGAAAACAGTTTAGAGGATCTAACGAAAGCCATTATTGATGACATACAGAGGTTACCTGGAAATGAAGTCTGCTGTGATTGTGGATCACCAGGTATCTTTCTTCTATTAATGTTACCAAACCACTGACTTAAAGAATAAACAAGAATAGAAAAAAAAAAGAGCTTTTGTAGAATGAAAGTAATTTTTGTAAATGACATATATACAAGTCAGCCTATTCACTCTGTTCTAAAAAGAAAAACAAAACGTATCCGTTTTTCTGGCTTAATGTATTACATCTTGAGTAAAGAACCTTTTCCAGTTATGGGCCACAATGACCCACCTCCTGTCAGAAGCAGGAGGGCGGGTGAGTGCTAGGACCCTGCTGCTGTTTCTGCTTGTCTGTCTGCGTAGGGGAAGCACCCCATGGCAACAAGGCGAGAACACCTACAGGATGTGCCCGACACTGTCGAATGCCACCAAAGGCCCACATCCACAGGCCGGATCCAGCCTGCGGGCTACAGGTTGCCAACCCTTGTAACAAAAGATTCTGTGCTAGCTGCACTTTGTTCCAGCAGTTCAAACCTGATTGTGGTGTTTTGAACTATTGACATTTCACTGTCTCCAGGTGCTTATTTAATTGAATGGAAGTTCAGATTCCGGGCACATTATTTAATAGAAATGAGCAATGGTTAGACAGGGAGCAGGGAAAACATAATGTCTTGAGTCTTACTCTCTGGTCTCAGTTTAGTAAGAAATGTATGGAATGGTAGTTTCCCCAGTCTTGCACTAGAGAACGAAGACACAGCGTAAGAATCCAGCTGGAAACCTGAATCATATCTCCAGAAGAGCAAAATTACACATCACTCATTTTCTCTCATCTGATCTCAACACGAATTAAGAGTTACCATAGACCTGTTCAAAGGCCTGATAGCCACCATAGCTTTCACATCATTCAAAGGTTTTTCAGAAGGCAGAGGTGATCAAGAAAGGGAAAAAAAGAAGAAAAATGGATTGTACTCTTCTTCAGAAGAAGGCTTTTGATACCAATAATAGTAAATTGCGGGTACCTACATTATCCAGTAGTGATGAATATAGCAATAATGCCTACATCAATGCAAAATTAGAGCATTGTAAAAATAAAATTAAAATTTTAATATTGTGGTATGATAAATAGTCATTAGTTTATCATTCAGAACTCCAGTAATTTGGGGAAATATTTTTTGCTAATCTTTTTCTCTCCAATTTTACAATGACTTTCCAAACCATCTCTCCCCTTGCTTTTCACTCTTAAACTCTTGATTCAGTGCTTCATTTAATGGTAATTAATAATTCCATCAAGGAATTATCAAGGTCAAGGAAAAAGATTTATTTAGGATTTTTTTTTTTATTATTATTATTATTATTATTAATTTATTTTGTAATCAGCCCATTTAAAAGTTGTCCAAGATAACCTAGAGATTGACCCATGCTCCTCTTGCAACCTTCATGAATGAGTCTTATTTGGGTACTAAACCTAAGCCTCCCACATGGCAGTTGAGATCAGCTCCACTAGACTGGCGTCAGAGTTTATTTTATTTCTATGTACGTCCATTCTACCTCTAATTAAATGCTTAATGTAATTCTACATTTTTAATGTTTCAGACTTCATGCATGTTTGAAACCTTTTGCTTAACTATTAGTTGAAAAGTTGTGGATCCTTAAAATAACTTGATTGATTTGAAGGCAGCGTGCTTACTGAATTTCCCTTCCAGTTTTGTGATGAAGCATCAGATGTTCATAGTTACATCCCTTAAGAAGAGGGCCATTTCCTTTTAATTTGTTCACAGTGGAAGTATAAATGTTAAACATTTGCTAATTATTTTATTTCTCGAACTGTTCTACAGATCCAACGTGGTTATCAACTAATCTGGGCATTTTAACATGTATAGAGTGTTCTGGAATACATAGAGAAATGGGTGTTCATATCTCTCGAATTCAGTCTTTGGAATTAGACAAATTAGGAACATCTGAACTCTTGGTAAGTTTCTATAATTTGGATATATGTAGTCTGATACTATGTTCCTATTGTGGGGGCCGAGAAACGCTGGCGGAATGGGGCCGCTGTTTACTTACAGTCCTTAGGCTGTAGGCACGTTCCTTGAAGTTACAAACTTAAACAGGACCTCAGGCACACAGAAGCTCACACTCACGCAGGGTATGGGGCGTTGGATGAATCCGGCGGGGAGTTGTTGTCTGTTGATCAGGCCTCCTTCGTGGCTTGGAAACGCACGCGGATCTCTCCTCCGGTTTGGGCGGGTATCACCCAAACTTCTTATTCTGTCCACTAGCCAATTGCCGACCAATACGTATGTATAAATTAACATGAGCCAATCGCAAGCGTGCACTCGCTGGTGCAGCTGCAAGGTTTTGGCGGGCTCTGACCGGGCACCGAAACTTTTCCTGCGCTACAGGGGGAAAATCCCTGCATCCGTGCTCGCAATGTGCTCAACACAGCTGTGCCGAGGCATCTCTTAACTGTTTTGCACAGACACCTATAAAGAATACATGGTGAAAAAATCAAAGATGCGTAACTTTTAAAAGTATGCATTTTAATAGAAATGTTCGTCTTCGTATTTTGTAAATAATTTGGAGCAGTTTTTTATTGTGCAGTCTGTGAATTTGCCTTGTTACCATTATTTTCTTGTTGAAAAACTCATTTTTCCATACATATTTATTTAACTTCACCTTGCCATGATTCATAGAGTCATAATTTTACTTTTCTTTAGTTTTAACCCTAAATCCATATATGACAAGGTGAGAGAAAACAAGAGAGAGAGAAAACTTCAGTCTATGAAAGAGAGTAGCTAGAGCAGAATGTGGTAAACTGTATTGGCTGAACCTTTTAATTTAGAGGGAAAGGTCCTCATTACTGTCAAGTGACATTGTGAATTGGATAGAAGAGAAAAGTGATGGTTGTGGTGCATTTTTCTCCACAAACCATCTTTGACCTGAAAGAGGAGATTGATGTTCTGCTGTTCTGTTTAGGAAATTGCAAAGATTGTTTTAGAGAAGTGAGGCTTGTGAATAGGTTTAACTAGCAATAGACTAAAGTTACTGAAACTTTGAACTGTCTATATTATTACTGTTCATGTAAGTTGGATTTTAAGAAAATACTTGTAATTTATCCCTTGCTCCCAGTAGCTCAGTGTCTAGGTGGGAGTGGGTATTGAGGGGGTTGTAGTAATAGGAGTGTCACTTGTAAATCAAGAGAAGTGATTCTTCCACTCTGTTGGGCCTCACCTGGAGTACTGTGTCCAGTTTGTGTTCCGCACATCAAGAAAGATGTGGACAGATTGAAAAAAAAATCAGTAAAGAGTGACAGAAATGATTAGGGGGCTAGGAAGCATGAGGAGAGGCTGAAAGAGGTAATGTTTTGTCTGGAGAGGAGAAGACTGCAGAGAGAGTCGAAACTGAAAGGTGATTATAACCTTTATTCTATAGGTCTAGGAGACAGGACTAGGAGCAGTGGGCTCAAAATGCAAAAGTGGAAATTCAGTTTGGAGATTATGAGAAACTTTCTGACTATGAGGGTGGGCCAAGCACAGGCTACCTAGACAAATCTACATTTTCAAGAGTAGGTTAGACAGATACTTGGGTGGGATGGTTCCTGTAAGGGGTGCACCAACAGAGATTTTTGGGGCTGATACCAATATCTGGTTTTTAGGAGTCATATGAGCTGATACCAGTTATATTTCTGATATAGAGTGGAGAGCTGCTTCCAGCTGGGAAGTCCACTGTGAAGCCTCCGTTCCGTGCTGTCCCGCCTCAGCTGGGCAGCGCCTGTCCCTGCCTCTTCCCTCACTGGGGGCTAGGGGGGCAGGAATTGATCTGCCCCCCATGCCCCTTCCCTCCCCCTCTCCCCTTCCACCACAATGGACTTACCAGCTGGAGGCAGCTTTCCATGCTGTCAGGCTTTGCTGCTTGCGCGCTGTGCTGCGACTGCACGCATACAGTTGCATTTACTGTCCAAATTATCAGCCACATCAGGCCGATTTCGAATACATCCAATTTTCTTTATATCGGTACCGAACTGATATCGAACCAATGTATCGGTGCACCTCTAAGTTCCAGTCTACATTCCTCTAATCCTATGCTTGTACTTTAAAAAAAAATTACTATTAGATCAGTGTTTTTTGCTTCTGCTCCCTTTATTCACTCAGTATTATTAATCTTATTCGAAAGTTTGAGACCAGTAGCAAATAAGACCATAACTTTTTTTTTTCATTGTTACAGCTGGCCAAGAATGTAGGAAATAATAGTTTTAATGATATTATGGAAGGGAATTTACCTAGTCCTTCGCCTAAACCCACTCCATCAAGTGATATGTAAGTACTGAATATGAGCGTGAGTGCTCACTTGTATCTTCCCTACTGAGGTTTCAAATTTATAATCAAGAAAATGGAGAAGCTAATTAAAAAAAAAAAAACTTCTCTAGCTAGTCACAGTACCTATATACTAACATGTTAAAGAGTAGATGGTCTAAGAACATTTTAAGGTATATTTGTACATACTGTATGCCCACATATTATTTTAAAGCTTGTAGAGTATAGGTGTGCACATAATTCAAAAACCATGAAAAGGTCTGAAAAAACATGCAGTTTTTTTTTTTAAGTGCCATAAAAAAGCATTACATGATCCTGTGCATGTGTGTGTACCACCTATGAAATTTTAAGCAAATTGCCAGGCTGTACTGGCCTGACAGGTAGAGGTGTGCAAAGTGGGCCATACTCGATTTGGATTCAGCCTGATTTGGGGGACAGGGATTTGATTCATTGATTTGGATTCAATTTGATTTGGCTGAAACCGAATCTGAAGATTTGATTCTGATTCAGAAAATCAGCGATTCAACCATAGACACAGCTTTTATATGTTTTTTTCTGAATGCTGAGCTGGTGGAGTGGATGGAGCGTCCCACAGAAGCATGGGGGAGACCCCCCAGGTGCTTGGTGGCAGACCTGGAAGTGGACCTGAAGTACTACTTGGCAGTTAGCCATGGGGGGACCCCGAGAGCCTCCACAGACCCAGGAGGCACCAGTTGCTGAGTGGTGTGGGGAAGGAGTCCCCCGTGCACTCTGTGGTGGACCCAAAAGTAGACTGGAAGTGCTCCCATAGGATGCTCCATCCACCCCACCATCTCAGCATTCATGAGCCTCCTAGTATCATCTATACTATGTATAGTGTACTATGATACTATGATAGTATCTTAGGCTATGTAGAAAAAACATACAAAGCTATGTGTCTATGTCCAAATCATCGAATCTCTCCAAATTGAATTGGAGGCTTCAGTTCAATTCAGAGAGATTAATTGGTCTCCGGATTTGATTTGGAGATACAGCCACCAAATTGGGCTGAATCTCCACCAAATCCAATTGGTAACCGAAGCTTCACAGGGCCTTACTGACAGGCCACTGAGACTTTGTGCCAACCAAAGCTGTCTGAAGACTTCGCGATTGTGGAGACATTTTAAAAACCTGAAACTTGAGAGCAACAGCTGGAGCAGATCAATTTACTGCTCATCTCAAAAAGATTGGGAAAGGGGCCAAGACCACATACAGAAATAGTTTCAGTCTTATCAGAGCACCAGAAAACTTCATTTTAAGTGAAGGTAACTAAAGCAAGTAGTTCAGTGGCATTGACATGTCAGAGGATGCCATTTTCCACCGTACAGATTCTGCCCAAAAATGAAAAGTGTGATGCTATAAATGAGGGCCTGGTTTCCAGAATTATTGGAGAAGAAAGAACTAATTAAGTGTAGATAGTGTAGATAACAAAAATGGTAATGAGGATATCCAATATTCGACCAAGTTTCTCAGCAGTTTGTCACTAAGCGGTTTGCCTCCCCATAGGCTCATACTTACTGTGGGAATGATGGTGATTCTGTTACAAAATAGGAATAAAAATATTGTCTTAATCAAGACTTATTGTAAAAAGTATTTACAACAACAGTATAGTCTTAAAAGTGATAACATGAGATGCTACTGAAAAATGCATTCTTTTGCTCAGAGTCATCTTAGCCCATCAGACACAGCTCTACCTTTTAAGACATGCAGAAAGAATGTCAGGATTTTGCAATGACTCTCAACAAAAGCCAAAGTTAAACACTTACTAGGGTCAGTGTTCACCCATGTTTGGATATGGCCGGCCATACTTTGCAATGTCACAAGTGAAATCTTAACAACCTACCAACCTGAAAATCCAAATGATACAAGGAATCAAGGATCGACGAATATTACCAGAAATGGAAGATGGTTACACAAAAAATGTTGAGAATCACTGGCTTGGCTTATGACAAGATAGGGTCATGAAATTCATGCAGTCCTCCCTTCTCGGGGCACAATCTAAGGCCCCTGGCAGATGGTACAATTAAAACACAATCAACATGTAAATCAGACCATAAACCATGACCCTGCCACATGTTCAGTGAATTAATGACGTGACAAAATGGGAAACTAGACATACAAATATCCACAAAAAAGAAGTAACAATTGTTGTGGCTGGTTTCCATCCTGTCTTAAACAAAATTAAACATGTGGCAGAGTAATTAGAGCTAGGGGTAGACTCCAGTGCTGTTCTGGAGCTGATTTATCAGTTCCAGCACCAGGACTGGAGCATACAACTAGGCCCACTGCAGTCTTGGGTCTGGGACCAACATTGAGCTGATTATTGTTCCTGGTGCCAGGATCACTCAGGTTTATCAGCTGTAGGCAGCTTAGTACCCCCTGCACTGGCAAGTAAGAATGGGGCCTTTTGGGGATTTGATCCTTGATGCTGCAGTCTGCCATGCATGAGGCATGGTTATTTGGATCAGGAATCAGATCCCATTGTACCATTAAATGAACATATGCTAGGGGCCATAGCAAGGGAAAGTCTGATTTTAAGCTTAGATTATCAGTCAGTTTTGCTAAGAATTCTAACCCACTTTCTGTTTTCTCGCCCTCCAGGACGGCACGTAAAGAATATATCACTGCTAAGTATGTAGACCATAGGTTTTCTAGAAAGACTTGTGCATCTGCAGCAGCTAAATTGAATGAACTACTTGAGGCTGTCAGATCCAGGGATTTACTTGCACTAATTCAAGTCTATGCAGAGGGAGTAGAGCTAATGGAGCCGCTCTTAGAGCCCGGACAGGTAAGCTTATCAGGTAAACAATACTGAGTAATTTTAAGCTGTATATTTTTAAAAGCAAGCACTTACAGTAGCAGCATATTCTACCCATGATCTAACCCTGGTTTCAGCCAATGCAGTATATCTTCTTCAGTGTAGTTTAAATGAGCCTATTATGAGTGTTTGTACATCTGTTTGCAGAGTAACCAGGGGAGTATACTTTGGAAATTGGAAAGACAAATAATTCAGTGATCAAATCTGAATGCACTCTTTTGGGTGCAGCCCAATTTCTTTCTAGTCCAGTGTTTTTGATGGATGTCTGTCTCTTTTTAGTTCCTCCAATTGCTCCCCTTGTCCACATAAAGCTTCTGGCCCATGACTTCAGTGTTGTTCAGTTCTTCTGTACTTATCTATATTTTTCTTTATTGTGTTGTGAACTTACTCCTCTATTCTGGCAGCAGTGGCAGCCTTCAGGTTCATATGAGGAACCATGTTCTGTGCTGTTCTGCTTGCATTAAATTCCCGTCTTGAATCAGTTAACAAAACTATAATGTTCAGGTCATGTTTGAGGAGCCATCTCTTCCTTGATAACCACAGTAAGCTCCCTGAGGATAGATGGGGATGTAATAAGCAATCTTCTGAACCATAAAGTCTTTTGTTTTAAGCATATTAAAAAAAAAAGTTGGAAGCCTGTAACTTGTGTGCGGGGCTAGTCTCTGATTTGGCATTCTTGTTACTGAACTTGTTTCCCCTGTATCAAGCACCAACCTTTGTTTTTCAGCATGTACAAATTGTATTTTGTTCCTAGTTAGTCTTGGAGCAGGGATTGTATTTGTACTGAACCTTTTACAAACATAAAGGATCCTAACAACTGCCTCTGGAATGTACTGGAATAGAAATAATAAATGATGATAGTATAGTGAAGAAAGCAAGAGGACATATGGCCTACGTGTTTTTTGAGTGTCTGTGCTTGTGTTTGGAGGGCAGCCTGATGAATGACCGTTAAAACAAGGATGAAATCAAAAATAGCATTTCAGGTGCAACTACACTAGAGCTACACCAGGTCTTCCAAGATGCATTTCTTTTCGGTTGGAGGGGGAAGATAGGAGACTGGAAAGGACCTCCTGGGTTGTCCTACCCAGATCCTTGCTATCAGTGGCAATATTGCAGCTACTTTTCATGTAGCGGCATACTGTGTATTGGTCTCAGTATATTATGAAACATTCATGATCTGCACTAATTTAAACAAAATTAAGTTTTGCTGACATTGTATGGGTGTTTTTTCACAAAAAATGGCTCATTTTTCTCTGTAAAAGTGTTGAGAGCTCTCTCCACTCCTTTTGCAGTCAGTGAGTTCTGAAAATTGGCCCAGTTTTGTTCAGATGCCCAGCGGGGGGCACTGACTCATATTAGATGATGTTGGTTATGATCGTTATCTTGATATACTGCTATAGCTATGTAAATGTGCATATGTTTTGCAAGTTTGTGACAATGCAGGGTCTGTGCCACAGGGTGTTACAGCCATAATACAGATTGATTTGATTCATATCCCTCTCAATCCCTGGCCAGATCCCTTTGCCTCCTCTAAGCGATTGAGATGTTTGCTGGGCTGGGCTGCTCTAGGGGGAGAGAGTGATGGTCACAGTTCTTCAGCCCAGGGAGGACTGAGACCTCCTGATAAGCCATGCTGCTGCTTTATCGGACTAGTTGTTATTTGGCATAATGATTGAAGGTAATCTCAGGATAGAGCCCTCTGATTAGACCAAAGGGGAAAACTAGTTAGAGGGGAAGAGGACAGTGAAAGGAAATGCGGCACTTTTATAAACAGCTTTTGCCTGTCATTTTCAATATCATATGTTTCTTAATGCTGCTTCTATTTAAATAGTTAATAAAAATGTTAAATGATTGAAACTATATGGCAAGAGGGTGATGAACTTTGCAAGAGAAGTATGTCTCAAGTGCTTAACTTAGTGACTTAATTTTGTAACCTCCTTCTCTCCTTTTATGTTTAGGAGCCAGGTGAAACAGCACTTCATTTAGCAGTCCGGACTGCTGACCAAACCTCTCTCCATCTGGTTGACTTCCTTGTACAAAACTGGTATGGATTGCTCACTTGGCATCAAGAATAATTTAAGGGAAAATAGATCTGTTCAATATCATTCTCATAATTTGGTTTGAGCAGTATATTTTCCATTAAAAATCAGACTACCTGAGCATTTTTCATGTTTCAACTCTGAGTTGACTGCTTTGCTTGTAAGAAATACAGAATAAAAATCAGGTACTTGAAAGGAGGAGGCACTACCATGACAGTTTGAAAATAGAGAGAGAGAGAGAAAAAATTGAGAGGAACTTACATAAATATGATAATGGAAAGTTAATATAAACAGACAGTACTGGAAAAAGAGACTAAGAAATCTGTCAAAAATAGGGACAGAAAGGAAAAGACTGTAATCCAAACAAAAAAAATACTGAAGATTTGTTCCCACAGACTGTATAAAGGAATGAGCATAAGCCATCCCTGGAAATGTTCAAGAACAGGTTGGAGAGCCACTTACCTGGATGCTTTAGTCAGGGATGAAATTGTCTTGAGTAGGGGGCTGGACTAAATGACCTTGTGAGGTCCCTTCCAGTCCTATTTCTTATGATCCTACAATAATTTGCATAAAGCTAGCAGTTTGACCCTGTTGACAGTGAGCTATTTGTCTTTTAGAGATACTTTTCTCTTCTATGAGTTTATAGTATATGGTGATCCTGTAACTTGAGGAAAGACAGTCATTTGGAATAAGCAATAGAATTAAAACTGTGGAGAACAGTAATGTTATAGTTACTTAAGGAGCTTGTTTCAAGCTCTAGCTGGGTGGTTCAGATATTATGATGGTCAAGGAGATGGAAAAGGAAAATCTAATAAGAATTCTCACTCTAAATAAAATTAATCACTATGTAATAATTTCTAAAGAAAAAATATAAAGTGTATGCAGCAAGCTGACTGAATAGCTCTCCTGTCATTTTTAATTTCTCTCTGTTGAGTGAAGGAAATTAAGAGCTGATATCTTGTCCAACTGATTTTTACATAATAGCAGTAATTTAAAGGTGAAGAAGACCAGTGGGATCACTGCAGTATATATATTTTTTGAATGCAGGAAGTCATATCTGGTATTTCATTTTAACTTTGAGAACAGCATTGTTGAATCATATGGTTTCCCTTCCCTTTTCCAGCAGTTTATGTAGCTACTTCATACTTTATGTAGTCTGTGTAAAAAAGGAAGTTTGGTCTTGTGGTTAAAGCATCAGACTTGGAGTCAGGAAATCTAGGTTCCATTTTAGATCTATTGGCGATTTGCTGTGCATCAGCTTACTCTTCAATAAATTATTTATCCTTTGTGCCTCCACTATTTCCATTGGTCATATGGAGGTAATAGTATTTACTTACTTTTGAAGGAACACTACATTATGTTTTGTAAAGCTTTGGGGAGCCTGCACATCCATGGTTTGCACTACAGAAAACCATCCCCCCCACCGCAACTTGCACACTGGATAGGCACCCTCCTCATTGCTGGACCGCATATCTATTCACCTCCCCCCCACTATGTAGTTGCACCTGTCTTGCACCCCCTTTCACTCCTCCCCTCACCCATGGCCCCAGGCTCATTCTCAGTTCCCGTGACCATGCCATAGTGTACTGCCTTGCCCTCTGAGAGCCTAGAGACTGGCTTCAGTTGCAGCCTGAGTGATGTGGGGAGTGGTGATCAGACAGGAGTCTGGGGGTTGCATCCTCACCTCTCAAGGACCACCAGTTGGAAAGCCTTGCTTTCTAAATTGCTTAAACTAATTCTTCCTTTTTACAACATTCAAAGTAAAATTGTCTAGCCCGTGCCTTCAGTCAACATTTTCTTTGGGCCGTTGTTTTCAGCTACATAGCCAAGTATTTGTATGCTGGTTTATACCATGTTAAACTTAAAATCAGAGGGTATTTTTATTTATTTATTTATTTAAACTGAAGACTACTTGTCTTCTACAACATGATTAACACAAGATGAACATATTGCATTTTTCTTAACAATTTATCATTTCCTGATGAATGCTCTTTTAATTGTATTATGTTAAAACTCAAATTTACAAAAAGAGTATTCTGCTATCATGCTAGCAACACAATAGTGATAGACACTTTCGTTATAAGTCTCCGTGTAAAAGCATCCTGATCAGGGGGGAAAAAAAGGAGTGGGAGGAGCCTCTGAAGGAGGTCTGTGCAGTGGTAACTCCTGCTGTCTCCCTAGACTTCTGTGCTGCCTTTTTAACCGCTCAAATAAGGCATTGGAAGTCTTGCTGCTGTTCCATACCCTGATTCTGAGATGGACAGTGTGCATCTTTGGGGCAGCAAATGACTTCTGTTTATCCAAATACACAGGCAGTGGAGATGGAAGCCTATGGCTAATTTGTACAATTTGTATCTTTATACTAACATAGTTTCTGCCCTTTCTGAATCCATCTCCACAGTCCTACAATGAGAATTATTGGCTTCCATGTCCTTGACACTCAGATGAAAACCTGAGGGAAGATATTAGGGAAAGAGAAACATATCTCAAATCATACTTTTAACATTGCCCATCATGCTGAGCCAAGTGTAGGATACTCATACGCTCCCGCCCCCCTCTCCTCCCTGCTGTGAAAAACAGGATGAAATGGTCAAATGAAAAAAATAACAAAAAAAAGTGTTTTCTTTTCCCAGCCTAAACCAATGTAAAGTATTTCACCGAATATTCTGATTGGGCATGTTGTTATGATAGAAAAACAAGGGTCAATTACATGATTAATCTGGCTTGCCAGTTGAAACTTGAGGGTTCCTTGGAAGGAGTGGAGTACAGGCAGTCCTCCACTTACAACATTTTGAGTTACAATGTTTCGCACTTACAACATTTATAAATTGACACCCTGTTTCACCTTTATGATGTCAGTTTCAACTTACAACGCTTGATCTGATGCAATGCCACACCAGCAAACAAGTTCTCTGTGTCACTCATTTCCCTGGAGAACATCTGTCCAAACTTCCTTGGACACTTTCTTTAAGAACACAGCCAGGAATCCTGAGAAGACTCCAGCCAAGAGCCCTTCAAAAAGTCCAGCAAAGTCACCTCAAAGAAATCCTTCTAAATCAATATGATAGCTATTTACGATATAAATACATTAATGAAGCTATATTACCCATCTATAATTGATCAAGTACAAAATTCTGGGGTATTTTTGGTGAAAATAAGGTATCAGGCCTTAGTTCAATCCCCCATTTATAACATTGTTTCTAATGAGAAAGTTGGTTCCAAGTTGCAACATTTCAACTTAAGATGCGGTTTTCAGGAACCAATTGTGTCGTAAGTCCGAGGACTGCCTGTGCAAAGTTTTGGATGTGGAACACCAGCTCAAGGAAAATACGGTCACTAGAATAGTCGGCTGCTGCTCAAAAACACTCCAAGAGTTTGTCTGGGTTCATAATTCTTAGTGTGGTTTTGGTGAAGGAGTGTGTTTCCCAGACCAGAGACATAGTTAAACTGAAAAACAGGATTACTTATTAATTTTCACTCTTCTGTAACAGAAGTTATGTGTGTAACCATGCATGTTATCCATTAAAAAATACAGCGTAAAAATGATAGATTTGGAGTTGAATGTCAAGGCATATAATATTTCTTCCTTTTTTCTTGTCTTTGAATATTTTAGTGGAAACCTGGATAAACAGACTGCATTGGGGAATACAGTTCTACACTACTGCAGTATATATAATAAGCCTGAGTGTCTGAAGTTGCTTCTGAGGGGCAAACCAACTGTTGATATAGGTAAGCTCTCTTTTTTGTTTGATAAAAAATAGTTGTTCCTATAATAAGTTTCAGTAGTTTTGTTTCTACACTATTATGTTGAAACTGAATTGCCAAAGTGAAAGCTGTTAATCATATACCCATGTTATGAATCTTTCAGTAACAGAGCTATAGGAGGGATTCAGCTGAGAAATAGTTTACTCAATCATTTTTATACCGTTGTATATTACAGTTCTTCAGGTAATTCCTCTCTAGAGGTACATACATTTCATGCACGTGAGTGAATACTTTATGAAAAGTAACATCCTTTTGGAATGAACTTGCACCTTTATGTCCTTGCTACCACAGTAGACTATAATAGGCAGTATTCAAAATACAGTATTTTGAATTGGTGACAGAAAAGACTAATTTTTCCCTTCAGTCTCTGTGGCCCTACAGATCTTTACCAGAAGCTTCCCTAAAATTGGACATGTTCTGTGCCTTTCTGGGCATAAATACATAGGGGGAATTTTTATAAAGTCAGATCAAGATGCAGGCTGTGTCCTTCCTGCAGCTTTGATTTTCAAAAGTGGTAAATCTCTACCTTCCCCCTATTCACCTTAACACTTCCTTCCAGAAGAATGTCGTCTTTGGAGAGGTAATGCCTGTCTAAACTACTAAATATTCTGCAACAAAGTAGCAAGTCTTCCTCCAGACTGTTTAGTTGCATGGAAGAGTGTTTCTTACCCGAGCTGTGGAACACCAGCTTTTACATGTAAATATCTCAGTTTTAACCTTTCATACTATTTACACACCCTGAAGAAATCTTTCATAGAAAATTAGGGTTGGAAGGGACCTCAAGACGTCGTCTAATCACCTCAGTTCTCTCTGGTTTGACAGAATACCTTGTGACAACTTGTTACCTTTGTCGCCTACAAATGACCTTTTTGATGGCCATTACATCACCTAGGGAAGGGATTCATGACTCTGTAAGGACAGGGTAACCTTTAGGCCTTATGTCAAGTTTCTTTACAAGGTTGTTTGACTTTCATTTTAGTCCATCAGTTTACTTTTTTCCTCAAAATTAATTCCACACCAGGTGAGAGAGAATTTCTCATTCTGGCAGTGGTGAGGGCTTTATTTAGAGCAAATTATTTCAGTCCTTCTCCAGACTAGTATTTCAAGAGTGTATGTGGGACATTTATATCCATCCAAACATCAGCAGGGTTGTCCTACAGTTATTTTGAGTAGGGCTTCTCTCCATACTTCCACACTTGGGAAATCTGCTTATTGATCACCTACAATGGAATTCATATAGATTAGAATGTAAAAGAGTAAACAATTAATCATTTAACTGATAAGCCCAATGATAACTGGTTAGCTTATTAGTTATCATTTATCGGGGGAGAGGGAGAGGCTGGAAGTGCAGGGGGAAGGGAAGCCATGCAGTGTCCTTCCAGGACTGGAAGGCAGCAGGACAGGCAGGAGGTAAGGAGGAGGAAGGGAGTAGGGAGTAGTACCCATGTAGTCTATGAGGTTAAAGAAAACCGTGTTCAGCCTAGTGATTTGTCAATGTAAGCAGTTAGCTATTCATTCACAGGTGCTTCCTCCCTCCCAGCTTCATCTGAGCTGTGTTGGCTGGCAGGGCTTGCCACTGCCACTTCTCCCTGTCATAGGGTCCAGGGAATGGCTCCCAGCAGCACCTGTGTTATCAGTTAATCAGCTACTGTGTTATCTGTTAATCGTTTAACTGAGGGGTGGGCAAAATGTAGCCTGCAGGCTGGATGTGGCCCACCAAGCCATTCTAATCTGGCCCACAGGGCCCCTAAAAATTTTAGAAATTTAATATTTATCTGCCCTGGGCTGCCTATCATGTGGCTCTCAATGGCTTGTCAAAACTCAGTCAGTAAGTGGCCCTTCACCCAAAATAATTGCCTGCCCCTGGACTTTAACTGGTATATTAGATGAGGTTAAACGGATAATTTTTTTTAACAATATTTACATCCCTAATATAGACCATTATTCAAAGGAAGATTGCCTGTTCATCTTAGGGCAGTTGGTTCTTTTGAACTATGTTGTTGTTGTCCATAGCTGGCTAGCCCTGCACTGGTGCTATAAATCCCAGGTCCTGTAAATCACCTGCATTTCCTGCTAATCAAAATTCTATTCATATACAACTCTTATTGACAAAGGGTCTGAGTTGCAATTGCAATTGAGGTAGCCCCTTATGTATAATAACTTGTGCTTGGATTAAGCCTTGAGTACAGCCAGAATACATACATGTGAGATCAGAATCTTTTTAACTAGTAATATGGAGCAAGCAAGTGTGATTTGTGTGGATAAAATATCTCAGCTATGATCACTGTGAGGTAAGTAACAATACTTTTTCAATCAATTTTTTTTAAAGTAAATCTTCCTTAGCATATTGAAAGTTAATGCACTGATTGTGGAGACATTTTACAGAAGAGCTTTTTAATTCTCTTTGCAGTAAATCAAGCGGGAGAGACAGCTCTGGATACGGCAAAGAGATCGAAAGCTATCCAATGTGAAGAACTGGTAAGACAGATGACTACGTTTTATTAAGCACTTATATATAAATGATCTTATTATATTATTTTTATCCTGCCTAAGTTTTGATTGCCTGCCCCATGAGGGACATTCAGAATAACCTAGTTGACCCATACATCTTAACATTCCCATATGTTCAATGGAGTGACTTGAGAAATGTATGAGTGGTGTGCATTTATGCATCTAGGTTCTCTGTACAGAGCATAGGGAGTGATACTTGCCTCTGAAGCTTGGAGCCAGGTATCAGAAAGGTTTCCAGACAGCTTGGAGATGCTTCTGGGTTGCCAGTGTGAAATGCTAAACTATAGCGTTGTGGCTTAACTCCAGCACATCTCAAATTCTGTATAGAGAGAGTCTCCACTACCTTATGTTTCAGAGTACTCACTTCTGAAGAGACCTGTACGATGGGTTTCTGAAGACAGGCAGTTCACAAACTATGGTTATAATGACTGTGCTCACCTTTGGCTCAGTTTCCTAAGGATTAGAGCATATGCCTAGGACAGGAGATCTAGATGATACCTCATTTTCAGGGTATTTAAAAACTACTCTCTGACTTCCATGAAGAGTTTCCTAACCACTGAGCTCTAGAATAGAGATAAAGGCACTCTTTACTCCTCTTCTGAAGCTGGGCCATTGGAAGGACCAGAAGGACAGAAAGCAAGAGGAAAGCCTCCCTCTGTAGTCTAATGGTGATAGCACTCCTGTGTAAAAGAGGTGAGGCAGTCCAGCATTCTAGTCCTTTTTTCCTAGCACTCTGCAGTTTTCAGCAGAGTCGCTGGTTAAAAAACAGAAATAAACCTGACAGCTTTTTTGCTAAATATAGTCTGAATAAAAAAAAAACACTTGAAAGCTCAGGGGCCTGCGAGATCCTGTGATTAACTAGTACCATGGCATGGCAGGAAAATACTTGTATGCCACATACTTGTTAATAAATCCCAATATCCTGATATTTTTTTCAGCCATGCTGCATTGTCAGTCTTTTAGTTTCACTATAACTCCCATGTCCTTCTTTAAGTACTTCAGCCCTGTTTTTATTTGTGGATGTCACTGTTCTTTCCTAAGTGTAATGCTTCTTATATTTTGAAATGAAATTCAGTGAGATCAAGTCATTAATGAAGGTATTAAGCATTACTGATCAATGACAGCTTCTGTTAAGCCCACAAAACCCTTTTTCCCTGCTGGACATTGAGCCATTGATGACTACTCACTGAGCACAATTATCCAACCAGTTGTATACCCACTTTACAATAGTTTTGTATAGACCGTGTTCTTTAATTTACTTATGAAGATGTGAAAGACAGTATTAGATATCTTATTAATGTCAAGGTCTATCATATCCACTGTTTCCCCAATCCATTCCACAAGGCCTGTCACTTTCTCATAGAAGGACATCAGATTCATTAGGTCTGATTTTTGTCTGGACAATCCATCTTGCTTATCACCTTCTTTTCCTTTAGCTGCATATTCATTATTTATTAGTGATAAGCTCCAGTATTTTTCCAGCTATCAAAGTTAGAGTGATTTCTTAATAATTCAATGGGTTTACCTTTTTTCTTTTTCTAAATATTGCTCTCCCTGGCTTTCTGAAACCTCATGTGACCTTGGAGTTCTCCAAGAAAATAGTCACTGGCTCAGCAATTGTATTAGCTAATTCCTTGAGTGCTCTAGAATGAATCCCTCAGACCACTGATTTGAAAACATCCAACTTAGATAAGTAATATTTAACTTTGTTCTTTCTGTAACTTACCTCTGTTTTCTTGATAGTAATTGGACTGGGCATTTGATAGTTGGCCTTTCTTCAGAAGACTGAAATTAGAGACATTAAAGCCCTCAGTTATCTTCACATCATCCATCATTAGCTTTCCTTTGCCACTCAGTAAGAAATCTACACTTTTGTTTTTCTTCCTCTTACTGCTAATGTATTTTAGTTGCTATCTTGGCCTTTCTGATTGTGTCCTTGTATGTGTGTACTCTATGCTTCATACTCACACTTGGCAATAGGGCTACATTTAACCTTTTTGAAAGATTGCTTTTTAAGTTTCTTTGTAGAAGAGCTTATGACTTAAATAAGCAGGTCCATGACTGAGTTTCCTATCCTTGTTTCACAACACGATGCCATGCTCTTTTGTCCTTAATGTTGTCTCCTAAAGGAATAACCAGTTTTTCTGGACCTCTTTGTCCCTGAGACCTGCTTATTAGTTATCTGAATTGAATCATGGCTGAAAGGGACCTCATGAGATCATCTAATCCAGTCCCATACTTAAACCATCCCAGTCGAGTGTCTGTCTAACCTGCTCTTAAAAATTTCAAGGTATGGAGAGTCCACAGCTTCTCGACAGAACTCGTTCCATTGCTTGACTCGTCAAAGTTCTTCCTAATCTTCAACCTAAATTTCCACTGCTGCAATTTGTAGTCATTGGTCCCAATTCTGTCCCCTATGGCCACAGAGAATGGTCTATCTCCATCTTACCTTTCAGATATTTGAAAACAACTAACAAATCTTCCCTTAGTCTTCTCCAGTCTAAATAACCCTGCTTCCCTCAGCCTGTCTTCATAAGTCACACCTCCCAGGCTCCTAATAGTTGTTGTTGCTCTCCGTTGGACTTGCAATCTGTCCGCATCTTTCTTGAATTGTGGGACCCAAACTGGACCTATACTCTAGGTGAGGCCTCAGCAGTGGTGAACAGAGTGGAAGAATCACTCAATAAATCCAGGATGCCAATTGATAAAACTCCAGATAAAACCCAGCATGCCAATAGCTTTTTTATTTTTTCCTCACAAGAGCATACTGTTGGCTCACATTCTGCTTGTGGTCCATAAATAGTCAGTGCACTTTTTTTCTTGACCTGAGGATCATGAATTCTCTAGTTCTGTGATCACTGTCATTCGGATTGCTTCCTATCTTCAGTTTTTTTTATCAGCTTCTCTCTGTTAGTATGCCATAAATTGAGACGATCCTCCCCTACTTGGTTTCTCTACTTTCTGTGGTGAAAAATTATCTCCAACACAGTACAAGAGCTTACAGGACTGTCTGTGCAACCATGATATCTTGTAAAAGGAATCAGTGATTAACTAAATAATGAACTGATTACATGCTTCGGTTTGTTTTAGAAGTGTTCTGTATCTCCTTGTCATCCTGGTATGGTGGTTCGTAAAAGCTGGATAGTTAGAAGTTGGACAGGTTTTCCTGTGCTTGGGGTACTACAGAATTATGCATTTGTAACATTTGCATCATCACAGCTTACTCCCCTTTGGTATTAATACAATTCTTGCATTTATCTGGACCACTAAAAATTAAGGCAAAACCTCTTTTTCTCTGCTGGGGTCCCTAAGCAATGCCCACCCATGTCTGTTTTGCAGTGATGACCTCTCTGCTGACCTTACTATCTCAAATCATAATTTTGTAAGTGGGTATCTTCCTACTTGGTCTCCACATTTCTTTCATTAAAACACAGGCAACTTAGTTGAGTAGCAGACTGTCCTGCTAGCTTTGCCCTTACAGCTTTGTTCCTATATCTTTTTTTGTTCCTAGGGTTTTATCCTGGTTACCCTGCCTCTTCCCTACCTTTTGACTCAAGCTTCTGTTGAGTCTAGTTGTAAAGTCTTCGCTAAATCAGTGAGGCTGAGCAAAGTTTTTCTTCCTCGAGTAGGTGTATCCTATCTCTGTTTGGAACACCAGCTTCTTTAAGTACCACCCCAGATTTGAAGAAGCCAAAACCCTCAGCAACACTATCTGAGCACCCATGATTTGATCTCCAGGTTGCATTTGTGTTTGCCCTTTTGACTGGAAGGATACGTGAGAATGCAACCTGATACCTTGCCTCCTTTATCTTCATACCCATACCCCTTTTGATTTGCTTAGGGTCATATCTAGCAGTCTTGTATGTAAGCAGCATGAAATAGTAGTGAGAAGCCCCCAGGTTATTCATTCACGTGAATTTCCAAGTGTCTGAAGTCACAAGATTTAAAGCTAGGAACCATTGAACCAATCTCATTGGACCTGAAACCCCAGAATAGGTACTCTGCAAGATGATATATTTTTAGAAGCAAAATGGATTGGCATGCAGTTGTTATTTTACGATGCCTATGAAAAGAATGTGGTTAGTAGGACATCCAGTCTTCAGATATTACCAGAGGCTCAAAGTTCTTAAGAATTGGGGAAATTCCCCAAACATCTCCAGGTATGAGACTCTTTTAAAAATAGTGGTACCCTTAGTGATTTAAATAAGTCTTCTTCTGTTTTGTGATAGTCCAGCATCAGAATATTTATCTTTCATCCACAGCTTGCAAATGTTAGCACTTTTACTAGCATCTAAAAGTGTTTTACAGATATTTAATTCTAATTTCCCATTGCCAAAGTATTCAACAAGAATACTTTTGTTTGTAATACTTCAGGTGCATTTTTATCTGGTTAATAACTGCTTTCTTGGGATCATAAGCAAATGAGTCATTCTGGTTGAAAAGTCATGTTTCCATTACAAGCCACTCAGTTAATACCATTTTTGTTTCAGCTAGGACCTTTTTCAGTATTGCAGGTAAAGTGCCCACTAAAAGAAAATGTGCTGTGCAACAGTGTTAGGTCTGACTGGCTGTTTGCATATGCTCTAGTTCTGTTTCATAATAAAAATATCCATTATCAAAACCTGAGCAATATAATATGGGAAAGTTGATTATAAGAAGTTTTTCATGCTGTAAGCCCATGAAATCAAGGATCTAACTAACCATCATCAAATTACTTTTGTATACATGAATTAACAATAAGACACTTCACATATTTCTTAGTTTTTGGTTTGGGGTTTTTTTGTTTGGAAGAGAAAAGTTTGCCATTGTTTAAAGAATTACAGAATGAGATTGTGCTTGCAACAAAGAGGAAATGTCAGCACTGTTTATGCCCATGTAAACTATAACAGGAATAGAAAACTATGATGCCAAAGTATTTGTGATGATGTGAATAATGCCAAAGTATTAGTTTAATTTCAGATGAACTAATTCAGATGTGTTAACTGCTCTACCATGCTTGAGAAACATTGACATCATTGCTGACATAGTTTGGTGGTGTACAATTCAAGGTCCTGCTTCATGCATGGTTGAAGATGTAGCAGTTTAGTTCTATATAGGCTCATGCACACATAACAGTTGCATTGTACCAGCTACTGTGTACTCCCATACTGGCTATCGTGGAAAAATGATAACCAGCAAGATATACTTGTTATTTATGTACTGTGTAGTAAGTTTATCAGATTCTGTTTTTCTTCCTATCCTTCAGTAGGTACTACACAAAATGACAAAGATAGCTTTTTACAGTAGCTCAGCTTGAAAAGCTGAGCGAAAAGGGCAAATTTTGTGGCTTTAGAAAAGAAATCCCCTGACGTGCGCTTCTGCACAGCTGCTATGAATTTGTGTTGCTATTTCTATTGTGTTAAAATATAAGCATTTTTAAGCCAAATATGACAACTTCAAGGTTTAAAGAAACCTTCTTTTTTCTTGGAGTTTTTTTTTTTTATTCTGAGTATAGGAGAAATACTTAAAGAAAACAAAAGGAGGTTTGTTTGATATCCCAGTACAGTGCAGTGTCTTTATATCCTTTGGTCAAGCTTTGAAATATATTTCCTTAAGGAGGGCTTCAGAAATGAGAACCAGAGATTGAAAAACAAATTAAAAAAATAGGTATTTGAATAAAAGCTGTTTTGCTGTTGCTTTTCAGCTTTCCCAAGCCAAGTCAGGAAAGCTAAATCCACACGTACATGTAGAATATGAGTGGAACCTTCGACAGGAAGAAATTGATGAAAGTGATGATGATTTAGATGACAAGGTAAAAATGAATTTTGAATGCTTGAAATGGGTTTCCTGAGAGTTGTCAGGATTTGCTTATTTGTGGAAATGTAAGAAGAAATTTAATGTTTAAGACCTAGTTTCCATTTAAACATTTTCAGATAATGGGGATGTATAGTTCTTTAACTGAAGTAGGTATTCACGAATACTAAAAGAGTAGGTAGAATGTATCTTTAGTATAAAGGGTCTTTGGTTGTAGCAATGTTGGGCTAAGGACATAGGCAGGCGAGGTTCTTTGGGTAGATGTTATTAGACCAACTGAGTAGCTGGAAAAAAGTTCTTGGCAAGCTTTTGGGCTCTGTCACTCTTAGACTAGCAGAGACTCCCTCTGCCTGAGGGAAACTCCAAGGAATGATAAAAGCTATAAGTGTGGTAGGAGGTCAGTTGAAATGTAAATAGGTAGAGATAAGCAAGACAACAGGAAAAACAGGGAATGGAGAGGGGAAGTGAGCAGGAGGGGAAGAAAAGGTTAGGAGACAACAGAGATAAAATATGAAGTGGAAAAGAGGTTGTTGTAAAAAAAGGGAATAATTGGAGATCAGAGAAGCAGAAATGAGAGAAGCTAAGAGTGTGACAGGATGTCAGTGAAAATATAAAAAGGTAGAAATTAGAGAAACAAATGGTAAAGCAGGGGAAGGAGGGGGAAGAAAATGAGACAAAACGCTCTTTTTTTTTTTACCTTGTCTTATTACCATTCTAGTGTTTTCTCCTTGTCTAGCTTATCTCTACCTATTTACATTTTCACTGACAACCTACCACACTTTTAGCTTCTCCCACTCCTTGGAGTCTGAGACCAGCAGAGACTCCCTATGCCCGAAGAAGGGTGATTACACCAGAAAACCTGCTAACAACTTTTTGCCAACTACTCAGTTGGTCTAATAAAAGATGCCACATCTACCCAAAGAACTGTGACTGTCTTTAGCATTAAGTTATTGTACACAATAAAGTTGGTCAGTCTGGGTATTTTTAATTTCAGTTTTAAAAGTTTAGCCTTAAGAAGGAAGTTAAATCGATCAATACAGTGGCTGTCTTTTGCCCCCGTGTTTTCCTCTAAATTGAAATCAGTAATGTTTAGCCAAAACAATTCGTAGTACCTTTTTGTCTTAAGGACTTACAGAAAATGTACTTAACAAAGATTAGTTATTGCAGAAATAATCCTAGGTGTTTTCATGAGGGTAAAAGGAAGGACTAGAGAGAGAGCAAAGCCTCAGGCTGGAGGAAGGAGGTACGGTCTAATGATTAGGGTGTTAGGGAGGGCTGGGTTCAGTTTCCTGCTCTGCAGTGGACTTCCTTTGTGAACTTGGGCAAGGACTCCGTGCTGTCAGTTCCCCAGTTATAAAATGGGGATACAACTTACCTACTTCATGTGCATGTTGTCAAAGGAAATATATTAAAGCAGCAGTCAGCAGCTTACAGGCATGGCCTGGATCTGGCCTGTGGTGCCATTTGATCTAGCCTGCAGACATGGGGCGTTGGCACCAGTTTGCCCTGACTGCTCTGGGGAGGAGTGCCAGCTGTGTGCAATTTTCCTGTGCCACCCCGGGGAGCAGCACTGGCTGTGGGTACTTTCCTTTGGCGTCCACTGGGAAAAGCAGTGGTGGAGGCTAGGTCCTAACACCTGTCCTCCTTCAAATCTATCTCTGACATGATCTGGATCAGACTGGCCCACAGTCTTAAAAGGCTGCTGACGACTGTATTAAAAAAACTTAGGAATTGTCCATTATTACTAGTAAGGGGGACCATGTAAGTACTTCAGAGCAGAAGACTGGTCACTATTGGGCAGAGGGAACCCTGTCAACTGCCAGAGCAGGAAACATGCCAAACAGCTTTGCCTGGACACTTATTTATATAACTCAGTAGCCTGTGAGAGCATCACTTATAACACTTAAAGTAAAATCTGGTCCCACTAATGCTAATAAGAGTTCTGCCCTTGACTGGTTTAGACTTAATAGGTCATTTAAACTGAAGGCTTACTATTATCATCTAAGTAATACTTTAGTAGAAAAATATTGAGATGAGTAACTTAATGTATATTGTTACATGTATGTTATTTGTTTTAAAACCCAGTACTCTAATGGGTTGTCACTTGTTAATGCCATAGTTATTAATCTCTTAGTTTCAGAGGAGTGGGAGTTTCAAGACTAAAGACAGGGGCTTAACCAAACCAATAAGCAAAGACATTATATTAATATCTATTTGCATTCTTACATAAACTTTTTAGCTATGTTAACTATTTAGTTTGCTATATATATGCAGTCTGTTTTACACTTAGACTAATGTAAATAATGGGAGACTGTCCAGACTCTAAAACATGTTTGATGAATATATAAGAGCTTTCTGTTCAGTCCATGTTACAACATAACTTTTTTCTTTTTTCCCCACAGCCTAGTCCTATAAAAAAAGAACGTTCTCCAAGGCCCCAGAGCTTTTGTCACTCTTCCAGTCTTTCTCCACAAGACAAAATGTCTCTGCCTGGATTTAGTACTCCTAGAGACAAACAAAGACTCTCCTACGGAGCCTTTACCAATCAGATTTTTGTCTCTACAAGCACCGATTCACCAACCTCTCCAACAGCAGATGCTCCTCCTCTCCCTCCTAGAAATGCTGGCAAAGGTACGTCTGTTTCACACATTTAAATAGAAATCAAAATGATTTTTCTGTTGTCATACCTAACTAAACATGTGGTAGGCCTTAAAGATTTTGTGTCTTCCTCCTCCTCTCTGAATTTTAGTTTGATATAGTCTGCATCTGGAAAACATGAGTTTTGCAGTGCTGAAATAAAGACCTTTACAATAGACTATTATTTTTCACACCCTTGTGATCATAATAAATAGAAACCAAAATACTCTTGGCTAAAATGAAAATGGCTGATTTATTCCACTTAGCAGTAATTCTGCCCAGGCTATCCTGGGTTTCTTGGTTATTTCAGTAAGGCGATCCTAGACTTGAATCCAAGCCAAAATCCCAAATCTGAGTCCCTCAACATTTTGGTAGCTAGTTGAAACTACTTCAAGTTGCTGTTTTACGTAGCTTCAGGCAGAGAAGACAACAATCAGTAATGGAAGCCCAAGAGTCCTCTTTCTGCCTGGAGACATTGAATGGAGAGAACGTACAAATTGCTGGAGAACTGCCTGTTGGTGCTAACAACCCCTCCCTTATAACATGTCAGGACCTCCCCATGTAGAACATACTGGAAGTTAGTGAGATGGAAGAAGGTTAGAAGGAAGGACTCAAGCCATTCATCACACATCCAACGTTACAGCGCATATGTAACTTTTCGGAACCTTAAGGTTTTAGGCCTTCACTAAGGAGGACAGCCATTTATCTTTATAGAATTTGTCCATGAAGAACTGTGAGTTTGTGCTAACGTTCCGTAATGTTCACCGTCTGCAAGTAACTTAAAGCCATAAGATACTTGTTGCCTTATTAACTTTTGTAATATTGTTTCAAAAGGAAGAGAGGACTTAATTCTGAAGAGTTTTCCGATTTAATGTTTTACATTAGTTGGTAACAATGATTTATTAATCGGTCCAGTTATTTATATAACATCTGTAACTTGGTTGGGGGAATATGAATAATCTGTGGAGTAAAAATAGTTAGCTTTCTTTTATTCACGTAAAGCTAGTCTCAAAGCTTATGAAACCCCCACACTTTTTCGCTTTTTTTTTTTTTTCCCTATAACTTCTGAACAGCCAAACTTTGTTTTTAAACTGCGCTTGTAAATGAGGGAGAAAATGTACTCCATGGCTAAGAGCAAAATACAAACTTTCAACCATGAATGAATTTGCCCAGATGAATTACAGACCCCTGATGTTCATTTTATTACATAATTTTACATTTCATTTCCTTGGTTTTTATATTAGTTTCAGCTCTCAAAAGTAATGAAGAAAGGCTCTCATTAAAATGCACAGCATACATGGATGAAATACACTCTGTTAATTTCAGAGAACAGCAATTACATGATTCAGATGCCATGCTTGGGAAACAGTGTTCCACCAGCAGCATTAGTCATGTATTGGTGACTAGAGAGTTTCCTGAGTTGTGGTTTTAATACAGAAATGTTGCCAGTTGACTGACTCCACATCTTTGTTTATCTGTCCAATTTTTTATATTTGCTCATTTGTGAGAATTTGGGTTTCTGCGTCGATGTCACTTGGGGACTCATTCATATTGGGAATAAATATGCATGTTGACCTTCCTGTTGGCATAATAAGACTCAGTGTTAGGATCCGAATCTTCAGGCTGTTTCCCTTAATGATAAAGAGCTTGTGTCATATTTCTATGTACACTTCAGTACACTGGCAGAACTCAGTGGCTAATAAAGAAAATAGTGTCTTTGTTTTGAATTTTAGTTTTCATGATAGACCTAAGGCTGATTTAGGAAATTTTACTTGCTTAGAAAATGTGCTTGAAGTCTCATTTTATTTTATATCCATGCTTAGATGCCTTCATTAATCATGGCTCAGATGAGCAAAGGAGCAGAACCATAGGGCCACATGGAACGGGGAGTTTTCCTTTAGGTCCTATCATAAGGCAGTTTGTTAGGAGCCAGAAGCCAAACAAAAAACAAACACTAAATTATTTAAAAGAGTACATTATTGTGCTATGGAGTGTGAATACATTTTTCTGCTGAGAAACTGCGACGTGCAAACTCTTAGACCATAGGAAATGTCATATTGAGAAAGTGGACAGGATAAAGGTTAAATAAAGCCTCTTTGCCTCAAAATTGTCCAAGCAGTATAAATCTGCTAATGGCACCAGACTTCTTCTCTGGTGACATCAGGTGCACTGTACTGAGTCTGTTTCCATGGCCTTGTCCATCAATATATGTTTAAATGGGATTGTAAAAGAATGTGACCAATTTAAAACTATCCTTTTGAGTTTTTGATTATGAAAATCATTTGGACACTATCAGATTGGTAGTAGAATAAGGGCTAACCTAACAGCACAGCTACTTTCCAGTGTTCAAGAATAGCCTCAGAAGCAATTTTGAACATATTGCAATCTGTCGTGTACCTCATTTGATTTTCGTTTTTTAAATGTATCTGTTGAAACCTTCTTAACAAAATTAAACCTTGGTCCCCTTCCCTCTCACACTGGTAAGAGACCCAGGCATGGATACTGACTTGTCATGAGATTTTTTTCTTTGTTTAGAAAGAATTCATGGGGTCACTTCAGATTCTCTAGCTTGGCCATCCTAGACCATAGCCATTTAATTACTATATAAGCTTTGAAAGGAAAGTGAGATTTTTGTTTTCCATGCTAGACATGGAAATACGTTAATGTGTGCTAATGTCCTGAGTGCCCCATATAAGGATGAGTAAGAGAAGGATTCAACCCATAAATGACTTTGAACGTATCCCTCCCCTCCCCCTTAATTCCAATTGTATCAGCTCCTGCTCTGTTGTGAGGCCCCAACAACTACCATGGGACCCTGCTAGAGCATGGAGCCAGTCTATAGGGGGCAGTTAGGCTTTGGGTTCTATTTTTTAGCAAGTGGCTTAGTTTTTGAGGAGTCTCTTAATATTGTTTTGTATCCTTTGGGATATAAAATTTAATAAATCTTTTTTCAAAGCATGCGATGTACTTAAATGACAACACCTCCCTTTAGCCCTCTGTAAGCTGGCTTCATTCGCCAGTGAAGTTCCCTGGTAGCAAGGTTCCCTGGTGTTGGCTGAGATGTCACAGTGGAATGGAAGCCATCAAGCCTGAACCTTGTATGGGGGAAGGAAGGTAAGTTAAAAATCATTTATGTACTGAACACCACTTTTGCCCATACTTTTAGTGCATTTGGTGTCTAAAAATTAATTTGGTTCATTTTAAAAGTATATGTATAAATATTATGCAATCTGTGAGTTTCTGTGTGTGCATTGCAAGTTACTGAAAAGTTTCTTCATGTCTGAGGTAAGCTTCAGTCTTCAGTTGGGTAGCCTTTCCTGTAATAAGTCTTAAAATCTTAAAACTCCTCCCCATTCATTTCGTCTAGGAAGAAGGGCAAGTTTACTGTCCTTGTCTTCATAAGAAAGTCGTATCAATTGCTTTAAATTTGTTTCCTTTTTATTTCTTTTTTTTTTTTCAAGAGTTGGTTTATTTTATTTCAGCTAAAAGCAACTACTTATTCAGCATAAGCTGAACCAAAATAAATCTGGTTTAACCTGAATTAGTTTGTCCATGCACTTTTTTAGGCGAGTTTGGCTAACGCGGTTTAAAATTCTCCTGGTTCTGCTCTCTTGAGAAACCCACAACGGATGTGTCTACACGTGCATTTAATGTGCATGAATAAACTCTGGAGCTTACTGCTCTTGAGTTTTTTGTTCCCAGATGCACTGTTTGAATGTGTGCCTGGGAGCAAAAACCTCCAGAGCATATTGCTCTGGAGTTTATTTGTGCATAGCACATGGAGCTTAGTCAGAGCAGCCCAGGTTGGCAGGGGGCTGCAGAGGTGACGTTTTACTGCACAACTCATTTGGCAGCTCCGCATTAAGTGTCTCGTGTAAATGCACCCAGTTTGTAACCATTTGAAATTCAACCAACTTTATTTAGTTATTAATTTTTTTTGGCGCAAGTCTTCAAGCCTCCCTTCTGACTTCATATGTAAACCAGTTTTTGTGATGTTTGCCAGTTTTAACAGCCATTACTCTGAAGTAATAATACGGCACAATGCATTTGTTTCACTGAGCTTAATTAAACCTTGTGCAAGTGTACATTAGAAATGTTATGCTCAGGGAAGTGTTGCACCTGCGTCTTTTAATTCTGTAATAGTTTGGGGGCAAATCTGAGCCAGGTTCAGATATCACTAGGGGTGATAATGAAAATAACCAACGTGGTTCTGCCTGTTCCCATCAGAAACTCGTTTAGACTTGGCCATTTGGAATCCAGTTTGATTTTAACCTTCTGAATTTGTTTCAGTGCCAAGCGTGAAACAGAACAGGGCATATCCATCTGTAGTGCAAATTTTACAGCTTTAATTTCAGAAGCTCCTTCCTTTCATAGACAAACTCAATCTTAGAACTACTTAGTCTCTTGTCTCCACTACTGCTTTGGGAGGAGTAGCCCTGGAGTAATCCTGATGTCCTGATTAAGGGAATTTCCAGCCAGCTGAGCCTTATTTATTCTTGGATTTTTTTAGCTTGAAGAGCTGTTTTCCTTGGTGCTTACCTCCGTAAGAGGGGAAGTCGCCTCTGTTTTGCTGTTCTGACCAACCAGTCTCTTTGTTTGCTGTCATGTGCTAGATTCTCCTTTATTTTAGGAGGTCTTCCTAGCACCTGTGTCAGTTTGAATTACTCTTGAACATGGGTGACCAGAAATGTGCACTGAGTTGTCTTGTACAATGGCATTGACACTTAGGTCTACTGGAAATATTTTATCTGATACGTTCTACAAATCACACCTGCCTTTTTTGCATTCGTATCAGTCTGGTGCCTGATAATTGCCCTGGAATCAACTGATATGAAGTGAAGGAAGTCCTGAATATGCTGCTTTCAACTGATAAGCATTTAGCTTCTAGCAAAAATTCTTATTCATTCCTTCAATTAGTTGTCCAGCTTTCAAGGTCATCAGCTTCTATATGACCTGAATGCAGTATGACTTTTTCCTTGACTTGTGCATATAACTATAAAAAATATATATTCTGACCATACATGATAGTGTTGTGGTTTTGGTTAAGTAAAACCAGTTATTTCACCCAAACAGCATATTTTCCAATATTTATCTTAATGGGAAGAGACACCTAATTGCAAACATGTATTCTCACATATTCATACATGTGAACAAATTCAAAATATGAGTGCTAATTCTACATCTTGACTCACATTTTACATGGAATATTTAAGTGGTGACACTTATAAATACAGGGTTATAGCTAATGTTAATGTGCAGCACAATGCTGAGGCTTTAAATAATTCTTCTTCTAAGTAGAGTGTTTGTGATCCCTGGTTCTCTAATGCTGGAGATAAAATTGAGACAAATAAGAGATAAGGTCCTAAATGAATAAAGTTTCTAATCTTATCAGTCAATAATTTT
>JAGPOW010000261.1:14033980-14048731 GCA_030014935.1 Caiman crocodilus
TGTTTCTCATAAATTTTAAAAACAAGCAATGTGTTATGAAAGTATTATTTTTAACACAAACTTACTTTCCTTTGCAGTACCGGTCCTACCCTTAGCTGGAATATTGGTTCTTCCATTTCTCTCATTCAGTGGTAAAAAAATGTACCTTAGGTTTTCCCACTATAAAAAACACACTTTCTTGAATGGTAACAGCTTTGCATGTTGTACTAGTACACAACTTAATAGAACCTGTACTAACTTCACAAAAATGGAAGTACAATGCACTGTTAATCCCAGACCTTTTTCAGTTCTTTAACTAGCCACTCAATGTTTTACTTGCTGTGTATCTGAGGCAGATGAATACTTTTAAGCCTAAAAAAATGTTTGAGCATCTTAAGGCCTTGTTACACCCTATGCTATGAGCTGCACAAATGTTTATTGGTGTTAGTGCTAGCTTGGAGTTTGTAGCAGTCACACCCATAGTCTAGAAACCTCTTGCTGCCCCTGCCTGCACAGATGTGACTTGCCATTAGAGACCTGGTGAGCAAGGGCAGAACGAGGAGCTGTAACTGAGTTTGCACTAGAGGGCTAGAGAGCCAGGACAGGCTTGTATCCCTGCTGTACAGGCAGGTATGAGAGATCGTGTGATACAGGGGGACAGCACCTCTGTAGGGGGGGGGGGAGCGGCACATCATAATGTAACAGGAGCTGAGTAGTGTGGGTCGGAGAGAATCCTGCCCTGGAGTGGCATAATTTTGAACCTCATGAGTGCTTAAAACTACTTTAAGGTGTTAATCTGTGAACAGCACAGCGGTTAAAAGCTCCAGGAACTACCTAAAATTACCGTGCAATAAGCCCTTTACCCAATTAAAGGTTTTCTGTTTGAACTCTTGTGATTATATAACACTGAGAGTCAATAGCTACAGCATAGATTCCAATATTTGCATCAGCACTGAACATGGGATCATAGATCTCCATAATCTATCACCCATTTGCTTTTCTGCTGTTTGGCGACCAATTATAACTCTGAACATGTTTGAAGGCTTGCCCTCTGGCCATTGTTTTCCTTAAATGTGCTTCACTGATTGAAAGAGAAGATATGCTGTTCAGTAATTAAGGCAGGAGAGTATTTACAAGGACTCCTGGGTCTGTGAGCCTGTTTACCCTCTATGCAATGAGTATCCTGTTACTTACCTTACAAATACATTGACAGGCTTAACAAGTGATTTGAAATCCATGTAATGGAAGCAGGGTTTAGGTTTGCTATCACTGCTGTTTTACATGGAGTTCAGGTATTATCACATGAATATTTGAAAGCTGTAAAGTGTTAAATGTTTTAAAAACTTCCTATGGAGTCTATAGACACATTAATATCATGGGATATTTAAAATGTGTGTCTTAGTATGATTCTTCCTAATGTTTTAATTGTGCAGTGCTGACAAAAAAGATCTTGCTCATTTTAGTTCTGAAGCTTTGTTTACACAATACCATTTTGCAATGCAATGCAGAGCACTGTCTCGATTTTTGAGGACCTTGTCTGTTTTTAATTTGTTTGAAAAGAAATTTCTAATTACTGATGTAGATGGACTGCACTTCTATGAGGCAACCGCTAGGTGGTAGTAGGGTGAAATCGTTAGATCATCCGTTGTTTGCCGTTGTTATATCACGTAAGCATCTCTGCAGTGGGAATTTCAGACTATCAGCACTTTTCTTTTACCCTAGCATACCAAACAAATACGTTTCTTACCTGTAGCTTTATTATTAGTGTGAGCAGGAGCACAATGAATAGTGAAGTCCTTCTGGTTTATGTATTGAGTTGCTCCTAATTAGTGCATCTAACCTTTAGCCTTAGCATACATCCATTCAGACAAAATGAAGGGCTTCTTTATGGTACAGGTCCACAAAATCCACAAAACCCAAGGGTCAGGGTGCCAAAAGGATCTTCAGTTTTGGTGGGAGAATCCTTTTTTTTAATGGTGTGACTTAAATGCACTTTGGTTACTCCCATGTCATTTTAAAAACTAAAGAAGGAAAAAAGATAAAATGTGATCGAATAAACTTAACTTGCACTAGTATCTGAGATGGCACTGCCAAATTAATGAATGTTATGAATTAAAAGTAAGGTTACAGAAGAACCTGTTGCAAAAATTGTGTTATATAATCTGAATTGAATTCAGTTTAATCTGATCAATAGGTTTGAGAATATTTGATTTGGGGTGAGAGGGTTAATGAATCAGCAAAAAAATGGGTGAAACTCCATTTAAAATCACTTGAGAAAATAAAATTGAAAAATATAATTTTGTTCAATATGAAACAAAAATATTTAGACTGAGGTGCTTTTTAGGTATGTAAAGGAAAAGGAAAGACATGTATTCACAAAACAGCTTGGAGTAGTGCTGCTATTTCCCCTCTTCAACCCAGTTGCTCAAAAGTTAGACCACTCTGATATTCAATTCCTTCCTCTGTTTGAGAAGATTTGATCTGGCATCACCGCCAATCGACAAAAGAGCCCCGGTCACAAGATTATAGGATATTCTGGGCTGGAAGAGTGAGAAGAATCTCTCTTGTTCTACTTTGAATAAATATTTCAGCAGTGGCTCAAGTAGGAACTGAGCTACACCCTCATGAGTGTCCTAATTAACCAGGATAGTCATTCTCCCTTGTTTGTTCAAAGAGTTCTACATTTTATACAACATGGAAGAGGTTCCAAGAGGACGAATTAAGAAAGGCTTCACTTGGAGTACCCTGTAGGCTGATAGTTAAGGCACATATCTGAGAAATGGGAGACTAGTTAAATCTCTGTCCTGGACCAGACAGAGAGTAGATTTGAATGTAGGTCTCTTGGCACCTGCAGCTTTGAGTCTAGTTGTGCAATTTTATTTTTTACCTTGAAAGTATTTGTCAAGTTCACAGCTAGTTTTAAGATAAATGAAAATGCATTTTCTGGGAGACTAGTGTTCGCCAAGAAAAAAGATACATAGGTAGATTGATATTGCCTTGGTTAACTTGCATTACTTTAAATACCTTTACAAATATAGATACACATCTTATAGTGCAGGGGTTTTCGACCTTTTTTAATAAGTGTACCCCCAGGGTGGGCTGGCGAGCAGCCAGATGTGGAGTAGGGAGTGGCAGAGTGGCATCTGTGTGGCCCTGTTCTCGCCCTACCCTGGCCTTGCTCCTGTGAGGCAGTGGCATGGGGTGGCAGCGCTCCGTCCCACCCCCATGAACCCTCTGCAACCTTTCAAAATACCCCCAGAGGCATGTGTACCCCAGTAGGTATCTCCTGTTATAGTCTGCGTATGTAAACGTAGGATAGTCTTGGTAAATTTCAGTCTTGTTAGTGTGCTGATATATAATGTTTCCTGGGAAGTGAGAAAGCAGCACTACTTTTGTGTGCATGTCATGTTGCAGGGATCACTGACTATACTTAGCTCTTAAATAAGATGCCACATTATTTAAACTCTCTGTGCAGTATTGTAGGCTCAGAATTTAGGTTCAAAACGTGGCCAGGTTCAGAAGAGGTGGGACAGTATTCACAGGGATTCTCTAACTTTAAGGCCAGATCTTCCAATAAGTGCCATGTGGAAGTCTCTGTGGGCATATCTCCACGTGCAGGGCTGTGCGCTTGCAGGGGCACAAGTAGCAATGGTACAAATTTGTGCTGCTGTTTTGTGCTACCTAGCTTGCACCTGCACATGTGTTTTGATGCATAGCAAATTGTCCCAGGTAGAAGCAGGGGAGCTAAGGGCCAGCACCTGTGTTGGCCACAGCAATAGTACATGGCATCCTGGTGCAGCAGGGGTGCAGATCCAAGAGCACGGAGCCTGGGCGGCAGCCAGAGTGCTGCTCTGGATGGCCATTCCTCCATATGTTCTGTCACACACTATGCACACGTGTTGCACTGTTTTTTCTTCGCAGCATTTTTTTTAATGCTACTGGGACCTCCCACTAGCAAATTTAGCTCCCATGCTGTATGGGCACATTTTAACATTGCAGGCATACAGTTTGTGGTGCTGCAAAGAGGTTTGCAGCACCACAAACCACCTGTGCCTGAACATCTGGATGCATCCTGTGTGTCCCAAGTCCTGCAACAAATATCTGCCCATGCAGTATTCATTGTAGGCTAGTGGCCAAAAATACATTGTTTGATTAGCTGCCAAAGATTATCTGGAGCCATTCTAAACAGAGATGGGAGTATGCCTGTTCTATCATTACTAGGTTTAACACTTTATTATGCCCTGTAAATGTGAATTTTTCGGTGTATATATAATTCACCAAAAAGATATTCACTACAGAAAATGAATGTAGGTTAGGATCCTATTTTTCAGCATTCAAGGAAGGTTTCCAAAATGTTATTAAAAATGAGAAGATGTAATTACATTAGCTATTATATGATGCTCCATAGTTAGAGTACTAACAATATACTGAAAAGTTATGTCATTTCTTTCTGTTGTGTATAAATAGTGATTCTTAAACCTACTTCTGGTTGATTTTAAACCACTTCTTAGTTTTAAGTTTTAAAAAATGTATGTTTTTTAACAATGCCTAAAATTTTAAAAGCCTGCAGTGATTAATTTATTTTAAAATGTGCCTTCATATGTGTGTGTCATTTTTTTTGTCTATGATCCCACAATTAAAATGGCTAAAAATGTGATGAGTATGTCATTAATCCCATAGTGTTTTGGCATGGCTTATTTTTGTTTCCAGCCCTTTGCTGCACTTTACTGTGATGTGACTGTGAATTCCTTGGTGCTGTTTGGTGTTACACATCCTGTATTCGTAAGAAGCTTTTTTTTTTGTTTTTTGTTTTGTTTTTTTTAATTTTTCAGGTCCACCTTCAACACTCCCTCTAAACACTCAAACCTCTAGTGGCAGCTCTACTCTTTCCAAGAAGAGACCACCTCCCCCACCCCCTGGACACAAAAGAACCCTCTCCGACCCACCAAGCCCACTACCTCATGGACCCCAGAATAAGGGCCCAATTCCTTGGGGTGAGTTTTAAAATGCAAAAAGGAATTTAAAAAAGAAACCTGAATGTAGCTGATATGTCTTTGGTTTGTCTTTGTCATTGTTGTCTTTGTAATGTTGCTACGACTTAGTGGGAGCTCTGATAAATGAACAATTCCATCTTTTATGATGTCACCAGACTGTCTTGATGTTCTCTGTACCAGTCCAAAACCGTGCACTGTTTATAACCTTCGGCCAGTAAGAAGGCACAAACTCCCAATGTTTTTGTACAACAGGACACATTGTTAATCAGAACTTTATAGAAACAGTTATTACATTCCTGTTCAGATAGGCATGTTTTCTCATAGTGAGTACTGGCTAACCCAGTCAAAATGCTCTTGGTTGCTGTAAATCCAGGTTTGTCATAACTGACCCTTTTTTGAGGATTTTTTTTTTCTTAAAGGCAAATGCTTTCTGAAGAAATGCTCCTGCTTTATTTCCACCAGTCCCAGAACACCGTCTGCTGCAAATATGCCCAAAGCAAAGTATTTGTCTTGGGCATTTCCAAGTGAATATTGTAGACGTCCCCAATTTTTCATCTGCCAAATTCAGTTTTCCAAAAACAATGACTCTAGGGACTGTGTGATGCCAGTATGTATCCATTCCAGTGGGCTGGGCTTCCTTGGGTCCTTTTACATTGCAGAATTCCCAAAAATTGTTTAGTAGGTCAGCTTCCTCTACTAAAATCCCACAACTGTCCTATAGATGTCCTGATATAAGTCTCCTGAGAACCTAAAAACGCTATAAATTAGCTGACCAATTTGAAAACATTTAGGACTAGGCGAGTTTTAGACCTGTTTGTGTCAGCATGAGAGAGAGAGAAAAAAAGTTTCAATGAAAACAGTAGTCCTTTTCTAAGCAAGAAAATAATATATACCTGTGCATTATATTCTGCGTGGCCTGCTCCTGAAAACGTAGCAAGTGAGAGAGGCTTGCAGTATGCACAACAGTTTGGGGCCATTTGGAAATAAAGTGAGAAGTGGATTCCCAATTCTAGGGCCCCTTCTGAAAACCATAGACAGTGTTATAGGCCTGAATCAGCATCTTCAGTTTAAACTGTAGTTATTATGTATGTATATTTATAACAGTGCCTAATGGTCAACCAAGAATGAGGTCCCATTGCGTGACGTGCTGCACACAAACAGTAGTGTGTGGTCTCTGCCACCAAAACCTGACAATGGTGACAAGGTAGATGTGGTATATGGAGAAGTAGTATAATGCACAAGGTGAGTAAAGAGCATTATGTTAGCAGATGTAATTTAGTGCCATATTTTGGTGGTAGCCTTAATTAGACAGTTGAGGGAAGCAGGCAGGGGAGAAGAGAGGTATGTATAGAGGGAAGCTGAGATGAAGACTGGGAAAAGTTTGAAGCAAACAGGTGGTCACCACAGGGCAAAGAACAAATTCAAATTCAAAAACCCTGCTATGGCTACCCCTGCAGCTGCTCCTACTGGCAGGCATTTCTGATTTGCTCTGCTCTGCATTTTTTGTAAGGCCAGAAGGGGGAAAGGGAATCCATTCTCTGGGTCATTGTACCTCAGTGTCGGGGGTGCAAGAATAGTGTGGATCTGAGGAAAATCTCAGGGGTTTTGTGCTGTGTTGGCTGAAAAGCTTAAACCTTTGAAGAAAAGATGATGTGCCGTTCTAGCCTTCCTGCACACAGGAAAATGGGACTTTGCACATTCCTTCTTCTAAATAAGCAAGATTGCACCATGATACCATCAACAGTTTTCTTCCTAACAGCAATTGCCTCTGGCCCCAAGCTTTGGCTATCCACTCTGGTTTTAAAAAAGAGCAACAGCGCAATCAGTGAGTTCAGATTTGGGAATGTTTTATTTAAAAGAAACCAAATGTTTGAATATCATTTGGATGAGTCTTTAAAAATAAATGAATTGAAGATGAATGCTTAGCATTTGTTCTTGTCATCTACTTTTTTCATCCATGTATGTCAAGCTTTTACAGAGGAGTACATACATATGTTTTAATTCAAAGTTTTTCAATCTTATAGTTGGAATAAGTAAGAGACAAAGGTTATAGACTTACCCAAAATGAGCTGTGAATCTGTAGCAGAGCAACAAACATAGAAAGAGTCCTGTGTTGGTTCTGTTGGTTTACCCAGTAGATACTGCTGCCATTAAGTGCATTTTTTAATTTGAGCTGAAAAACTTTCTCCTTCCTTTGATAACAGAACAATTTAAAATAGTTAATGTTGTGCATTGCCTCTGGCGTTAGTAATAGAAACAGCTTTTGTATCGGAGACACAGAACCCCGAATTCAGGCTTGTTGGGACATACTAAAGTTGTGTGTATGTTTGTACTTACAAGTATGCTGTATATGCTGTTCATGATGTGGGGTTTCAAACAGACTGTGGTATCTACCTTAAAACATGTATGGCCAGTTCTAAATTAAGACTATTTTTACCAATCATAACCTAGAGGAATTCCTTCTCCCTGAATTTTGACCAAGAGAATTTCCCTAGTCTTTTAAAGCCAGGATAACATTAGTTGTAAAATGAAAGAGGCTAAAATACAATGAAAAGTGCTAGTAGTAGCAGTGATGCTGCTCACAACTGTAGAATCACTAGTAAATCAGATTGAGAATCTTGCAAATAAATCTATGAAATATCTACATAGCAGTGTGGTCCAGAGTTAGCTTAGTTAGATACAATAAGCATTCTGGCCACTGCATTGCGGAGATGAGTGCAGACTAATTTATTTTGCAGTCTGCTGTGGCTCAGCTCAAGCTAGCCTAGGTATCTCTACTCTGCAGTGCAGTCAGTACCCTTGAAAATGTGCCACAAAGTTTGGAAGTCTTTTGGGATTTTAAGGTCTGTTAAATGGGAAATTAAATTTTCACTTGGAGAAGGCTTTTACTTACAAGAGATGGCATTTGCATTCATGGTTTAGGATTGCTTTCTGATAACTTAATCTTTCAAAGCTAGTTCCCATCTTGGCATCTTTAATAGGCTTTTTTGCTGGCTTCTTTGGTGCTTAAATTGCATCTTACCTGTTAAGGTTTCAAGAAGACCAATTTTTGCCTTACATCTGACCAAATAAGTACTTCAAAATTCTCCAAAATTGTTACCGAGATTTAAGTTGGACCTTTCTGCCATTACTAGGAGACCTTTGTTACATTAGCTATTGGATCCTACTGGAAAAAAATGTATACAGTCTTGGCACTGGTCTTGTTCTGAAATATATTTAAAATAATGAAACTCGTGAAATTCTTTGAATCAGGTATTACTGAAGGACTCACATTCTGTACTTGAGTTCTGAGTGTAGATGATTCCTTGAGCAAAGACCATTCTCTCTACTACCGTAAGTTGAACAGGTTGCCTTTCAACAGCTCTCAGCATAAAAAAGGGCTCTTCACTTGGGATGTTCTGAAATCCTTCATTGCCCACCCCTTGCTGGGATACTGTACCCCAAGATCCATTTTTATGAATGGTAGACTGTATCCGAGGGCTGAGCGGAGCCAAACTGCTGGCTTTGAGGTTAATAGGACTTTTAGCACTCACTTCATTAGAAACAGTTTAGAGCAGTGTCCCATCCACATTGCTAAATACGTGTTGTTTTTTTCTTCTAATCTTGATGATCTATCCATGCACTGTCACTAACTTTTTAGTCTCCATGTTGGCATAGGTATTATTGAGCAGAGAAATTAAATTTTATTAAAATTTTTGCTGCTATCCTTTTATTGATCTTCCATTTGCTAGGAATGGAAATATTAGAAATGGTGTTACAGAAAGAGGATTTGAATGTAATAAGGGCTCCCAAATATAGAAGGCACTCTTAACTGCAGCTGCACAAGTCTTCATGATGCTTATGATTAATGGAGGGGAAGCGCTCTGTTAGGAGGTCTCAGATGTGCTGACTTCATTTTTGGCTTTCACCGCCTTCTGGCAGAGTTCAGTAAAACCTGTTTTTTTTCTACATAGGGAAATAAATTCAGATTAAAATGGAATATATATTTAAAAAGGAATAGCTAGTTCTGATTAGTGCCCTACTTTCCAAAATAGATTAAGCTAATTGGAATAAGGCAATCTGAATCTGGAATAAGAACATTCACACAGGGACTTATTTGGAAGAGTTGGGCTAATGCCATAGCCATGATGGTCCAGGAAATATTCAAGAGGTAACAATGCAGTTGGTCCAATAAAAGAGAAATCCTTGCCTCTCTCTTTATTTGGAAAAAGTATTCTGGGGTACTTACTACATAAACTACTCTTGAATATATACCTACCCCTACAGAATCAGGATTTCCTAAGTAAGAGCTAATTTATAATGGGTTTAAAAGACTATGTACTTTCTAAAGGAAGAAGTTGAATTTTTTTCTTTATTTCACTGTAGTGCTTTTCCATGAACTTGTTAAGGGGAGAGTTTTATATAGAATGTTTTCCAGTTTCTGTAAAAATTAACTTTGCATTCAAAGGAAATGCTCTGCAATGCTGACTGTATGAGACTGGCCTTTTTCCCCACTACCAGCAACTGTTGTTCAGGTATATGTTACACAGGAGGCCATCCTAGATAATCATACAGTCCCCGCCAATCTTAAAATGTATGAAACTATGAACGAACATTTCTCTTTAATGTATGCGTAAGCAAGCTAATAGTAGGTGTATTTGGAAAGCTGCAGATTTTGGTTTATATCAGTGTAGGCCAGCCTGTTAGGCAGGCATGCCCCAAATTAACCTTGCACTTTGCCTGAGTGTCACTGATCCCCTTCTCCTGCTCCATCTGCTTTTCTGCCTTCTGCTCCCTGCCTCCTCTGCTTTCTGCACTATCTGTCTCTGCCCTGCCTTTCCACTCCCCAGTCTGCCATGTGCCACACATGGAAACTGCCCATGCCACCTGTAACATGTGTTCTGCAAGTTGGCCACCTCTGGTTTATGTAACGATACCTTCTCTTTATATGTTAAGATTTTTTATCTCTACTAAAAATGAAAATAACCTAATCATTTTTGCCCCTTAGGTAATGATCTGGGCCCATCTTCGACTAAGACTGCAAACAAGTTTGAGGGGATGTCTCAGCAGTCAAGGTAAGATTTTTAACTGTTTGTGTTTGTTAACGATGGGCTTGAAAATCCATCCAGATGTCGCTGACATGTGAATCATGAATCATCATTTACCAAAATAGAACCTGACTAGCCCCTGTCTATACATTTTCTAAACAGATTTCCTACAGTCATATTTGCAGAACTGAAACGCTGTATGGTAGAGATGAAATAGTAGCAGCAAATACTGCTCTTGCATCAAAATGAAACACAGGAATGTTGTTGCACTAGGCTCTGATCCGGGCAACCGGGAACTGTACACTCGCATCTTCTGACGTTTGAACTGCTGCATATTTGATTACTTTTACTAAGCAATGCTTCATGCCCCTGCCATAGAGTATCAAAAGGTTACGGATCACTCATTTGAGGTGGAGCCTGTTTCTGTAACGCAGCCGACTTAAGTCGCATCCATTTTGCCTGCATTGTTTCTCAGCCTGCCAGGGATAAGTGTGTGGGGATATGCTGTGTTCAAGGCTGACTGTTCCTGCCAGTTTAGTATCTTCCCCCTTCACCTTCTGTAACAGAAAGGATAGTAGACTACGGTCACCGCAAGCCAGTGTAGTTACTGTGTTACCTGAAGGGTTAGACGTGCTGTGGCTCTGAAAGGCCGTTTCAAATGCTGACTACTGCTTTATGGTGGGTGGACCGGTTTCTGTCGCAAATGTGTGGATATATAACAACACATTTGGTGTTTCTTTAAGACAGACCCAGGAACTGACATAATTCACTGTAAAGCATTATTAACATTGCAAATTCCAGTGCTTTAAGCCAAAGAAAATTTTGCAAAAGAAAATTGACTTAGATATCCTGACAGGATTGCCACTCAGCTGCCCACATCCTCATTGATTTGATATATTTTTAAATGATTTTTTTCTCCAGGGTTTTTATTTGGAGGCAATTTTTTTATCCTATTAATTGGGTTTTTTTTCATCATGACTCCTGTTTCCCAAGGCATTGGTGCTGATGAGAGTGTTCCTGAGGCACAGTGGTTAACCTCATGATGGTCTGTGGGTATAAACAGATGTTGTGTTTGGAGCAGCATCACCCAGCACAGGTGATCTGTTTCATTCATGTCAACAGATGTCGCTGGGGTCACTGTCCCTCAGGGTCAGACCCCTGCTGTTCCTGGGGCTCCAGGAATGGTGCCATGCACCAGCTCAGTTCCCCTGCTTGTGGCTGTGCCCCCAGGATCTCCTGCTTGCAAACATGCTCCCTGGGTTGGGGCATGGCAGGTTAATATACGTGCTGCAGGAATCTATGCAGGAGGATTCCCAGGGTGCATTGCATCAAGCCCCCAAAGACCTGGGAGAGCTGGCCTGGGCTGTGGGAGATCGTGGCCAGTAGGCCTGTGTGAAGTGGCTAGTATTCACTTTGGATTCAGGGGACAGTGATTCAATTTAGTGATTTGAATCACTGTCCTGAATCTGATTCGGGAATTTGGTTGCTGCCAAATCAGACGAATCCCTGAATTAAACAGGCCCCATCCCCTGCCCACTCTCCCAGCCCTGTCAGTGGCTGTCCCGCTCTCATTGGCTGCTACCAGGCAGGGTGGGGATCCCTGCTGCCCCCCACTACCTCGCACTGTGTGGGGGAGCTCTGCCACAAGTCCTCAGAAGCCCCAGCAGCTGCTGTAGCAGCTGGTGAGTGTGGGGCTTTCTTTTTTTTTGTTTAAGAGCTGGGACACTGGGGCTGGGTGGGGCAGCCATTGATGGGGCTGGGAGAGCGGGCAGGGGTTGGGGGCTGCTTGGAGGGGCTGGGGGAGCAGGCAAGGGATGGGACCTGGTAGGGGTCCCCTCCATGGTTCCCTCTCCCCTCATTTCTCCCCACTTATCAGCACGGAGTCCGGGTCCAACTCCCTGTGGTGGCAAATGCACGAATCTTTTCTGAATCAATTTGGAGAGCTTTGAATCAATTCGGACCTTTTTATCGGTCTCCCAGTTCAATTTGAATGTGAAGATTTGGTCGCTGAATCGGCCTGAATCTTCTTCAGATCGAATCAGCAACCAAAGCATCACACACCCCTAGTGGCCAGCTCTGGGCTGCCTGTGATCTCCCACAATGAGAACAGATGCCGGGGTAAAAAGGCAGCACAAACTGTGCCTACAAATCATCACACTCACAAATCTGGGCATTTTGGTGCACCAAGAGGCTAAGATGTCTGTTTGGGTTTTGTGCCACCATAAAATTGTTCATGGTGGCACAACATGAGATCTTTGCAACCTGTCATGGCCACTACTATCATAGTCCATTAATCGCTGTTGTAAAGGGGGCACGAAACCTTAAGCATACAGGGAGTCCTGTAAAACCCTGAAGTGAAAATCCTGTTAGAATGATAACTTCAGAAAAGCAGAATAACAGATCAGTAATTTTTCCTTTCTTGGCAGGGTTTGGTTGGTCCTGGGCCAAATGGTAGTTTGGTAGGAATAAACAGAGTTAATGAGCCAAATGCTTTTACAAGTTCAGTAGTCTGAACAAAAAGGGTCAACTATTGTGCTTGTGTCTGGAGTGGAGCGTTTCCAATTTTTAACAGTATCTGCTCACAGACATGCAGTAGCTAAATTCCCTAATCTGTTAATATATTCAGTGGTGCCTTTGCTATTAAAAATGGAAGAGACTTGCTCTACTTTTGCAGAATGTTCCATAAAATGAGCATTCACCCTTTTACAAAACCATGATAGTCCATCAGATATACCCTCACCATTGTCTTATAGTGTATATTTTGGGAAGTTTCACACCACATGTTGAAATTATCTTTTACAACAGGTTTTTATCCTTGGATTATGCTCTTACAGCACATTTTTATCCTTGAATTATGCCTCTGAATAAGCAATGCTTATAGCATCAGTATACATTTTAGCCCTAAGAGGACTTAAAACTTAATAGTGATAGTTGTAGTCATGATAGTCCAAAAATTTTGCAAGACGCAAGGGTGTCTTAGGATGATATCTTTTATTAGACCAGTAGTATGGTTGGAATAGACAAGCTTTCAAATGCAGCACAGTCTTTATCAGGTCATTAAAATTTGAAGAAACAATGTTTCTGCTCATCTTTCTTTTGTGACCTGTGACACATTATGAATGCGTAGTACTACTTTTTGGTAAGTGCTGTTTTATTCACATTTACCCATTTAAAACAGGTACATTCTGGAAATTTGTCTTTTTTTATTTAGGCTGGATCAGTACTTCTACGTGCATGATATTGGTCAGTTAGGGCTGGGAAAAGTTGTGGTCCCTGACCAAGGTAGCTACCTGCCAGAAATGCTGGTTTAGACACAACTGTATCAACAAAACTCTGCTTTTACTGGAATAGTTGACTTCATCTGGCATGGAAGTCACTGCTGTACCATTCCAAAGTGTAGTTTTACCCGTGGCGTTACCAGTATTCAACACTACAAAAGTGATTCTGGTAAATCAGAGTAAATATGACCTGAATAAAGTTTGGGGTAATTCTGCAGTTATTTAAAAGAGTACCATACTGATACTTACTATGCTTTCGGAAAAGAGAAAAGTATAGTTATTGTTAAAACTGCAGGTTTTAAGGATGTAGCTGTATTGGTCTAAGGACATAGGCAGACAAGGTTCTTTGGGTCACTTCATTGCAAGACTGATTATGATGAAGAACATGTCCCTGTTCCAGGGGGAGCGTAGTGTGTATTGGTTAGTTATGAAGTCTTACTGTAACTTACTTACCAAATTTTTCTGAACAGTAGATTGGTGTAATTAGCAACATGCCATCGCTTTAAGTTCTGACAGTTCATATCTCTTGATTAGCACTGGGACTGCAAAGACTGCACTTGGACCAAGAGTTCTTCCTAAACTACCTCAGAAAGGTAAGAGGTTATTGTTAGTTACTTATTTTTAAGCGTTCGCGTAATTGTTGACATCCAAAAGACTGGAAAAGTGAATCAGTCCATTGCTTCAGCCCCTTGAACTAACAGCAGCACATAGGACTAATGTTTTATATACACCAGGTTCTGCAGTGGGACGGCACACCGAGGAGTAATGTGACTTGCATCACATCAGCTGTCTTTTACTCCCCAGCCCAAACGATCAGGTACCCCTTTGGGTGGACTAGTTGAGGGCCTTTTAACATAACCATGGAGCAAAGTTCAGACTTATGCCTCAGGAGCCACAGAGAGATTCCTGACCCTCTATACTGGTGCAACCTGGAATCTGAGGTATTTTCTTAGTCCCAGTCCTGGGGGTAGCAGGGAAACGGTACAAACATGACCTAAATAACTTTGGCACTCACCTTTGAACTGAACTGATTACATTCCCTGACTTTATGAACACTAAAAAAGATCACCCAGTAATAAAATTGGTGGTGTACGCTGCCTATGGAGGAAAGCATCTCCAGCGTGTATGCTTTTGAATTACAAGACTTGTTTGCCATTAACATCTTGAATGACTCCAAATAATGATGATGGTTATTAAATTAATCTAGCCTTTTTTAAAGGGTTGGGAGTAGGTGGAAGGAATCTGTAGCAGTAAATGAATCGAGATTTGGGACATGGGAGAAAAATTGTTAAAAGGAGAGGAGAGTGTGGCATCCAAACTCAAGATGGAAAGATGGTGGTAGCTGCTCTTCTCCCTTGCTCTTTTTCCTCCTTCCTTTGTCCCCAGAAGAAAATAAAAGAAAGAACATGAGATAGAAGAAAAGAAGTCAAAGATAATTAAATGCACATTGAAATCTGTTAGTAGCAGCAGTTG
>JAGPOW010000261.1:14050017-14063975 GCA_030014935.1 Caiman crocodilus
GGGGGGGTCTTTGATTAAATTATTTTTTAAAGTCTTTATTCCAAGCCAAATTGGCCAAATCAATTCCAAGTCCGTGAGTCAGTCCAGAACCATAAGTGGCTCTACTACTGGCACACATCCTCCTCCCCCATCTGGGGCTTCAGATGTTTCCAGATCCTTTGGTGGGCCTGCAAGTAGGATGCTCAAGCCTGGAGGCTTGGGGTTCAGATTCCCCCGAGTTTTGCTTGCCCTTAGCTATAAGGCCCTTGGAGCAAGCTAGGGAGACTCCCATTTCCATAAAGCGGGCTTACAGCTGCTACACCTCGGCAGGTACTGAACCGTACAGGCAGCCACTCTCAACTGCTCGGGGAACTCTTCCAGTCCTGTGTTCTTGTTTTTCTGGTTGGCTTTCCTAGCAAAGGGTAGCCAACACACAGCAAAAGCAAATGCTGCATGTTACCAAAAAGTGCCCAGGCCCCTACACTGCTTGACTGTTTTCAGCAGGGGTTCCTGCTGAAGCACCCAGCGAGTGGTATGGAAAGGGGTGCCCTACCATGAGGGGAGAAATAAGGCTGCAGGCAGAACCGTAGAGAGGCGATGGAGCAGTTCTCCTGGAGCATTTCTTGGAAGCTTTCCTGAGCATCAGGGGGCTGTTTCTGTCCAGGCAACCAAGGATTCTTGGGCCAAAGCAGCAGCATAGCCAAGATGAGGCAGATGCCCCAGGGATTGGGACGTAGTTGCTGTCTCCTCAGCTGCATGTCCCACCCTACATCTAACTCAGCGATGCTCCTGCAGGACAGGCCTTGTCCTAGGAGCGTTCCAGACCACGTCGCGTTCTGCAGGACTCCCTGGTGACATGCCTTTGCCTGGGCTTGGCACTGGTTCTTGTTCCTCTTGCAGCTTTTGCTTGTACATTATTTGCAGGCTCCTTATAGAGGTTGTAGTTTTGGAGGTTTCTGTGGAGCTGGTTTTGAACAGCCCTTTCTACTGCTTCAAGTAGGGGCATGGGGGCTGGGAGCCTTAATGTCCCTACTGAAATCCATGTTCATTTTCTCTCGCATGCGCTGGCTGGCACTTAGTATTTTCTGAATGGCGAAGAGATTTTAAAATGGGGGCATGAGGCGGAAGCAGCTGCTGCTCAGTTTGAGTTCTGACCCGTGTCCAGAGTAGTCCGTATGAGGCTTTGGGGGGCGGCTTCTGGAGGAATGAGAAGGCTGACAGAAAAGAGGGACTGTTCATGTGTGCCTTCTGACAGCTGCCATAGGGGCTTAACGTACGTCTTTCATGAAATTTGTTCCTCAACTAGCATAAATCTGCATCCTGTTGCCTGAAAGTCACTTTGGGTTAGATGTGCGCAAGGCTTGTTGCCTTGGTTGGTAAACGTTTTGGGGTGAAGCCTGCCCTTGTTCTGTGTTTGTATAGTGGGGGGAGGAAAGGGACCATGGTCCACGACTAGGCCTCCTAGGCACTAGGACAAGGTACAAGTGAGTGTTTGGGAAACCATAAAGGCTGGCGTGCATAAGAATGACATCCTAGCAGTAGTGATACAAATCATGGTGTGCCACTGGACTGAGAAGCCCTTCCTGCACTCGCAGTTTGTAGGAACATTTGCAGAAGTGAGGCCAGCTGAAGATTGAGAGGATGTTTGGTCCATGGCGTCTGTGGTGATCTGTCCCAGAATGAAAGTGAAAGACGGTGAAAACAAAAATGGCTGTCGCATTGTGTGTGCAACTATGCCAGTGGATACTAAAAATATGTTGTTGAGTTTGAAAACCAGCAAGGGAAGCTGGAACCTACTTTTGTTCTGCAACGCGAGAAAAATGCATAAATGCTAAAAGGGAAATAAAAATGTGAAATCCCTTCTGTCAGCAGGTATTTGGGTTTAATGATTACAGTATGACAATAGCCCTTCAAAACATCATGGAGATGGTACACATTAAAGTGAAAGGCATCAACTTTCACTCGTTCTAATATTAATGTAGAGTTTGCTGTAATCACAGGCTGGTTAATTTGAGGCAATACGCAGAACTGTGAAAGCAGAGCAAATAGTTGTTCCAGCTTTTGAGGGACTGATGACCCAACACCAAAACTAGTATCCTAAGTTATAGCATCATTTCAGAGGGATGATAATTTATAGTCTACTCTTGTTCTTAGGAATACACTCAGGAATGAAAAAATGCTATGCATTTACCCCTGAGTACGTGGCTATCTGAACTTAATGTAAACAGTGCTCATAAAGTAACACCATGTTGCCAGTTCTGCTGTGGTAGCAGCCCCCAGACTGACAGCTCCTGTCATCTTCAAGGCCTCTAATACTCCATCTTGTGGCTGCTATTGGATGGCTTGAAAAAAAGGGTGGGTAGCGAAAACGAGGGTAGATAGCAGCCCTGAAAGTGACTGGCTCTTATGTTCTGGGTTCTTAATAGCAGCCCATTGACAGCTGCCTCTCCTTCACCTTTTCTGTACAGCTAACCAGGATACAGCTAATTTACAAAGTAGACAGCAAGACTGAAAGATGTATATTGTATTCAGATAGCTTATGCACTTAACTAATGTTTGTTATTAATTCATTATGTTCATTATATTTGTTATTAACTAAGAAATAGGGACTGGCATTGTGCTATGCAATTAAGCAAAGTATGCACCTATCCAGGTATGTGTTTAAGTTCAGTACAATATATTTAGTATCAGAATCGCTGTGAAAACTTTTTGCTGGGCCTGACTTTCAACGTCAAATTAATATGTTTGTATATGTGCTACAATGTGTGCCCAGAAGTTGGGGTCATGTGCACACACATGGCTAGATGTTTTCTCCGTGTGTTGGAAAATGTTGTGGAATTCATGCATGGTTTTCATCTTCAGTTCAGATTAGTCGCATACAATAGCATTAAAGTGTTCTTCTAGATTATATTGTGATAGCATGTGTAGTAGGTTTACATTCTTGGAGTTAGTCTCTATAGCACTGCTTGACCTAAAAGCAAATGGTGAACACTGAACAGTTTCTTTATCTTAGTCAAAACATGATGTTTTCATCAACAACTTATTTTTTCTCTATCAGCATCAGATTCTGGACAGATGTGCTTAAAAAAACATAGTTAACTGTAGTCATGGAGGTAAAGCAGAACTGAAAACTGAGAGATGAAAGAAAAGTGACACTTAAAGTTAATTGAAAAAATTATTTAAAGTGAATTAATTAATTTTAAAAGTTAATTAGTTAATTAATTTACAAAGTCTATTTTTTTTTTTGTTTGGAGAGCATTTATTTCAAAGATGTGTAAATTACATCTTAACCAAGACAACTGCTAGGTCTTGAGATTTCTTTAGTTGTGCTTAATTGCAGATATCTGTTCTTGAGTTTGGAGAGAGAATTTCAGTTACAGCAGCCTGTATTTTGATTGCCTGAAAAAGAGAATTTCTTCCTTCTATAAAGAAGCATCTTTTATGTTTAAGGCCCCTTTCTTTAAAGTAATATGAGAAAAGGAGATTGTAAAACGCATGTGAACATGTTCTGGGTTTTTTTTTTTCTTTCAGTGGCACTAAGAAAAATAGAAACCAGTCATCATCTTTCAATAGATAAACCGAGTCCGCATGCAGAAATCTTCCTGAAGTCTTCGCAGTCTATCGATCTCCCACAGAAACCACAACCTGGAGACTTGGCCCCAAAGTCTCAACCTGTGGAACAAACCCAGAAACCTCAAATTGGAGATTTACCCCCCAAACCAGGAGAGCTCCCCCCAAAACCTCAACTAGGAGACTTGCCACCAAAACCACAACTTGGAGACTTACCTCCAAAGCCACAAATGAAGGACCTTCCTCCCAAACCTCAGCTAGGAGAGGCGTTGGCTAAAACTCAAGCCAGAGAAGCATCTCCAAAGCCTCCACCCTCTGAGACCAATCAGAAATCTCACTCCTTGGATCTCTCTCCAAATGCACAGTCTAGAGACGCCGTCCAAAAACAACCATCTGAAGATGCTAATGACATAGCGCACAGCCTCCCAGAGACCCCCGTGCCACTCCCCAGGAAAATAAACATGGTGGGTAGTTATACAATATCACTTTGTTTGTAAGCCTTATGGCAAGCTTTGAAGTGGCCTTAGGGCTAAATTTGCAAGAAAGATGTACTGGCATTCAGTGCACAATACAGGTGACACTGCGCTCCAGTGAAGGTGCAGGTGGACTTGTGTGCTCCTGAATGGTTTCAGCAGCTAATGAAGGTGATGACAAAGGTCCCTACATGCCAAAATGAGGATAAGGAACACAAAAGGCCAGGCCTGGGAGCATGGCAGTATATCTGAATTCACCACTTGGTTTTGGCATTGTGACGGGAACAAATTCTGTTTCTGAATTAAGGGAGTTTTCTGTGCTTAGAGCAGGGGTGCTCAGCCGCTGGCCTTTGGGTCAGATCCAGCCCTCAATGCTACTTCTAGCCCATCTGTTTACCTGAAAAATAGTGGGGCAAACTCACCTTTATAAGCTTCTTTTCCCACTCCATGAAGAAAGGCAAATACTGCATTAGTCTTTTGAAGTATTTTCATATTTTTTAAAATACAGATGATCACCTGGGCCATTTGAAATGTTCTGAGAATGAACCACTGAACCTTCTACTTGCATTTATTTTTACATCAGCTATGTTGGACCGTCCCTGTCTGAAAGCTGGCACTCACAAATTGTAGTAGGGAGCACACCGGGGTTTCCATACCCAGCTCCTCTTCCTGTGTGCGCACACATGGTCATTCCCATTAGCTGGCAGTGGGGCTGTTGGGAGACATGAACCCATCTCAGGCATGTCTTCCCTTGTCTCCACTTCCATGTAAGAGCAAGATCTGCAGTGACAGCCAATAATGCTAGTGTCATCTGCCCGATCCCTTTGATTCTGTTTAACCACTGGCTACACAAGCAAAAGTTCGTTTGTTAACCAGTTTAGGAAATCGGGTATTTCAGAAGTGTACAGCAGCTTTGACCGAGTACTATTAAAGGAGTTAAATGGGATTTACAGAGAGGAAAAATGGTCTCAGTGCCACTAAAAAACTACTGTATACATTTTGGGGTAAGGGACTTGCTAACAAAAGGAGAAAATGTAAATGCTTTGAAAATATTTCAGTTTCTTTACACCTCACTGTCCCAATCAACTCTGAAAATATGCCCTCTTTTAAAATCCAGCTCTTAGTACTTTGCAGAAACACAGACCACCTCAGGCTTGAATTCACCTTTCCATCACTTCCATGAGTTAAAGGGAATAGATTACTAAAATGTCAGCAAAGCTACTAATAACAAAGTACCAACTACCTGGAGCAGTGTCAGTTGCTTTCTTTCACATCCTGATACCTTGAGATATATACACAAATCCAACTGTTTAGTCTCTTGCTTGAACTAGAAAAAAAAAGAATACACTGTAGGTGGTAGAAATTGTTTCCTTCCATTGTATTTACAGACTGAAGCTATGTACACACATTCATATGATCTGGGAGAATTATTATTAATAGCTTTCTGCACAGATCTTTTTCTGATCTTTTTCCCATTGTTCCTGTCCTGTACGGTACCTTCCATCTCAGTGGTGTTTGAAATGCAATGTATAGAAGCGGACAATTCTACCGTGCACATATAACTATCTAGATCTGAGCTAATGGGGCAGTACTTTGATACAAATTCTTAACTATCCGCAGAAATAGACCTAGAGATCATGTTTTGGTTTCAGAGTAGATTATCTCATCACTGGCTTATGTTGTCAGTATTAAATGGTTTCTAGTCTTCTGAAACTAGATTTCATACGAGATTGGGTGAAAATGTCATACGGTTTTCAGATTTCAGTTTGTGTCTAGACTTGAACCAAAGAATGCAGAGGGGGCTGGGATCCAAAACTTCTAGACACTGTTTTAAATAGTGGGATTTCTATTTGCTATTTTCTTCAGCCCCTGAATCTTCTGACTATGATCAGAGAACATTTTGATTTCTGGTCTGTGTTAAAAGGTCAGTGTGTGGACTGAAATGATATTAAAGCTGTTGTCAGAATTGCTTTCTAGCCTAAGCAGAAAATACTGCTAAAAATGACTCTGATATCATTTCAGTGTAAAATAACTTAATAAAGTAGTATGTTAGATGCTGGGTTTTCTGAAATGTGTACAGTTTTAAGTACAAACGATGGCAGCCACTAAACTTGGTTAAAATCCTTAATGAAGCTTCCTTACCGTCACTTTACCAGTGCAACTTGTTTATCCTTTTTGGTTTGCAGTCAGAGACAAATGCCTGATGACATAAAGTGGTTTTGGAAAACAAAACAGAGTCCAAAGCTGTTTACATTCTATTATCCCTTTCTCTGAGCTCCTTAACCTTAAACTTTACCTTTTTTAAGGGGAAAAACAAAGTCAGAAGAGTAAAGACCATTTATGATTGCCAAGCAGATAATGATGATGAGCTTACCTTTGTTGAAGGAGAAGTAATTATTGTAACTGGTGAAGAGGACCAAGAGTGGTGGGTGAGTATCTGTCCTTTTATGGAGATGCTGAGGAACTGATGCTTTTCTGGTTGTCATGTCAGCTGAGCAGCAGCTAACTTGTTCATACTTATACACCTTCTTTGCCTTATTTTAAAGGTCCTGAACACCAGTCCCATCTAGTTTCTTAAAACAGATAGATATAGTATTTAAATGATCCCTCCCTGTTCCAGATGAAGTTAATCTCAAAACTTACAATTGGCTTTACACAGTTGCTTAATTGGGTGAGCTTCCCAAGAGACCAGACACTGCCTGGATACTTGTGCTTTTCTGTATTCATTTAACCTTTCTGCAGGTCTAGGAGAAAGCAGACAATGACACCATGTCAAGAATGGCACGGGACTTGCATAACATACTTGACTCTTCTGTCAAAAGCCTCAAGCAGTAGTAGTGACTTAAACTTGTATCCAGGGTTTAAACTGAGGAAGGAGAATATGAGGAGGGGAATTTCTGGGTTCCAGTGGTGGGGTTCTGCCTCTCCCCTAAAAGCTGCTAAAAACACCCTGGCCAGGGGATGGCTCTTGCTTGCTCAAAGATGCATCTGACATGCAGTACTTTGTCTTTGGAATATACCAGCTTTCCATCAAATTTGGAGGTGTCAGATCTGCTTTTATGACTATTGGCGATGGCAGCCTGTGGTGTCAGTCTTCCGGAAATGTTGAATGTACTTGTTAGAGTGGTTGGGAATCCACCTGATTATCATCATTAATCCCATGCACTGCTGGTTTTCCTGCATAAATGACATGCCGCTTATCAGCAGTTTCCCTGCCCAATAGTTATTATTCCTACTTCACCTCTGGTCTCCCTTGTGGATCAACCTCTTCCTTCTCCACAGCCTCTGGACCTGCTCCAGTCTTCAGTCCTCTGCTTCGAACCTCACACCCAGTCAGAGGCCCCAGTCCTCCATTCACTCTCTTCTGGCTTCCTCCCAAGCCCTAATGAATCCTGCCTCTCTCTTCCTCACAGCTGCAGCTTGGAGAAATGAGACAGGTTTTATTAATAAAAATGCGATTCCAACTTCTGTGCTGTCTTGACAGCTGTTAGTCCAGCTGTCCACCTACAGTGCTGCCCAGGCTGAGTGGGTTCTGCACCACACACAAGGTTTATTTTCATCGATTGACAGGAAGCCCAGAGAGTAATAGGATTCAGACCCAGGACACAATATCAGAAAGGGGAATGCCTCAGCCAAATTGGGGTGGGGGAGGAATGGCAATAGAGGGAGTAGGCAAACATCCGTGCTTTTACAGGTAACTGCTCTGTTATATTTAGCTGGTCTCCTAATAACATAAGCACAATTAAATACATTTGGCATAAAGAACAGTACAACAGCTGCAGCATATTAAAAAATGGCTTGGATGTCAGTTTTCTCTAGATCTTGAAAAGAGAATTTGGTGATTTCCTTGTTAAGTCAGAGATCCTAATGAACTTGTAATGCACAGTTACAGTGAAGCCGATGGAATCGCCTTGTGCATTTGTACTGGCACTGAATTCTGGCGATGCAAGTAGAGGAGTTATCTCATGTGCACGTGAACAGTAACAATTCCATTGCCATCAAATGGCCAAAGGCCCTTGCATGTTATCAGTTTATCATCGATGACAATAGTTCTTATCGATATGTTTGCAGAGAATTCATCACTTCTCTATCTTTGACTCAAAGCAGAACTATAGGTCTAATGACCCATCTGTCGTAACTTTTTAATGTATTCAACATGTCCTGTTTCAGTATCTGAGAAAACGTTTCTTTCTTTCCTCCTTAAATTTAGAAATCTTCTTACGTGTTTAGAACAAGGAAAACTGTGTTTCATAGGCTTTACTTAAAGGCAAGTGTTGATGCAAGGAAATTTGGAGCGAATGGCTTGCAGTTAATTATTTGGCAAAGGATTTTATTACAACAGTGCTCAAAGACCACAGTTGGAATCAGGACCCTCTTGTTACAGATACAGGATGGTTTCAACCTCTGATGCTGTCCACAGATGTCAGGTGGTGCAAAAGGCAGATCACTTTTGGAGTCTGAGGCCCTGTCAAGGTTCACTGAGGTCTACCTGTTATCTAACCCCTTAGTCAATGTTACCTGCTTTAAAACCAGCCAAGTCAATCCACCAGCTCCTCAGAACAGGAACAAATGCTAGAATCAGTAACCGTCTCAGATTGGTGGAGTCTGTGAATGAAGCACTGTCTGGTCAAGGCTGTATGCCCCCAGATCGCTGGGTGGAAGTGAGACTGCTGCTGGCAGCGCTTGCTGAGTCTGGTTTGTAAATGAAGCTGGGATCTTCTTAAGAAGCCTCTCTTTGAAATGTTGTGGAGAGCTCCAAAGCAAGAGGTGATTTTTGGACAGGAGAGCTGGTGGGCCATATCCTAGTCTTTGCTGTTGTAGCTTCAGCTGTTTGCCTTCTAGTTTCCACACCCCCCCCTCCCATTATAGCAACCTATGGAGCAGAAAGGGTTATGCTGTTCTGAAAAGAGTGGACCAAGATTGATACCTGTGAGGCAGAAAAGGACTGTAGTGAAACACCTGCTGTTCTAATGGAGTCAGAGCTGTAGTTTGTGAAATGCCCACACACCAGATAACTTGAAAATGTTTGGATCCCCCTTCCATGCATCTGTTTTTTCTGTAGGAACTGATGACTGCAATCTTGTGGTCCACTTGTTCGTGGGACTTGTTGGCTCTATCCTTCTTAAGCAGGAGGGCTTAGACCTGGCTTTGGGGCTCTGATTCTTTCAGGGAGAGGGTAGATGAGCCCTCTATCCCTCATTTCTCTTCTTTGCCTGATGTAAGGAGTGCTCTGTAAGGTTTTCTTCTACTCATCATATAGAGCAAACTAGTCCGTGTCATTTTCCACTTTTAGCAAATATCTTTGTGGAGTGAGTTGGTCAGCAATGATTCAGGAGATGATTGATACCCCAGGTATAGTCTGATACCTGTAGCTGAAGGTGCACTTTTCCTCCTCCATGTTCCTGAAATTCTTGCAATTCAATGAAATACAAGACTTTTGGCAGCCTCCCATTCCAACGACAGTCCTTTAATTCTGTTTCATTCTACCTGCATTCATTTGTGCCTACGTTTATCAGTTAAGCTGTTTGGATGGCTTATTATTGATCTTTACATAAATCCAAATGTTAGCTGACTTGGGTCAGTTGGTGGAGGGTTTACGTGGCATGGGACGAAACATGCAGGACCCCAGCTCACTTGCGCTGACACGCAGAAGGAAGTGCGCGGTGGTTGTATGCGATAAATGGGAAGTCCTTAAACCATGTTTGTCTCCTTTGTTGCAGATTGGCCACATTGAAGGACAGCCGGAGAGGAAAGGAGTTTTCCCTGTGTCCTTTGTGCACATTCTGTCAGACTAATAAACATACAAAACTTGAGCATTGCACATCCTTCATGCAAGACGGGCTTTTTAGCAAAAGCAAACAGCTGCTGCCTCCCTGTAATCCTGTGCACAATTGTATATATAGCTGCTGTTACAAATAAGAATTCATTTAAGGTCCACCTCATGAGGTGAATTATATCCGCATTGTAAATATACTGTGTTATTCTGCCTTTGCCAGTATTATGGTAGCCTTGGAACCTGGCACGCCTTATTGGGTTTGTTGAAGCCATCCTTGGCATCTAGCACTTATATCTCTGTCCATGCTGTTAAAATCGTGTACGAACTGCCAGCTTTCCAAATGTAGGTGGTTTCAATCACCCATGTAACTGTATAGAAATGACTGTTCCTAACAAACGCCGTACTTTCAATGATGTGATTAGAAAGTTAGATTCTGTTTTCAAAGTGAATGGCTTGGGCCCCTTTAAAGACCAGTCTACAGTTTTTAAGTGTACACCATTTACAGCTATGAAACCCACTTTGGTATTTATTAAATGAAGTGTTCAGTTAAGTGTTATTATAAAAATAGCAACAGAAATATTCACTGACTTTACAGACAGCAGTAGCATTTCTGGGTGCGCATCCAGCATTTCATGTTTCTGTTCTGTGGACTCCTCCGCACTGTGAGTGCAGTTTCCCTGTGATATTACCTCACTGTAAGAAGGTTACAAATTACTTCCCTCTGAGAACTTTTTTATTAAACATTAGTCGGACTGTCCTGCATTAGAAAGATGTGGAATTTGGTAAACCTTCTTTCATTTAACTTCTAGAAAATATTACTCTTGGCATTATGCATGCATTTAGAAGCTTACTTAAAACCTGCCTTTGTACATGAATAGTACTGTAGTCACATAGCTAAGTTTGAACAAGAAAGCATTTCAATTTTCTCACTGTTCACATTGAAATGTGAGCCTGCAACAGTATTAGTTTATAGCTAATTGGCTGTCTGAACATTGTCATTTAAAAATGGCTTCAACATCGTTGAAGGTTATAATTAGCCAACGTAAAACTTTGTAAGTGGTGTGTTATTGGGCAAACTCAGTGTTGTAGATTGATTTTTTTTCAAAAAAATCAGAGTGAAAATTGCCCTTTTCCTGCTATTGATGATAGAAACCCAAATCACCAATATCAAGTTGTTCTAATAGTCTTCATTAAACCAATATTGTGGTCTATAGTTTTACCTCCAGGCACCAGCCAGCAAACACATTATTATAATGTTAAATTTCTACCGGTCTTTCGAGTGTTGCATTTGACCCCTGGTATGAAGTATGAAATTGCATTGCCTGAAAACACATTCCTTACACTTAATTAACTCTCATTTTTTCTCTATTCAAAGCATCTAACACGCTATTAAAATACAAATCCATTCATTTTTCTTATTTTCTACGGTATGTTACATTTTAACACAGTTGTTTTTCTTCGTAAACCGTTTTTGTCAGGTTTCTTGTTTTTCATATATAGGCCTGGTACATTTATTAAGATAGATGTCACTTCGGCACAATAACAGATATAACTTGTATATTATCGTAGATCATCTTGGCTACCCAGGAGAATTTTTCATTTCATAAAAGCACAATGCAAATTTTCTGAAAGCTTTCATTTTTAGAGCAGTTTGACAAAGCTGTAGTCAGTGAATATTTAATCTTATTGATATGGCTAATATGGAAAATTTAAATATCGGTCTAATAAAACCTGCATGATAATTGCAAAATATTGGAACCGTTATTGGAAAGCAGCTTTTAAACGATTGCTTTATCATCTATGACAAAAACAAATTTATTCTTAAAAAAAGAAAAAAAAAATCAAGAAAAGAAAAGGAAAAAAACAGGGCACAGTGCAATGAAGCTTGCTGGCATTTCCCCCACAGCGTTACCCACAGTATTTCAGACTCGTACTTTTTCTGGAAGGAAGTCAGGCCCGGAGTTTATTTTGCATTCCATTTTATCCATTAATACAATGTTTTAAGTTGCATTAAAGAACAAAAACTATTTACTTTTTGTGGTCAAGTGTATTTTTAAGTGATCTCAAAATGAGCTGGTAAAAGCAAAATGTATAAAGAAACTTGGACATGTAAAATGATGTTGAGGCAAATGCTATTCTTTTCTACGCTCTTTGCAGTAGTATATATGCATTTTTTTAAACTGAAATTGAGTTCCATCAGGAACAAGAGTTCTGTTTATTCTGGCTTATCGTGGGTCATAGGAAACCTGAAAAACACATTGTATGATATTGATTGAGTTTAAGTATGGTATTATTTAAACTCAATGAGCCACTCTGCAATTTTGTACATGACATGGTATTGGAGAAAGTCTAGATCTTTATGGACAAATAGCTAATTAGTTTTTTTGCCCCAGGAGGGGGAAGTATGTTCTGCAAATGATGTCTTATTTACTGTTGAACAGCAGTTGCTATTTATTTTTTTATTACATAGTACATTGACGTGTTGTATAGAAATCAGCTCTGGTAGTGCCACTAGTTAAAATCTTGACTTCTTATTTGAATGTTAAGGTCAAACATCAGTACACTTGTCTCTTCACATGTATTTAATGTGACAGTTTGAGTACTGTATGTGTTAATTTCTACTTTTTTAATATTTAAAGTTGCTTTTAAATAAATGTATTCAGTTGATCCCAGACATCTGCACCAAGGCCCTTTTGTCAATTGGAATATCCTTGAGGAGAAAGAGACCATTTACGTCAGCGGAGTGCAAGAGGCTATCCCAAGTACTTGGAGATAGCACACACCTTGCCTGGTCACCATTGGCATGTATATCTCTTATGTACAGATGCATTTCCCTGTAGTCAGTGTTTTAATCCAACCCCTAGAGTCATGAGTTTATTTTATTGTGACACTTTCTCCAATGAGCTTATCTACACTTGAAGTGGCTTTTTGTTTGGAAAGAAACACTTGCCATTTCAGTCATCTTCCTCTCTCCAAAAGGGAAAACAGAATATTTCAAACTGCTGTAGTGTAAAATGGTTCTTTAGGCATAGGTGTGATCCCTAGAGCCGAGCACCGGTCCAAGTTACCACCTAGCCTTTTTAGACTCCAACCATCCCCTCAGCACTTGTGATCTGAGCAGCACCCCAGTTCAAAAACCAAGTGTATTTATTACAGTTCTTCCCGCCTTGCAGGAGGGCGAGGCAGCAGGTGCCATGCAGGGAGAACCTGCCCTTACTTAACTCCTCACCCTTCCTGTGGCACCCCAGCCCACACAGTGAGAAATAACAATCTAGCCTTTGCCAGAGAAGGTCAGCACATCTAAAGTTGCGTGGAGCCTTCTTTCAGGCTCCTGAATGCTTTCAGTGCAGACTCTTCTACTCAGAAGAGGGCCCACTAACAACTCCTTCCTTTGACTTACTGGTTTTACTCTCTCACTATTTAAATAAGACAACTTACAGAAACTTCTTAGCCTCTGTTCTTCCCTGAACGCTGCTGAAGGATGACAGTTCCCCAGGCAGCATGACTAGCAGGAAGTGGTAAGTGAACAGAGCTAGCTCATGGACCAGCAGCAGAGTTGTGGTCTCACCGTGCTCTAAAGTCAGCAGCTTTGTGAGCTAGTTAGCCCACTACCATCAGCACCAGCAGTCCTATGAGGCAACTGTGGTAACTCCTCATTACACTAAAGTCTGCAATATAGCCCATACCCTAGGCCATCCACTAAGAGCTGATCATGGTAGGAGGTTGCTTGCTGAATATATGAAGCACTAAAAAATGCTTCTCGGACCAGGACTTGATCCTGCATCATTCCATCATTGCTTTTTTTCTTTTCTCATACCCGTTTTTCCCCTCCTGTGCTAGAGCAAGACCCTCATTTTTACACATCATTCAGAGGGTCTTAGTTTTTCCTAAATCACAGTAAAAGGGGGAAAAAGTATTTTCCACTTCAAAACTGAAGGAAGACTGCCTTGTTGCTGCAAGAAAGAGTCTGAGATCTGCAGTTATTAGTCACTCTACTCATTCACGTTACTTTTTGCTACATAGATGGGAGACAACCACTGGAAATGCATCTGAAAGCTGGAACCCAACTGCAGTAGAGAGAACATTCAAAATCAGTTTGCTCCAGACCTGGAGCAATGTCATCTGCCCCTTCTTGCAGGTGGTGTTCAGCTGAAAGCTTA
>JAGPOW010000261.1:14072278-14086028 GCA_030014935.1 Caiman crocodilus
ACTACTGGCAAACATCCTCTCCCCACCCCCATCTTGGGCTTCAGACGTTCCCAAATCCTTTGGCGGGCATCCTGCTGGCAGGCCCCAGCCTAGAGGCTTGGGTTTCGGATGGATGCCCCTGAGCTTTGCTTGCCCTGAGCCATATGGGTGCAGGAGCGAGCTCGGGAGGAGCCCGCCCCTGCCAGAAGGGCAGTAATAAAACCCAGGTTAAGCCCAAGTGACCTATGCGGGTCCTGTCCCGTGCCAGCAGGGCGGTCTCCCCTAGCAGCACAGCGGCGACGGCCTAGGACCACACCTGTGCCAACCGGGCGCGTGCACTGGGGGGTGCCGCCCGGCTTCGCTCGGGGAAGGGGCAAGGAGAGCCCCGCTGGAAACCCTGGCGCTTCCTCGCCTTCATCCCGGGCAGGGTTTGCAAGCAGCACCCCACCCGCCCCCACCCGCCCTGCTGCCAGCGGGCTCGCGACCGCAGCAACCTGCCGGCGGAGGCTCCCGCGGGGCTTGCAGCAGGGCGGCGCGGCGGCCTCAAAGGTAAACAGGGTTTCCTCTTCCTCGGCCCGGGGCTCTTCCTTTTATAGTTATTTTCCGCGGTCCCGGCTCTGTGCAGACCTGCGGCGGTGACGTCGAGCCGGCCCGACCCGGAAGCCCGCGCTCAGCGCCGCGCCGCCCGCCCGCGCCCCGCCAGGTACACGGGCACTGCGCGGGGAGGGCACGGGGGGCTCGGCGTGCGCACGAGTGTGCACCGCCCTGCCCAGCAAGGGGCGATGCGTGTGCGCCCCGGGCAGCGCCAGCGAGCCGCGCGGTGCCGGCCCGGCTCGGGGACCGGGGTCCCGGGACAGCCGGGCGAGAGACTCGGACCCGGGCGGCCTCAAGCCACGCAGGGGCCGGGGAAGGCAGCCTGGAGGAGCGGGGAGGGAGGGCAGGTCCCCACTTCCTCCTCGGGCTGCACGGGCCCGGGCTGCAGCAGCCTGGCTTCCTCCGGCGGGGCACGTGCGGGCGCGGGCCGGGGCCGGGGCGGAAAGCGGGCAGCCCCGCTGCCAAGCCCTGCCCGGGGCCGATGCGGGCTGCCCGGGGAGGGCGTCCAGTTTGGAGGCGCTGGGGAAGGTGGGCAGAGGGGTGCAAGAAGGAGGAGAGGCTGGGTCCCAGGGTGCAGGCGGGGGTCCCTTGCCCTAACTCGCGGCCTACAGGTGATGCTGTCTTGGGGAGCGGGGCAGGGAGACGGGCTGTGAATGTTAAAAAGATGGAAACTCCGCACAGGGAAAAGTCGAGACGTTTCTGTGCGTTGCGGGCGGCCTGATGGGGAAGGACTTTTTGGGGCACGGTGACTCCTTCGCCCTTTGAAAGGAAACAAAGGCTTTTAGCGGTGTCATGGGCTTTTTATTTTTTTTCTCTCTCGCTCAGAGCTTGAGTCCGTAATTTCTCAAACCAAGGCACTTGTATGGAGATTTATTCAGGACTCCTGGGTTTTGCTCCTGACTTGCCCAGGCTCAGCAAAGGGAACAAGTTGCTTTGCTTCCTTCTTCCCAGCCGCAGGATGAGGGACGATAGATGCTCCCTGCCTCCCGAGCGTTGCGCTTAACTAACGCGGCCTGGAGTCCTCGGAGGAAAGATGCTAGAAAAGTATCGTTTGCCTTGGGGCAGGGGCAAGGGGGAGGCTGGGAACCTGTTAATGTTTCTGTTGGTGGCTTCTGCCATGGAAAATGAAGCTCTCCTCCAAGTGTCGGTGGCACGGAGTGCTTATATAATAGCCAAATGGTGTCTACAGCTCAATCATCAGCGGCCAAACACTTGAGGCTGCTTCTGTTGAAACAGGCCCAGCTAACTGTGCCCAAGAGGGATTTTGGTAAGAAAAGGCGCCTCATTCAGGGCTTTTCTGGAAACGTGATTTCTGAGGACTAGCCTGGTTTCAAGCCTTTATGTGAAACTCTCCAACTGGCTGGAGAAGAATGGGATGATTATTGCTGAGGAGGGTTTTCAACCGAGTTAAATTGGCAGCGTCAGAGCAAAGGCAGTGTTCTGCGTTCCCTTGGAATGATTTTTGCGGAGCCTCTTTACCAACTGCTCAGCCTTTGCCATCTGCACTAAGTGGAAGTGGCAACAAAGCAAGTTCATAAATACACAAATAATCAAGCTCTGATCCAAAGGCTTGTTTGCGAGAGGGCCTTTCTTCTCCCCGGCCATTTAGCATAAATGTGCAAATCAATATCCTGAGCGAGGTTGTCAGTCAAGGGTATATCGGGTACCGTGGAGAGAGCGCTCCCCCGTTGACCGGCATGAGGGTGCCCAGCACTGGAGGGAGAGAGTTACACAGGCAATATTGACTGGAGCCATGCGCCGGCAGGGGGCTCGACCCTCCTCTCGCCTACCTCCATTTTATCTGCATTGATGCTAGAGGAATTGTCCGGAGCGATGCGAGAATGGAGTCGACAGATCACTGTCTGAGACACGGAGGTCAAAGCATAGGACTGGGAGTCAGGAATCGGTGCTTTGCTGGTAGCCCTGGCCCTGACGCTCTCTGACCTTGACCTTTTGGTCTGGGGGGAGATTAATGGGAGTGACCCACCTCCTGGGGCAGTTACTGCCGCACTAAGACCAGAACCTGCGATATTCAGATTTCTGCTGTGCCGGAGGAGATCAGCGCAGAGCAGGTCGCAGGCAGCAGTGTTCTTGCTTTCTCGGTAGAGGCTCTTGGGAAACATCAGGCCCGAGGACATGCCGGTCGGGAAGGATCCCCCAGCAAGGATCAAGGCAGCTTCCAGTCGGTCCCAGTCGGAAGCCCAGGGTTATTAACCGATGATTCAGGAGTGCCAGTCATAAGGAGTTGCCACTGAGCATCCGTGCACGTGGGTGTTTGTTTGCTTCTTGGAGGCTGTTTGCGATTATCCAAGCGTTAGACAGCCATGTTTGTGGGCCGCTTATTACCCACGGCTCTGGATGCATTTGATTTGAATGAAAGCAGATTATGTTATGTTGGAACAGATGCCAGGCTTGAGACTTTTCAATCTTTGTTGTTATTTATGCAAATCTTGCACCTGCTGTTGACTAACACATCTCAGAGTTTGTCCCAGGAGCCAGAAATGTACTGGGCTGGCCTGCAGGGAGGGAAGGGCTTCTGGGCTGGGGGCGCTCCACTTCCCTGTCTGGAGATCAGCAGCGTCAAGTGTACGAGCGGATGCTGTTTCTGGGTGCAAGCGCCACCACCTTAAGCAAAAAGTTGTTGTGTTTCAAAAGGTTTCATGATGCAATGCAGAGGAACGCCAAAACCCCATGCAAATGAGTTGGCTTTGTTCAGAGCTGCGTAGCCTAACGCTCAGTTCGTCCAGTAATTAAATAAGTGAGCTGTAACCGCCGCTCTTCAAAACTGGTGCCTTGAAGCTGACAAAAAAATATCGCACTTGCTCTTTGATCAGTTGTTTACTAAAACTGGGCATCTGCTTTATTAGCCCTCTTCTTTTGTTGCACGGGGAAATGAAAGGAATCAAACTTTCCTAGCAGGAGCCAGGCTGGGTCGGACCGGTGGGTCCCGCTAGTGCAGCATCCCTGGCAGTTGGTAGCGCCGGGTTTTTAAGAGGCAGGGCAAGAAACCTTGCGGCACGTAGCTGTTCAGGAGGAACAGTAAAATGTCAATGAGGCGGCAGCTTCCGGTCTCAGGAGACGAAAGCAGTCGCTACCTGTGGTTAGCTGAGCAGACTTAGGGTATGATCTTATTCTCAGAAACCAATGAGCGCTCTGGATTCGGTAAGAAGAGATGCAAGCTCATGAACAGTGAGTACCTTTTAAAACATTGAAAATAATGTCTGGAGCACAGATGTTTTCAAATGGTCAGGAGTCGAGTGTATAATGGGTATGCAGGAATATGTAAGTGTAGCCGATGAGGCTTAGGCCTGGCGAAGCAATCAGGCCTCGCAACTGAGCCTCTAAATGTGACCAGGCCAGATAAACCTCTGCTAATGCCACCCTGTTAGGTGCTGAGGCCCGCAAGTTTGCAGAGTGAAGGAGGACTGTGGTCACTCTCCCTGAAAAGAAATAGCAGTTTAAAGTTATTGAATGCAAAGCAGCAGCTCCCAGGGCTTAGAGCAGAGGCCCTGGCAAGGTATTTTTGGTGCTTGTTTTTGAGCGGGCCCGGCAGGTTAACATTGAAAGCAAAAGCTCATTTCCTGCTGAAGTGAATGAAGCTCTCGGGGCCGGATCTGCAGCTGGCTAAGGCAAATGTTTCCACTCGGTGGGGCTGTCTCTGCCCATCGCCCAGCCTCTCAAAGACGCAGCGGCACTTAGCTAGCACCGTGCAGAATAATGCCCGGCGCTGCAGGCGTGACTGCTGCGTGCTTTTCTCGTTCTACTTCACCAGTAGAAAGCGCGTGGTTTCCACGTGTCCACGGGCGCCACGGAGAACGCGACCGGATCCGCAGTAGGGGCGGTGGTGGCTGAGCTTCCCAGAGAGGCAGCGTGGGCCCCTTCGCTGCTGGAATACCTCCAGGCACTGCACTTGTGCAGCTAGGCTGGTTTACACAAGCTGCGGATCTTTCCCGTCTTTGCTCTATTGCTGCGTCTCAGTCCTGATGTGCGAGGCCCCGTGTTAGAGGTGCCAAGTTAGTGAGCCTGGAGTCCAGTGGTTAGAGGCGCCAGGGTGCCTGGCCTCTGTGGGAGGAGTAAGTGCTCTCCTTGCCCGCCTGCCCCCTCTGCGTGCCTGGCATCCTGCACCTGTCCTAGCTGCCCTAGCAGAGCCTGTAGCACCCCTGCTGCCCGCCCCCGAACACCTGGCAGCCCGCGTGCTGGCCGCTCCCAGCAGCGTGCTCTGCGCTCTGCTTCGGGCAGGCAGGTGGACGCGGGGCTGGAGCCATGCTTTGCAGCCAGGCTCTTCCCAATCACTCCTCCCGCGCTCCCCGGGCCAGTGGGACCGGCCGTGGGGGCAGAGGGTGCTGGTGTGCGAGACCCCAGACGAGCAGGGAGGGGGCAGGCAGTGGGAAAAGCAGCACGTGATGGGGGCCGGTCCTCCTCCCCTGCCACTTTTACCTAGCACCGGCTATACCTTTCTGGTCTCAAAGGGCTTTCCATACCTTTTACAAATGTAGATGCTATGTCGGTGATTCTCAATCGGGGTGATGGGAAATTCGGAAAAGTCGGGGGGAGGGGGGCCTTGAGGCTAACAAAGTTGAGAACCACGATTATAGGCCCTCGCCATCCAGTAACCTCTCCAGCACAGCACGCATGCTGAGTCCTTTGCTCGTCTGCTGGGAAAGTGCCAAATGTAGCCAAAGATCCAGCAGGACCCGAACCAACCAACTCCTACGTGCTGACTTGCAGGCTGTCATCCTTTAGCTGCTCATTCCCTTGCATTTCATTTCTGGCCTTTTGAGACTGCTGCAATGTGCTGGAAAACAGGGGGGTGATGATATAAAATTACTGGAGTGAGATTTGGATTCGGGTACGTGGGCCGCAGCTTCCCGGGGAGTAGGCTGTGCGTCTGTGTGAAGCGAATTTCTAAAATGAGTCAGTTAGTTCAAACCTCTGTTTTAACCTTCTCTCACCTCGGAGCCTGTCTGAGGCCGTATATAACCTAGTTTTGCTTTTAGTGTCCCAATTTCTCAGGCTGTCCTTGCTGCAGATGCTCTCCAAATAATCCCGTGGGGTTTTTTGATAATAAAATCCTCATTCTTGCGGGATCCTAGTATTCGAGAGGTTGGAAGTTGAGGGTATCTAAGTTCTTACAGGCAAACATGCATTTGGCTTCTGCTCCCCTTATTTCCTTTGCTCTGATGAAGGCTGTGTTCAATTGTGCTGCACTTCTAGCAACGAAAATGTTGTTTTGAATCAGTACAACCCGCTGTGTAAAAGCGCTGCAGTGTCTCTCCCCGTGGTGTGTGATTTACAAGCCCTCCCGTATTTGCCAAATGCTTCCTGCCTAGGAAAGGGCGGCTGTAAAACCTACTGGTTAGGATGGAGGACTAGAAATCAGGACTCCTGGGTTTCTTTCCTTTATCTAATTGGATTAGCTGCTTTTTTCATCCAGAATTTGAAATGTGATTTAACCTACTTCCCAACCCTGTGCTCAAACCACTAGGCTGCAGTCTCTCTATTTAAGGAATAATATAGATGCTCCTGATAGTCTCTTCCATGAAAATCTAATCTGCAACCTAATTTGTTGCGATGCCACGAAGAGCCTGTCATCGAGAATTACTATAACCCCCGAGTCTAACGTAGCCTGCCTTCCAAGCGTGTTTCCATTGCACTAACTTCGCTGGGTGCAATGTTTCTTCAAGGGCATCTCTGGGAATCCTCCGCTGCCGGATTTGGGGGCTGCTGTACAAACCGCTCTGATCGTCGTGGCCAGAATGCGTCAAACTACTTTCACGGCTGTTTCTTTCAAATGCAAAGAGGCACCGTTAATGATAGACCTAAAAATTAACCCCGCTTTCCAGCATTGCCCTGAGACTGGTCTTTAATATTCTCTAACACGAAAGAGACATTCAAAAGAAAATAAGAGTGTGGAACGAGACCCTATTTCCTGTTTATGGCTTAGATACAATTATCATCTTAAAGCAGGGGTGCTCAACTCCCATCCCACAGGGCACATTGGGATGCAGAGCCTGTGGGGCTCCTCATGGGTTCAAACATCTGGCAGCAGAGAAGCCATGGCAGTGTTAATCCAGACCTATGGGGAACCCTGGGGGCTCCCCTAGGGTGCCACTGCCCTAGAGCCTAAGGCAGGGGTAGGCAATGCTTTTTGGCCGGAGTGCCGAAAAAACCACAGTGTCTACCTTGAAAGGTGCTGGAGTGCCTGGAGCAGCTGTTTGCAGCCTCCCTGCCACGGCCAGCCCACGGCAGGGCTTGCAGCCTGAGCTCCGGGGCTGGCGGCAGCTGCTCAGAGCCTGGGCTGGTGGCGGTGGGCCGAGCAAAACAGCCTTGCGTGCCGTGCTGGGCATGCGTGCCGGGGGTGGCTGGGCCCTGGTCTAAGGGCTGCTAATGAGTTGACTGTATTGTTCATGTACCTTGTCTGCAGCAGGAAAATGCAATGGGTCGAATGAATCCTTTACCCAGAGCAGCGAGCAGTTAATGACGGTAGGCATCCCATTGATCTTAGCTGGAGGACTTTGGTGCATAATGGCCCACCAAGTGCAAGTGAGGGGTTCACAGACCCTTCCGGCTGTCAGCTTGGGCAGCATCTCTTTTTAAAGAACAAACGAAACGCCCATCGGTTTTGTCAGCCTGTACTGGCTCTTACCGCTGCAAACCCTGCTGAGTCAACGCGCTGCAGAGCAAGTTGGATAAAGGAGGTTTTTAGCGACTGGAAACGCTATCGAGTCCTGCTGCGAGTTCCTAGCGCTGCCATGTCCCAGGGTCAGAAATGTCAATGGAGGAACTACGGCTCTATCAAAAATTGACAGCGGAGCTGAGTTTCCTGTTCGACTGTTCTAGAAATAACAGTTCCTCTTTTTTTTTTCCTCCCCCCTCATCTCACTTCAGTGCTCGAGTTAAAACAACCGACTCACGGGGTGGGGAAGCCCGCCCTGCCAAGCAACTGCATCCATATTTAGGGTGCGGAGAGACGAAATAAGACTGAGTGAAGGGGAGGGAGGGGTACCGTGCGCCAGCTGAGCTGCAGGAGCCGGTCTGCATGTTTTGTGGTAAGTGAAACCTAGCCGGGGGCAGGTCACCTCCGAATGAAGCAGCTGCTCGGTCACGGGCTCGCTTCTGCTGACCTTGGGCCAGAGCAGGCGCGACGGGCGCCCGTACGCGAGCAGCGAGGTTGCTCTAAGCGGCTGCAGTGCCAGCACGTCGGAGCAGACGCGGCTCATCCTGGAGCGGGGTCGTTACCGTGCTCCAGCAGCGTCTCGTGCATCGGCGTCTCTGCGCTGAAACGTGGCGGCAGGGGCGCTTTCGCTAAAGCTCGTCGAAGCGCCCCCGCCGTCGTTTTTCAGCACAGGGATGCTGATACGCCAGATGCTAATTAAAGCGCCCAGAGCACGCGCATAAACACCCCAAAGCATGACATGAAAGCCAATGACCACCTCTGTATAACTTGCTTATCTCCCCACACCTTTAGTTGGAGACTGGTAATAGTTCGTGTGGATGTTCAGGGGCTCACCGTTAATGCCTTAACACCTAGAGTCCAGCAACATATATATATATTTGGAGAAGGATGTCCAGGCCACACGTTGTCTAGCTTTATCTCCCTCCACTTCTTTTCTTCATGGGAGGTCATTCCCCCTCCTCCTCTCAGACACGTGCCTCTATCCCTCTTTTTATCTCACCCCTGCCCCCATGGCTTCTCACATCCCTCCATCTGGGATCTGACCTTAACTCCCTTTGGGTTCCCACTATCGCTCCCTTAGCTGTCACAGACGCCGTGGCCAGACCCCGGCTCTGGGCCGAGCTGTATAGCTAAACCCGCCGGCTGCCTGCGGTAAGAGGCCGCTCGGAGCGCAGGGATGTGTTGACTCGCGTTGCAAAGGGAGCTCCGCAAGCTGGACTCCAGGCACTAGCAGCTGCCTGGCAGCGGGTCAAAAATGAGCAAGGACTGGTAATGTAACACAGGCCTCGCCATCATCGTGGCCGTGCAGATGATGTCCAGGTGTGGAGCCCCAGCCTGCTCGTAGGAGTTTTGAGGCCAGCCGGGAGATCAAGTTAGACCATGTCTTGCTGCACTTTTAAAAAGTTTATTCCAAGGCCTGGATTTCTGCGGTGAAGTTTGGATGGGTAGCCCTTCTTCTCACATACTGACGTGAGCCAGAGGACTCCAGCATTCGTGTGCAGATGCAGAGCTTGATGTCACTGCAAGGGAAAACTGCTGGGTGAAATGCACTGGAGCCAGAATCCAGCCCCTGCACAGCCAATTCAGTAGCCTGCCGGGGTGATAAATTCACTGCCGTCACCAGAGGGGGAATTTCCGTGCTAGAAGAGCAGCGTGGGGCTGTCCTGCTGGCGGCATTGGTTGGAAAGGTCATGCTAATGACGGGTTACACACCACGGAAGTGTTGGGGTGCAGTGTGCAGTCAGCTCTGAGGCTGCCATAATTAGGACAGTCTCTTGGGTTTATACACATGGTCTTTCGGCTGGCAGCTCCAGCCAGCTAAGAACTGGGGACGTGCAGATGAGGAGGAGGAGGACGGGCTCTCTGTGCACTGCCCCGCCGAGGTGCAGTGCCAAACTCTGTCCCTCTACCCCAGACAACGTGTGGCAGAGCTCCCTTTTGCGCTCCTACAGAGGCAGAGTCAGTGTACTTGCACCAGAACCGATTTGTATCCCGCATGTCATGAGGTCAGGGTTGACATGTGATGGCCAGGAGCTACGTGGAAAGGCTTCCTCTGCCCAAATAGCGTCATTTCTGTGGATAAATAAGAGAGGAGTGCAGTTGTCACTGTGGTGGGTCTGGAACCATTCAAGGAAAGAAAATAACGCAAACAAGCTTATGCACTAAAATCTGCTACCACGAACATAACGGGGTCGGGCAGAAGTTGCTTTTCGATGTATGCAGATAGCTTGCAGAGGCAGCTTGCTCCTTTTTGGGGCCTGGCCGTGTCACAAAATATGATCTATTGTGCGTTAGTCGGTTTGTCTGGCACTCTGTACATGAAGTCCGAAAAAATGTTTACTGTAAGGAACAACGCGCTCCCTTGAATAGGCCCATATATCATGAATATCCACTGGCACACGCCTAGGACAATTTATCAAATTAGGATGTTGGTAGGATTCCCTATGCAGTAATAAGCTCTTCAAATATCTATTTAAGGTTTGGAACGGAGTCTCTCTGCTTCGGTAACAGCCTTGAAATGAGGTTCGTTCCGTGTGGCTTCAAGCTGCAAAACTAGGAGTTGGATTGCAAATCTTGTGCAACTACAGACTTGAAGAATGGAAGGAGAAACAGAGTTGGGTTTTTTTCCTGGTAGAGGAATAGTTCAGTCCATCTCCAGTTTCTGAGTGTGCGCTGTGTTTTGGTTGTTGCCCTCCTCTGTGTGTGCACGTGTGTTTGTGCACCCGCGATTGTGAAATCTTAGCGCCCCTAAAATGGTATGTGTTAATTTGTATGGTGGTCAGTCCTAAGTCAGGTCGTGGCTTTGGGCCCTACTGCGTTAGGTGCTGTACAAACACATACAGAGCGGGCTTTCTCCTGGTCTAGTTGTACTGTATAGTCGGACCTAGTTGTCCACGGCGGTCCCCATTTTTCTGCTTCTGTTCTGAGTAAGGTGCACGGCAGTGGCTGAGGGTGCTAGCTCCTGCTTCGCTGTTGGGCTCCTTCAGTCTCATGCAAGCAATATAGTTGTCAACACTGTTTTTCTTCACAATCGCTCCTTCGGGTGGATCTAAGGGATGCAGGGGAGGGAGGAGAAAGGGGAAAGAAAGACCTTGCTCAAGCTGGCGTGTCCCACGCACGTAATGGACTGATTCTGTGACTCTTCGATATGCTTTGATCTCGTAGGGGTTTTGAATCGAGTGCCCCAGGACTGCCGGGTCCCACCCCATGTCCAAGCTTTTGGAGAAAGTGCGTTGTTACAAGAGGCAGCAAGAGGAACATTGGTTTGCACCACCGGGGTAGATCATTGCCCAATGTGTCACTAGCCTTCTGGTGTTTCTAGGGGGCAAGTCTCACAGGGGGGAGCTGCCCTTGCAGCGTTTGCATATTGCAGAGGTTTCTGGGTCTTCCCCTTCCACTTATCTCCAGCAGGCACAATAGTGCATATGCAGTGCGTGGAAAGTACCGTTTTCACTCAGTGCCTGAGTTCATGCAACTTCCTCTTGTGAGCCCAAGCAATGCAAATCCTTCTTACAGATTCCTGTTGAGGAAGAGAAAGGGCAGATCATTCTTTGCTGGGCTGACCAGGCCCGTTTGGTTCCTGCGCCGTTCCCATGCGTGCCCCTCTTCGTGGCAGAGCAACTTGCTGAACACGCTAGGACTGCCGGCACGGTTCCTGGTGGCCCTTTTGTTTCCACAACGGGGAAGCTCTGTGGGGCAGGCAATGGGTCAACCAGCATCCGTCTGCTGGGAGGATGCAATGTGGAGGAAAAGATGTGGGCAGCATCTCTGGGCTTGACAGTGCCCCTTGGCTTGTCCTGGGTGCCAATGTCAAGGCTCCTGAAACAACCCTCAGTCTCTTGCACTGAGTCTAGTTGACTAGAGCAGTGGTTAGCAACCTTGAAGAGACTGTGGGCTGGTCCAGCGCAGGGCGGATAGCATCGGTGGCACGTCAGGGATGGGGGAGAACGTCCCTGTATCTGCAGCTCTGAGGCCCAGAGACGTGGGAGCTGTATCTGTGCCACGGCTACTTCTCCCTGCCACAGTCTGCTCCACGACTGCACTTCCAGCCCGCGGGGAGCTGCCCTGGGGCTGGGCAGTCTCCAGCTGTGCCCATGCTGTAGCTGGTAGGCGGGGTGGGAAGCAAAAAGAAGCATCAGCTATGCAGGGCGGACTCGGTTTGCAGGCCCCCAGCCCCCGTGTAGCCCCGCGCCGGCTGGCGTCTGAGCCTGCACGCAGCTGGGCAGGTGAGAGACGTGGCAGCGGTGCAGGCACAGACAAAGCCTTACAGCTCTGCGGGGAGGATTGAGCGGCTCCATGGACCCCTAAACTAGAGGGAAACAAGTGCCACAAAGTTTCTGCCACCTTCCTGCAAGGGGGCAGTGGGGGGCACAGAAATAAGTAGAGCCTCGATTCGCATTGTGACTCCCCCAAATCTGCGTGCTGGCAAGGACAGGCCAGCAGCAGGCATGGCCCCGTCACAGCTGAAGCCGTCCTTGCAACAGCAGGGAGAACCTGGCTCCTGGCCTGCTCCAAGGATGGCACACCACAGCCCTGCCCTTCGCTCTGGGTGGGAGCTCAAACGGAGGCTGTGGCCTCTAGGGCTCGTCTGGTTCAGAGCGACTAGGAACGAATTAGACCTCTGGCAACATTTAATACGCTGGGTCCATACATCATGATCGGTCCTGTGCTAAATGCTGTCTGAAAAGAAGAGGTTGCACGGCCCCTGTCCTTCTTAAACAAGTCCTCTCCTCGTCATCCAATATTGCTTTAGTTATTAGGTCTCATCCTGCAGAGCAGAACGGGTGCAAGTACCACTGACCTCGTGCAGACACTTACACATCTGGATGGGACCAGGGCTTTTCCTTCGGCCAAGTATCGACTGGAAAGAGTCTCTTCCCAAAGGTCAATGCAAAGAGCGCTCGGAGGCAGACTGGCACCTGCAGAGTTTGCCTTTGCCCCATAGATTTCTACCACAGATATAATGGAAAGGTTCAGGCTCTAAATGCATAGTAAGGTGTTCTTCATTTTAATGGCATTATAACAGATTGACTCGGTGCTTTTATAAAGCCCCTTTCGTCTTTTGAGCTCGGAGAGATTAAAAATAAAAATAGAGAAATATCCTAGGCATTTCTCACCCATTTCTCTTGCCCTTTTCAGTTCCTTTCCAGTGCTGAATTAAGTGAACCTGTATTTGATTCACAAAAACGGACAGGAACAAAATGTTAACACATCTTTAAAATAGTCAAGCTGGCAAGTACTGCGTCTGTTTGAGTTTAAATTGCCAGATCAATTTCCCATTAATACTGAGGATGTTTAAAGGACAAACCCCCTGCCTCCCACAGTGTAACTTTACCCTGAGGTGTGACATTTCCACTGCTTTGAATGCAATATGGGAGAATATAATGGACTGGAACAGCTAAACGTGCACCTCCTTGTATGAGGAGGGAGTAACCAGGGGATTGTGTTACATTGAACCTTGTCTGCCCTCATCTCTCTTGTCCTTTGCTGGTCTCTCTCCCTTCGCAGTGCTAGATTGTAAATTCTGGGCGCTTTGAATTAATTGAGTGCTCCGAGGCCTCAACCAAGTTTCAGGCCTGCCTTTGCCATGTGCTTTAACGCGTGAGGGAAGTGGGAGAGACCCTGCCCTGAAGAGCTTGCACTGGACAAGGACCACAAAGAGGTGAAGTGATCTGCCCGTGACTTCACAGGCCAGTGTAGAGGATGGTTATAGAGCCCAGCTCTCCTGAGTTGCAGTGCAGCACCCCTCCCTGGACCAGAGCACCGAACGGGGTGCAGTGCAGCACCCCTCCCTGGACCAGAGCACCGAACGGGGTGCATCTGCAACAACTGGTTCAAGTAACGAAGAGATTGTGTGCATGCCTTTTTTCCAGGAGGACAGGATCCGTGTTGAAGTGGGCATTTTGGGGGATCTCTGAATGACTCTGTGCAGCAGTTTTGTGCGGTAATACTGATGCAGCTTTTCATTGTTGGATTGGCAACCTCCATGGCTGGATAATGCTTTCCTGTTCTTCTCAAAGAAGATGTTTAACTTCTAATGACAAGTACGGTGCAAGTTATGAAGGATCAAAACCCTCTCCCCTGAAACCGTGATTGATTTTTCACCCCCTCTCCCCCCCACCAAGCACTGAGCACCGGTCTCATGATGCAGATCCAAGAATCATGTGCTTAGCAGGGCAGGGTTAAATGCACAGTTCAATCCCTGTCTAAAATCAAGTATGAAAATTATTCCAATGATGATAAATGACTCCAGCTTTAGGAACCTTCTGCCCTTCGTATCTTGTCCGTGCACCTAAGTCCGCTGTACTGAGAACCAGCCAGCTTGGTGAGGGTCATCCTGCAAAATATTGAGCACCCGCAACCTTCCTATAGTCACTGAGAGTCCAGGAAGGCTTAGCACGTTGTGGGATCTGATGTCAAAGAGAGTATATTGTAGAGCTAGCCTACACTGCCATGTTGAGCTATGCCTAAGCAGTGGCATGCCCAGCCAAGCCCTTCCAA
>JAGPOW010000261.1:14086128-14104049 GCA_030014935.1 Caiman crocodilus
TGGGCTGTGTTTATTTTCTGGCATTTTCCCATAGTGATTTTGCTGCATCTAACCGAGGCCTCTCAGGACCTATCTTCCAGCATCTTGTTGCATCCTGGGGTTTCAGGGTTCCAAGAAATGGCTTTCACATGCATTATTTTCCCTGGTTTTGCAGCCCCGTTCCCCTATCCTTCATCTGCCCCAAGCCTGTTTGAGACAAACTGAGTGGAGATGCCACTTGTGGAGATGCACTCTTTTTTCGGGTTCTTCATGTTCCCCAAAGGGAGGCCGTGAAGCAGAGTTACAGAGGAGTGCTTCAGCATGTAAAATTGTTTTAAAACACAGCTCTGGTCAGAAATTCAAAGTCAGTTGACAGTCCTAGAGATTGCAGCCTTCTGGCCATGCCTCAGCCGGTGCCAGGCTCTTTGCTAGACCTGCCCAGATTGCCTGCTGAGTGGCCCAACAAGGGAATGGGTGGCTTTGTTGTGGATGTCTGTTCTTTGGGTTGAGTCAACTCATTTCACATACACTGCCCTGTAGGTGCCATTCTGTACCAGTTGGGCATCTCAGGGGTATTTAGCTGCCTCTGGCAGGCTGTGCAGCATCCCTTGAGCTCTTGAAGAGTGTCCCTTGAGCATATCCCACCCACCCACTCCTGCTGACCTCTGCCAGGCTAGGAAATGAGGTGGTGAAGCTGCTTTGAGAGTACCCCTGCCACCACCTGAGTGTGCTTTCGGGCACAAGAAGCCTCATGCTCAAGTTGCAAAGAATAGGAAGGAAGAGGATGCACTCGTTTTTTACATGGTTTCAAGATCTCCGGCGGTGAGAAATAGGTTCCCACTTAGAGAACAGCTGGAAAAGCCCTGTGTGTTCAATGGCTTCCAGTCCGAGTTGCACCGAAGGAGATATGAACTGGTGGCCCAGAGGGGAAAGGTTGTGTGTCACATTGCTGGTCTCCAGACAGACGTGTCATTTCCCTAAACCACGGAGGACCTGCACTGAAATGATTCTTTCACTCCCTCAGAAAACCCCTTGGGTGGATATCAAATAAAGAGTTATTTTTGGGTTCTTTCCCAGAGAGTAGTGTTTTGGATGACCCTGATCCTCATACATCAATAAATATATCATCAGGCTACAGTAAAGATTCAAAAAGCTTTATTGAAGGGGAAATAGATTATTAATAATTAAGAACAGTTCATTGTATTGTTCTTAGGCCAAGGAAAGCTAATAGAGCTTTTTTTTAGTAGATAAAAGTGTAGAACAGTGAGAAGGGATTGATTGCAACAGTTAATGGCCACAAAAATCAATTAATGAATTGCAATGGTTAATTCTGCATTAAAGTGAAAAATGCAGCTCCCAAGCTGTGTATTAAAGCGCCTAAAGATAACAATAAACAAACACAAAAAAAATCCTTATTACCTGCTGAGGGCTTATATGATATTTGCCCTCTGTTGTTGTGGGATAGAAACGTTTAGCCACATCACTAATTCTGAATGCATTTATTCTCTTTTTTACTCCCCCTACCCACCTTCATCTTTAGAAAGCAAAGACAAACTTTCCAAAGCGATTACTTCTTCTCACAGAATTTCCAAAGCACCGTTCCAAAATAGTCACTCCTGCAGGCCAGGCTCTAGCAACAGACTAGGAGGAATAGGACGCGAGTAGTATATTTTTTATTTTAAAAAATTCTAAGAAGAGAATTGCAAACTCTTAGGCATTTGAATTTTCCTTTGTCCCTTTCCCCTGTCCCTTTGCGTTCATCTACCGATTTAAAGTGTTTCCAAAGCTTTTATTTTTTCCCTGCAATGCAAAAAAATTATACAAAACATAGGCAGGACAAAAGTTAATCAGCGGAGAGCTTAACAGTAGCTTTGGTGGATGGAGGCGTGTTTACACGTGTAGCAAGCAAAGAGGTTATCTGTTGAGTAAACTGCTGGGCTGGGCCGTACCCTTCCAGTGCACTGTTTAAGTTCTGCGGGCTTGTCCTTTGCAGTTTCCAAAATGCATCCGTTTCCAATTCTAACACCTTTATCCAAGCCTGCATCGACCTCGTGCTTCTGCGGTTCCTGCCATCTCCTATTCTCTTGCCTTTTTTTCCAGCCTTGGAAAAAAACATATCCCTTCCCTGCTGGTGCATCCACATCCAGGTCTTGCTTCAATGCCTTCACCTTCTGCAAACAGTCAAGCTCCTCATACCCCCCACAAAACCCTTTGTAAACTTGGAGCCAGACTCGGTGACCCTGCCTTATAAAGTGTCATGCCCGAGTCCCTAAGTGATCCCACTGGGAACTGCGTGCATAAAAAGCAGGACGTACTGTAATGGCTTCAGAATCGGTCCTCAGCTAGCTCCGTCCTTGCCTCTTCCCTTCCCCTTTGTCTAAACTCTATCCCAGCGGATGGATCTCAAACTTTTTAGACTTGGGGCACCCCTCATTAGATGCAAAGTGCCCCTTGGAAAAGGCCAGCTTCCAGTTTTCACACGTTTTTCACTACAGAAAAATAATTAGACTTTTTTTTCTGTTGCAGAGAACTGAGAAAGCCCACAACGGGTCAGAAATGTTTTTGACATTATGAATTCCTGTTTGAAATCTTGTGAATCATGTCTGTGCGCCTAACAGCGCTAACATTTCATGGCACCCCATGACACTGTTAAAAAGATCTCAAGGCACCCCAGGGTGCTGTGGCACCTTGGTTGAGAATAGCATTCATCTAGCCGCTCTTTCTTGTCTTTGTCTGCATGCGTTTCCGTGCAGCATCCTTCCACCCCTCTTCGAATCTCGGTTGGGCTCATTCTTTTCTAAAGAGGTGCGTAAACCTCATTTCTCCCCACCTTTTAATAATTAAAATGTTACATTTTAATTTTAAACTACTTGAAACATTTGATAATTAGGATCAAAATACTGGTACGAACAGTAATGAGACCAAGAGAGCACCTTGTCCTCAGCTGTGTCCTCCCATGTCTTATTTCTTTGACTTGTACTAACGTAAATCGTGTGCCATCTTATGTATACAGTAGCATAGCATGAACTAGGCATTCTCCCTCACCTACATTTACATTAGTATAATTTATTTTCCTGCCTGTATAGGAATAAACTGTACAGGTAGAAACATCCCTTTAAAAATGCTGGTACAAAACCTAGGTGTAGGCCAGACATTTGGTATTTGTCAGTGCCTTTTGTTTTTGCTCTAACATCGCAAGCTCTTGGGACTTCATCTATATTTCTTTCAAGCACTATGCACAGCTGGAAAACTTAAGATTTCTGTAGGTAATATTACATATTTAAGTTGCAAAATCAGGCCCTCAAAAGTTAGCCAATGTCACACTTAAAGTTGCCTACACAGCCTTAGAGCGGTCAACGTCCACTTAATATCGTTTAGGAAATCTGTGGCAAGGAAAAGGCCTGAAATGCAAGAAAATATTATTTTTCTTCCAGCCTTTGGGATTATTCAGTGTCTGCTCTGTGCGTGGAATGAAACGGGAATCTTGTGGAACAAATAGTGTCTGATCATGTCATTAAAAACTGCATCAAAAGGGAAATGCAGAGCCAGTGAGCGACAGAGGGGAAGCTGCTGGATTTTAGTCTATCTCCTACGTTGTCAGCAAGATACTCAGCACAGCTCTGATCCAGAACGTTTTTTACTGGTGGTGTGAAAATAGAAGGGGTGCAACCCGGTCTTCACACGGACTTTCTAGCTCCGGGCATTGGACAAAAATCAATTGCATTTAACTGAATATGCTTGTAAGCTTTTGAACACTGGGATTTCGGTTTTTGTCACTTCCCTGAGCACCTCACTTTCTGGGTACTTTTACTTTTGTCACTTTCAAGGGTTACATTTGATGCTAGCTTTAGCTTTCGTGTGAAACTGAGACGGCAAAAATGTTAAAAATGATTACGAAATGTTGAAAGAAGAATTGGGAGGGGTTTGGCACGATTCTTCAAGCCAGCTTTCTGCTGCTGCCCCTGATTCAGCAAAACGCGTTTAAAGCACTTGCCTCAGTGTTTGGCCGAGTCGGTCCTGAGCAGAAGTCGTGTCTTCTTCCCCAGAACCCTAGCATTGGCCACATGGCCCACAGAGATGCCGGTCCTGTACGTCCGCTGCAGTCAAGGAGCGTTTTGTCTGTTGTTTGGTGCTGTGAGGTTTTTTTCCCCAGACAAATACTGAATAATAGAACAATACTTGCTTTCTTATTTTCAAATCCAAATATACTTTTCACGCGAAGGTAGCTTGGGAACTCCTTATTTGCAGAAAAGTCATACTGTCGTCTTGATATGTATGAGATTGTTTTGTGTGATGGTAATAAACCGGTAGTTTTTCTACAAATGCAATTCCCTACACCCATCAGAGGCGTGCTTCAGAGAGTCCTGTGGGAACTGTTGCTTTTAGGAGCACATTGATGTAAACTGCATTGAAGATCATTGCACGCATTTCAAAGTATACGCATGAATTGAGACAGCGAAAAGCGATTTGCAGTCCTCCGGCATCCCAGAATGCACTGTTTCCAGCCTCCCCCCAGCAAGGATAGCGCACAGGAAGCCCTGCTCATCATCCCTCTAGTGGCAAGTCAGAGCTTTGCAGGCAAGAAGTGGTATTACCTCTTAACATGTAGCTGCTCATAGCAGCATTGGCGATGCATAGGGGGTGCACGCGCACTCCCCGGGATCGGCTGCGCACCCCCTGGAAGCGCCAGCTGCAAAACCGGAAGTGCACTGGTGGTCTCGCCACTGGCTTGGCGGCCACTGGAGACCCACCACCCCAAGTCGGCGATTGCGTTTGGCTGCTGCCCCCCCGTTGGCAATCTAGCGCCCACCCCCCAGACTCGGGAGGCACCAGTCGCCCGTGCTCCACACGGTCCAACTTTAACACCACTTAACACGCTGTAGATTTAACATGGTCTAAGTGTAATGTGTAACTTCACCCTTATAAGCTAAACAAAGACTAGAGTAGCTGGATTGCTGCAAGTTGGGATTAAGACGCGTGAGCAGAACTATGGCAGAAGCAAAGTTTCAATCCTGCAAGGATGTGCAGCCTCAGCGCTTTCTGAAGCTAATAGGAATGGGGGGAACTCAAGACCTCGCAGAATGAGCTTTAATAGAGTCCGTGCTCGTGTTATGCTTGGCTTTGCCTGTTACTGTGAAATTCGGCGAGTCGCGTGCATATAACTGTACTGCCTTCTGGAACTGGCACTTGAGAATACTTTTCCCAAGCATAAAGCTGAGGTGTGTTAATTAAATTACCTGGCTGTTTTACCACTGAATGCATTTGAGTGCACCTGTGATCTTAACAAGGTACTGCATACAAAAATGTAGCAGAGAAAACAGCTGAGTCGAGATGCAGTGTTCCTTTGATAATGTCCCCGGAGAAGAACTAGACACCGGCCAGAAATCATTTATGAATCCAGCGATGCTCTGAGAGTTTTTGTTAATGAATGAAAAACTGAACTTGGTTCCTCCTGGGGGAAAAAACAACAACATAGCAGCAAGGGACATAATCAAATTAAACCCCTGATTGTGCATTCCTGAAGCAGCCAGAACTCCCCTGAAATTACAAAAAAAAAAGAGTAGAGGTTGGTTTCTCTTCAAGAAAGTAAAAGATGGTCTAGTCCCCTTAAAGTGATGTCTCTTTTTTTGTCTGGAACACCAAATCTATCCTTTAATGGGAAAGATCCTTTAATTGGAAAGCTATTAGGCTGCTCTTTGATTCATAAATGTTTTAAGAAGGGAGAGAGCTGGCCAGGAAAACTTAAGTCAGGGTTGTTCTGATGAGCGTTCTTGATGAGGATTTGATAGTTAACTGGTTTCTCCTAGGTAGGATGGAGGGGAAAGAAGATTCGTGAGGTCATATAGTCCTGATTCAGCAGTTCGTCCCTAGTAATGTGCTCCAGTATGTGCTTACATCCAGTACTTTTAATGGGAGTTTAATGGTTGAAATTTAAGTGCTTGGCTAAATAGGGGCAGACTTCAGCACATGCTTAAATGCCTTGGTTCCTGATCTAGAGTCTGTTGAAGTGACTGGAACTCTTTCCATTAACTGGAATGAGTTTTGGATCAGATTCCTGCTTGTGGAGCAAAGAAGAGTGCAAAATGAATTGCTGAGTTTCAGCTCAATCCAAGCCAGAGCTGCTGCAATTCTTGCAATGCTGAAATGTCTACAGATTGTGGAGCCTGGCTGCTTTGGCTCTCCTACCTGCCCTGTAGACCCCAGCAACTCTTCTGCTGAGGGGGGTCTAGTTTCTAGCGTAACAATAATCTTGCCGCGTAGCTGCTGAAGAAATTATGCATTCCCCACAATTTAGCTAACTCGTGTCTGGGACAAAGTACCATTAAAGTAAAAGCTGCAATTTTGCTTTCCAACTTCCGTTGTTCTCCAATCCTGCTCACGGAGCAAGTTCAGCACCTGACATCTACTCCTCTCCCACTCCCCAGTCACATATAGGCAGGGAGGATATCAAAACACAGAAGCGGTATGTTATAAAATCAGTACGGTCTCTAATCTGGGTACGATATCTAACCCTTCTGCACCTCTTGACTTTGAGAAACTGTGCATTAGTTGATGTCCTTTAGCTAAGCCATTCCCTGCTGAGGTATTATTCTGGTCATTTGATACATGCAGTTATATAAAGAGAGGAGAAGGAGCTGAAAAATCATCTCGGATTCTGTAATCATCGGAAGAAAAGACTAATGTCATCAGCATTGCCTAGTGATTAGAGCATGGGACTAGGGGTCAAGAGATCTGGGGTGTTTTCCCAAGTGAGCCGTGATGTGCTGAAGTGCATTTCTTAATTGCCAGTGCTTCAGTTTTCCCCTTTTATAAACAGAAATGACAATGATCCCTTTTTGACTGAAAGGCTTTTGAAATCCAGAGATGAATGGCTCTATACAAGTGTGCAGTACTGTTATTACTTGATAGTACTACAATATTAAGAAAACCCTACAGGCATCCTTGTAAGCCTAGGATGATTTGACCTTGGCTTTTGTTGTGTCTGTACATACTGAAAATATGAAGATCATTTACGTTCGTTACCAGTGTTTATATTTTGGAAGAGCAACATTTACATTGCTGGATTTGTGCTCTCTGAAACAAAAGCTCTAAAGAAAAATGTTGTCTAAATGCGACTACTTCTGCTGCCTCCTGTACATTAGATGCACGAAGTAAAGAGATCTGAAAGGTGGGAAAAGTGCAACGCTAGTTTTAGCTGTAGAAAAAAGGTGCCAGAAACTACTCCTGCATAGCAAGGGCTTTCTGCAAGTGCAGCTGCTGTCTTCCTTTCTTCAGATTTTACAGTAAGAAACCTGCTCTCTTTAATAATTAAAAGAAAAAAATCTATGGATATGGGCAGCTTACTTTGCACAGACAAATGTGTAATGGAAAAACTAATGGGCCCCCTAGATAAACAACTCTATTGTCAACGGACAGTGCGCCAGATTGTGACCGCTGTGTACAAATGACAAAAGATTGCTTTTCCCTTGTTGCTCACTTTTTCCCTTAAGCTACCATTAAGCTTAAAAGTAATAAAAGTATTGTAAATGTTAGTGGTGCCTAGGTCCCTTGCATTTGGACTTTCATTGAGTTATTTTTAAAGTGTGGATATCCATGTACTTCTGGAGAGTATTTCTTGAAAATTAAGGTTAGTAAGACCGCAGATATACTGTCTGACTTGCCTTCTTTCAGCCTTTAGGAGGGAAATCATACTGTGCAATAATAATATAAGCTGAAGATGTCCAGCAGCACGTAGTAGTTTGATGTCAGCAACTCTGCTACCAGAAACCACTTCTGTATGATGAACTGGCAAATGATATCTCTGCTTTTGCTCTTACCATTTTTCTGTCCAGAGGCATTTATATTAGCGGGTATCAATCAGGAAGTGTACAGTTAATAACTAATAGCGATGGGCATTTTTCTGTTCGTCAGGAACAACATTTCCCAAAGCATTCACTGATTTGGGGTTTCTCAAGTTTTTTGTATCCTTTTGGGGGCACCTCGAGCTTGATTCTTATCCCTCTTGGGAACATGCCGTTTCGGTAAAAGCCAATGGGAGACATGGATGTTCAGCACCTGTGTGAATTAGGCTCGGGGTCCCTTGGGGTGGGCACTGCAAATGTGGCATCCTAAACTAGTGCATTTAAAAATGTTGATATAGATGACCAGTAAAAAAGCAAAAGCCAGAGTAACCCCACTATAACCATCCTATTGTTTGTCAGCTGCTTCCACAACCCTCGGTCTCCAAGGCTGTCTATCATTCATGAGTATGCGAACTTAGTTTTAGTGAAGCAAAATCCCTGCATCGTAAGTATGTGAAATGAGATCTTCTTACAGGATGATGCCAGTCAGCCCCGGAACTGCATCCACCCCAAGCTGCAAGAGATATTCAGCTTCCCCAGGAAATGAATGGCTTGGATCTTGGTGGAGGATTAGCTGGTCAATAAATAGTAGTTTTTTACAGGTTGTTCAAGCCGTAGGAGAGAGACAGAGTGAGATTCCCTAAAAACCTTCCCCAGGCGGGATGGATGGCATGCAAAACCCTTGCATCATTTAGTTGGAAACGCTCTGTATGAAGGCAGCAGCAAAAGTGGAAGCTAATTCCTGGGTTCAGCTGAATTGTACAAAGCAAAGGGGGATTTTTGTCTCGTTCTGCTAGTCTTGAACACTTGGACTATTTCTTCTGACTCGCACTGGCTTTTAATGGCCACAGAGAGAAATTGCAGGGTTGGACTGAATGTCCCATGGCTGTTCAGGCAGTGTTTTTTGGCTGAAGGACGTTGGCAGGGTAATACAAACTGGCTGCTTGCTGCCCAAGGGCATAGTTTATATCATACTTTTGTAGGGGGGGTTACTATATTGTATATGAAATGCTTTTGTAAGGAGTTTTAGTTTCTCCAGTGCTGAGTCCGCTAGCTCTTCGTTCCTAGCAGTCTATAAAAAGTCGTGTGGTTTATTGGGTGACGCATAGCATGTTGCGAGGGCATATGTACCAGCACCCCCATGTCCTAAGGCAAAGAGATTAAGCAAGCGAGTACTTCATGTGCATGTTCAGAGCTGTGAGATGTTTTCTGTTCCTTACTCTGTTTCCCAAAGGAGGTTTTGGGGGAAAGCCGCATTCACCACTGTTAGTTCCAAGAATAAACTGACATTTGACTTTTAAAAGAGAAGGTAGCTGACGCGGTTGAATTTCCTGCTGACACTCCTCCTCTACCTTGTAAATCAAACAAATGCTCTTGCCCAGGGTGCTGCGCTCTTTGTTGATGTTCTGGTTTTGAATATCCAAGCAGTAAGGCCTTAGAGGCAGCCACCTGCTTTCTCGTTGCCCTTCTTCGGTTATATTTTCCACCTGTCCCAATTAGGAGCCCAGAAACGATCCTTGTTGAAGCCTTGGGCATCAACGGCAGCTTGTTGACTGTATTGTGCGGCCACCAGCATTCAGGGCTGGTGCCGTAGTCGTGCCAGATTTAAACAATAAAAGACTCGTCAGCTCCAGAAGACACAGCCGGTCTAAAGACCAGATAAGGCCTTGTGGGAAAACTCTGAAAAATGCTCTAGTGAGATATCGTGGGGTGGGGGAAGACTAAGCTTTAGTCAGATCTTTCTTAGTCCTGATTTCATGCAAATTTCATTCAGAAATAGGCTCGTGGGGCTCGGCAGGGGACTGTGTTTTTAAAAATCTTCCTCTGCCACTAAGTTGTTAAAATATTAAACCTTAAAACCAAGTGCATCTTTTACTACTCTTACTCTCCAGACGTTTGCACTGCACTGGAAGTGGCAAGCCGTGCTCGGCTGCCGAGTCTGGCTGCAGTTTGGCAGTGGGGCTCTGCGTGCGGGGCACGGTTTGCATAGAGCTCAGAGAAGGATGTGGACTTTTTTTCTCACCCAGAGCTTGCAAATTGATCTGCTTAGAAAGGAAGTTGGGTGCTTTTTGGCTTTTGAACCCCCGAAACTAGCAACCCTACTTTTAGCCGAGGAGAAGTGGCTTTGTGTTCCCTCCCATCCCCAGATCGGCAGCTGCGGGCATCTTAAAAACCAAGAGCCAGGGCTGAAAATCAGTCCTGAGGTTTTATTTTCAAGTTCCTTTTCTTTGACTTTGAGTCAGAGATCCCCCGCTTGCTTTCCACAGCTACAAGGGTGGAGGCAATGCTTTCTAAACGCCAGTTGGGATCCCCGCAGTAATCCGGTGACGCTGGGACTCAGGTCATCAGAGGAAAAAAGACAAAACAGGAGATTTGTCAGGAGTCCTGCCTCCTTCCTGTAGCGCGAGCGTTGGAGATTAGAAGCTCCTATCCTCTGTGCCTGCCTGTTGCATCTGTCTGGGGCAGCATTTCCCTTCAGTACCAGCCTGGTGGCCTAGCTTTGCTCAGGGAGGGCAACTCCAGCAATGTTGGTGGCACCAGGTCCTGGCAGGTGGGTGACCTCTAGCAGATCCCGGGGAAGCGGGTGCCTCTGTGTGGCCCCGTGGGGTGCAAACCTGCGTGTCTGACCAGGCCTCGGTGCAGGACCCTGGCTTGGGATGGGCTGAAACCTGGGGATGGGGCACCCCAAGGTCCACCAGGGCGCTGGGCATTGCACAGCTGCAAACCCTCCTCGTTCCCCACCACAGCCTGCAAAACTTGGCACCAGAGGTGTGAGCCCTTGTGGTGATCACCAGGGATCCTGGTTTTCTCTGATTTGGAAAAAAAAAATCTCCAATTTGCAAATTAACATTTCGGAGCAGGGGGGCTGGACCCAATGATATCGTGAGGTCCCTTCCAGCCCAAAGCTTGTGTGAACTTGTATTAAAAAAAAAAAAAGTAACCCAAAATCCAAATTTTTCTGGATTGAAATGAAGCACCGCTATATATAGATAGATCACTCTGTCTCATATAGATAGATATCTACCTATCTATGTATTTATACAATATCTAGATAGATCTGTCGGTGTATATATGTAATGGAGATATCTATATAGGTATTGCTCTCTCATAGATATCTATATAAGATCTAGCTATAATGTCTCTCTTTATAGAGAGAGGGAGAGATAGGTATCTACGTAGATCTCTCATATATAGCTATATAATATCTAGATATATCTATTTATAATAGATATCTAGATAGATCTATATCTAAATATGAGATGGATATCTATATAATATCTATAATATAGATACAGATATATAGAGCTATTTTTCTAGATATCCATCTCTCTCATCTATAGATGCATATAGCTATATAATATCTAGATATAATATATATCTATAATAGATATCTCTATATATCTATATGTATCTGTATATCGACCTATATCTATAGATGGATATGAAAGATGGATATCTATATCATATCTATAATATATATATATATATATAGAGAGAGAGAGAGAGAGCCATATAACTAATACATATACATATATATATATATTAGTGGTGTTTTATTTTAATTAAGGAAAAGTGTGGATTTTGGGGTTCCTTCTTTTAAGCGAAAAAATGGGGGACTTTGATTATCTTTATTTTTTATCACAGTGCTTGAGCTTGAGCAGGGGCGGGGCTGCCCGCCCAGGGGATTTAGGCACTAGGCCGATCCCGCCCCCGCGGGGGTGTCTCAGCTGCCCGCGGCGCTTTTAACAAGCGCCCCTCCCGCCCGCAACGCTTTCCGCACCCGCCCGCAGTCCGAGACACGCAGAGACTCCCCCCGCGCAGGCGCATTGCGGCGCCTCCTCCCGCGCAGGCGCAGTCACCTGCTGGCTGCCCCCGCTACATCCGGGTCACTCGCCCGCACGCCCGGGCTCCCTGGTGCTCACCGCGCGCTCCCGGCTCCGGCGCTGCCCGCACCGGTCCGTCCCCTCCGCGGGGGGGCTGCGGCCGCACGCACCCCCCTCGGCTCGGTAAGTGCGGGGGGCCCTCCCCGCCTCGTCTCGCGCCCCCCCCCCCGCAGCCTCGTTGTGGGGCTGTTGGTGTTCGCCCCCCTTCCCCCCAGGTGTGCGCGGGCGGGGGCGGGGCGTGCTCGGTGCCCAGCTGTGGGGCGGGTTTATCCGGCGCAGTGTGCAGTGGGTGTCATGACTGGCTCGTCTGCCCGTGGGGTGCACCCGGCACCCCCAGGGAGGGGACGGACCCGCGGGGTTGGGCTGATGAAGCGGATCATGGTGAGCCACGAGCCTCGTCTGCCTCCGCCCCCTCGTGAACAGGATAGTGGTCCCCTGTGGGCACTTTGCATCTCCCCCCCCCAAAAAAATTGAAAAATTGGATGTCGGTCCCCCCAGGAATCGTGTGCAGGTGCCTCACTTCCCCCCCGCCAATAAAAATAAAGCTGAGAAACCGGACATTAGTCCCCTGAGCAGTCCCACGTGGGAGCCACAGGCAACACTTAGTGGGGGCATGTACCCCCCCCCGATTGGTCACCGGGGACCACTGCAGGCAAGGGGTCCCTGCGCACTGCCATGGGGCCCCCCCCCCCCCCCCGGAGGCAGCGGTCCTTCATGGTGGTAGAATTGCCATGTTGCTTTTTTGTAGTAAAAAATACGCGACTGCTTCCAGCCAGCGTTTCCCGAGGAGTGTTTCGAGTCTAAGCAAGGGTGCTTGGAGCCTAAGCAAGGGTAGAGGACCGCTGCCATATAATTAGGGACCTACTGGAATTGCAGCAGAAGTGCATTCATGGCAGCTCCTTTAGTCTTGCAGTTTTCCCTGTGCCGCTCCCCCCCCCCCCCGATTGGCAGATGGGTGGGCCCTGCCACTTGCTCCTGATCTGCAGTTTTCATCTCCCTGCCATTTTAAATATGTGGGGTTTTTTGCTGGTCAGCAACAAACAGCAGGGCCACCGCGGCTCCTCGGCCAGTCAGTGGCAGGAGGCAGAAATTTAAAATCACAATTTTTGCCTCCGCGTGGATGAGGAGCGAGGGGCAGGCAGCAGGGCCCCTCTGCCCCTTGGGGGAAACTGCAAGATTAAAGGAGCCGCTTCCAGTGCAGCGTTGGTAGGTCCCTGTTTGTAGTAGTGGGATGATGGTGTGCGCAGGTGCTGTTGGTCTGAAGGAACATTTGGAGTGTTTTAGTTTTGGGGTGGGGAGGGGGCTTGTTTAGTTTTATTTTGCTTTTTGTAAACTAACTCATGAGTGTGGTTGCCTGGATAATACTCTGCTACTCTGGGAACTGTTTGTTCATAGGATAAATAGTAGGCACTTGTGAATGCTGGGCGTTCAGCTGAGTGTATAAACCAGGAGAGGAAAGCACTCATTCACAGTTTGTGTTTTATGTAATAAAGGGAACGGATACAATCCAGTTGGAAGATGTTAATTTTTCTCTTGTGTCACTTGAAGTGTTCATAGAGCAAACGGGGAGAGAGAGCTGCTTTGCCTCTGTTAATTTGCAGAGGAATAAACTTTCTCTTGTATGGTGCTAGAGGACAGTGTAATATGACTTGTTTGATATTTAAAATACAGTTTCTGGTTAGAGCCAAGAGACTGCTATTTTAAGGATTTTTTTTTTATTTGGGTAAAATGCATATTTTTTTTCTCCCATTTGCTTGCTCTGGTCAACCACTTCAGCATCCTAGACTCAGATGGAAACAGTGGTACGATAGGTGTCTGTGCTTTTGCTGTCATGATGGAGTCTTTCTAATTACTTAAAATTCCTATACCATTTTGAACATCTCTGGTGAAATGTGATGGATAAGAACAAATATAGTGCTTATGTTCGTCGATCAAAATACAAAATTATTCTTCATTTGATTTCAATCATAATCCATATTTACATCATCTCTTGCTCCATTCTCCTTTCTGTTGTCAACTGAACCTTCTGGCACTTCCTCGTGTTCATCACTTTCTGGTATTGATGTCTAGCTACACAGGATACTTAGTAAGGAGTAATGAACTAAGGTTTAAAATTATGTCTGAGAGGTAGGAATGCAGTGGTCCTTTTCTTGTCAGTTGGGGTTGATGGGCAGCAGAAGGAATTGGGTGGTTTACCTCTGGTATCACACGTGGTAAATTACCAGCATGGCTAAAACTGGAGTTAATATTCCCCATTCTGGGTTTGTGCTCTCCCTGTTAACTGTCTCCAAGGTGGACAGATTTAGTTGGTTCTTTAAATGAAGTTCCCTTTTCCTTCAAGTCTTAATCAAGAACATAAAGCATTCTGCAATCCGATGGTTCCCCGCAACTGAAAAGGAGCCATTTTGGGGGAGCTTACAAGCACCATTCCTGTAACAGGTTTTGCTAGGTGGATGATGCCTTTAAGTCAAGCTACCAGGAGGGTGCAAATAGAAAGCTGATATTAATCTATTTACCCTTAATTCTGAAAATATTTGTATTGGTGCTTGGGAGGCTTTTGTTATAGGAGGACCCATTTGCTGGATACCGCATGCTCATGGTAAGAAATGGTCCTTGCCCCAGAAGTTTTCTTCCTCAAAAATATCCCTTGTATCTTTATATCCCTAACTACTGTATGGCTATAAGGGATGAATTTGACCTCTTCTGTCCTAGAAATGTGCTGTTACTCTCATCAGCTGTTCTGCATTCTTTGCATCAGTTTGCAGTGTAACTGACCCCACCTGAGACAAAATGCATTGAATCTGAAATATGAGATGTTTCTCTTCTAATATTCCCCCCATCTCCCTGGAATATTTGCCAGAGAGGTGCCTCCTAACTGGCACAGAAGCATTGTGCTTCTGTAATTATGCTCTTGTATGGACAAGCATGCTCTTCCTTACCTGTATCGAACACATGCACAGAAAGAAATGGGAAATCTCTCATCTTGTATTTGTAGTAAATTGGCGCACATTTCACTAGAAACACTTTTTTTTCTAATTGTATCGTAAAGCAAGCTTATGATACTTCAGGGAAAATCATACATATGTGCATCAGGAGAGGTTTTTTTGAGTGGACAAATAGTCCTCCAGTACAATTGGAAAAAAGATCTTATATTCATCAGCTGTGCCTTCATCAACTTGAGGAAGTGCAGATGCTTGTTCTCTTTTTGGTGTGCTCAGCTTTTAGATTAAAGAGAATCTTATGGAACTACTTTTGAGAGAGATTTTAAACTTGCTCTGTTTTTATCTGCTGTTTCCCAAGAACCTTCTCAAGAGCTTCTACCAGTTAGACCAGCCTACCTGTATAAATGTCTTAGCAATTCAACTAATTTCAAGCCTAAATTGACTTCACCTGTCATAGTTCACAATCTCACTGCTTTCATGAGTTCAAGTTTATTTCTCTCTAATTAATCTTTAATTGTAATGTAGAGCCAGAGAGATGGTATGAATCTAGGTAGTGTTAAACTGCTCATTGTATTTTTTTAAAAATTGTACCTAGCACTAATTGTAGCATAACAGCTGCAGGAGCATCAGAAGAAGCTCTTCTAAGCAGCTAATATGTTTGTCTATACTCTTTGTTTATTGAAAAAATAGCAGGCAAATGGTTTTCAAGACCAGTGGAAATTGAGAGTTTCCCTGTCTCTGATAGAGATAATGGAGGACATTGTTTCTGTGCATAATCTCAGCAGACTTGATGCCACAATTATTTTGTAAGCAGAACACACAAAAATATTGTAATCAATATAAGTAAGTTGATATTTTTAGCTGACGTTGCTTAAAATTTGTGTTACTTTTTTTTTCCAGGTATCCTTTGGGAATATTAACACTAACTAGTTAATTTACTGTCCATCAGCTCAGCAGTGACAACATTGGCCAAATGGTCTTGCTACTCATTTAGTTTTTGTGGTTTCATTTTCCCAATGTTTGACTTTTTTTTGGCTTTTAGGTTATAGCACCTGAGATTCCTAGGTGGTTTTCTGTCCAAGACTGGGATGAGTTTAGGCCTGCTTGGCATCAGAAATTGGAAGCATTTAGTGCAGCATACAAAAACATTCCTTCTCGCTCTTCCTTCCCCCTGCCACCCCTTTTGCCAAATGCTGAAGTCTGCTGCTGAAGGCAAATAGCACCTTTTTCTGGAAAGCTAATTTCCGTCAGCAACCATTCCCTTACTGCATCGATGTCCATCAGCAAAATGACAGGTCTGTATCATTCATCACTTTTTTTTGTGTGTGAAAGTCAATGAGACATGATGCTGTCCTCGGGAAAATCATTTAAAACCACTTTTGTTTCCCTAATATATTTCTATTAACAGGAAACCAGTGTTCTGTGAATGAATGCCATTTATTTGGCTTTTCTTGAGTAGCTTTTAAAAACTGGCTTTGAAGCGCCTGCATTTCTACCTAGAACTGTGCATTGGTGGTAGGAGTCTTCTTTGACTCATTACTTAAGGATTGAGTTGCCTGATCTGTCAGCCTGAAGTTTGCTGCTATATTATGGAGGATTATAAATAATGAGTGATTCCTGAAAGTTGTAAAAACAAAGCAGCTGACTCAGTGGAAACCCTTGGGTTTTTGTTATTGGCTGATTTAGCAGAGACCTCTGTACCTCCTTGAAGGTTATATTTGTTTTATTCTTGCTGGAGATTCATATAGGAATTACAGCATAAAATGTAAAACTGTTAGTCCTGGTTCTCTGTCCACAGGTCCTACATTGGCTTGTATTTTTGCAACCTTAAGATGTAGCAATGTGTATTTAAAAATGGCACTGATTTTTCTATTAGATGAAAATTCCTACTTGCTGCCTGGTCATGTGAATTGTTTTTTAAGTTTTGGTCTAAACCATGTTAGCTTTTCCAGAGTACTTGTACCTTTCCATGTTCGTGTTTTGGTGTTATGCTTAGATGAAACCGTTCCTTCCACTTGTGGTAACAGATACTTAACTCTTAGTTTTTTCCTTAGCATAACAATACCCCTCACTAAGATTTATAGTGCAAAGGTCAGGAGGGACAGCCAAAACCTTGTTTCAGGGCTGATTGCAAGCAGTGTGTGGTTCATTGATCTGCAGATTATGGTAGATACTTTACAAGTGGGTGCTGACTTGTTTGTTAGAGTCTCTTGAGAATGTGGTGGCTTTAGGTATTTCTTGTGGGCATGCATACTGTAAGATACTGGGTGCTTTTTGTGTCTGGGGAATAATAATACAGGCTGGTTGGTTGGTTTGTTTATTTCAAAAGCCCATACTTTTTCACTATTCAGTGATATTGCTGCAAAGTGTGTGGGGTGGGAACAACTGCGTAGAAGGTCCATATAGACTGGAGTATCACTATGGTCTGAGTTTCAGTCTAGAAGTAATAGGAACATTTTTGTCAGTTAGACTGGTTCAAGTGAACGATTATCAAGATGAGTGTTCAAGATGACTGTACTGTTACGTTTTTACACAGTTACTGCAATATGCAAAGCAAAATGAGACACGACACAGTGAACCTTATGTTCTTTGCAGCCCAATAGGACAAGAATCCTCTATCATAAAAAAAAAAAAAAATAACAAGTTAGGATTAAGGGTTTACTTTTAAATGGAGAATCTGCCAATAGTGTGATAACTGTTTATCATAATGACTTAAGTTTCTTTGTACTGAGCTGAGATTAGTTTAGAGCTTGGCAGAAAAATTATCAACGGGAAGTGAAGTCCTATGCTTAGTCTTTCAGAATCACTTTGTATAGTAAATTGTGTATTTGCCAAAGCCATCTCCTGCCATTTAAATATAATAATTGTGTCCACATTTTTCCTTATTTCATTAAAATCAATATGGAGAGCCTGTTGTGGGACATCAAATTTTATAATCTTTTTGAAACTGTTTGTTAATGTTTTTGTATCTGAATTTGTGTTAGATGTGATAAATGATGGTGGCAGCAGCAATCCCTCAGAGTCAAGGATGATATCCAGATAATATATAGTTGCATTTTGTTTTAATCATGGACACATGTGGACTTTCAGTTGTTTATTCTTTAATCAGAGAATTTTTTTTTTTTTTTTGCCAGAGAAAAGCAGGAGCCCTGGTGATCACCTGCACAGGTCGTGGTGCCTGCTGATGCAGCTGTAGGGCTGGCCTTAGTCGGGCTCTCTGGCAAACGCCACAGGTGGATGTTAAAGGGAGGGTTGGACCGTGTATTTCTCAGTCT
>JAGPOW010000261.1:14112102-14133187 GCA_030014935.1 Caiman crocodilus
TATTTTGGAGTTTCACTTCTGTTGTTTCCATTTTTTCATCTTCAATCTCTGTTTCTCTGTAGCATCAACTAACTATTTTAATACAGTACTACTAGAGGTAATCTTAAATGTTAACAGTTTTGCTTATCACAGCTCTGGTGCTTCTGTTGCTTAATGCTGTTAGTGTGCCTAGCCATCTCCATGCAGTCTGGCTTAAATGCAACATTTCTGCTGTACAGGAAAATGTGTGTTCTCTTGAAACACTAATTTTGGACCCTAGACTTCGAAAACTTGCATCTCTGGGGCAGAAGTACCATGCTGTTCTCCTGTGGGTGCTGTCCAGGGTCATTCTGCCAGGAACTTGTACGTGATTCCTCTTAAGCCGTCGCTTGAATTTCACCAAAAGATGTAGGTCGCTCAATAAAAAATTGTCAGTGCTTCAATGGAAAGTTATTGGTATACTGTCTGATCGCTCTGCATCATTGTTTTGAAAATCTGTTCGACTCGAACAAATATTTAAGGGACTTTTAAAATTCCAGTTAAAGTAGTGTTAACTATGCCAGTGTCACTAACTCATGCACATAAACATTGTTGGCTTATCCACACCTGGCATTCATTTCTGGTTTTTGTAGAAGACCTGGGCCCTTACCTGGTGTTAGTAGAGGACTTGGGCCTTTGCAGTGCAATTTGATTTCCTCGGAGGGTCTGTGATTTAAGTTTACTGTTCCATGTTCATTGGCTGTCAGTCCAAGCACCAGATCAGAGGTTAAGAACATGAGAGTTGCTGTTTTGCTAAGTCAGACCACAAGTCTGTCTTGCCCAGTATCCTGTTGCAGACAGTGGATGCCGAGAGGGAGAGTGAACAGAGTATGACCAGGGTTTTTGTCACTTCTTCTCCCACTTGCAGCCTCCAGGATTTAGGGACTAGGAAACTCTGATTCGGAGATTGTGCCCCTAACTCCCATGCTCAGTCTGCCAGTAGCTACTGATGCACTTTTCCTCCAGACATTTGTTCAGTCCGGTTTTGAACCTGGCTAAGCTATAAGCTTCCACACCTGCTTGTGTCTGAGTTGATTACAAGCCGTGTGGCGAAAGGCTGGAATCCTATTACAGCCTGCTTGTGAATATTACTAAAGCCTTGGTGGAAATCCATATTATGAAGAAGTTGGTTTGTGAGAACATGGCAGATCTGTGGTGTAGATGGGATTAAGTTTGTTTATGCTGAAAAAGCTCTCGTTTCACAGTTCAGCCATCTCTGTGGCCAGGGCATAAAATCACTTTAATCCTGCCCCCTGATCATTCTGAATACATCAGTGTCCTGATCTGGACTTATCTGCCCCACCTCCCCCTTGTCTTTACTGTGGTTTTGGTGATTCTGGCACTGTTTATGCCTAGGGAAAATCTATTAATTGAACTCAAATTATTGCCTGTCCTAAAATTCCACACTGAGTGGAAGAAACAAATAAAATGTGAAGTAGGTGTAATCTTTTGGAAGTAGCATCTTGCCCTATTTTGTCAAGATCAGTTTGTAAGAAGAGCTTTGATTCCTCTGAAAGGATGCTTGCACAGATCCAAGAGGAATGCTATCATCATGTCCCTGTAATTGTAATAGCGCCACCTGCCCCACAACTCTGTTTCCCTTCACCAGTGGTGCAAACGGGTTTCTTGGAATCGGTGGTTTCATGTAAATACTTTGAACCTCTGCTTACCTATAAAAGACCTTTCATAGATTCTGTCTAAGTGGGTGGTTTTACCTCCCCTGCCTCTGTTGGAAGAACACTAATTTATGTAATGATGCCCCAGGATTTTTACATGCGTAGGAAATGAGCCTGGGAGTTGCACTGTGGCCCTTAGTGACATTTTCACCAGAGCACCAGACTCTTTTAAATAGGTGGGTTCCCGCCCCCACTTTAATGTAGTTATTACAGCTTTCTAAAAAGGAAACTAAACTTAAGGATATGACTCAACTTTTTAGAAGGAAGGAAATGTGAAATGAAGGCAGTCTCTTCATTCTGAGCTTGAAGCAAACTTGCAGAGGGCTCAGTGTTGCTGAATAGAGCTATTACTTTTCTGTGCTTTGGCATGAGTTAAATGATATATCTCTTTCTCTACATATATATTATTTTGGCTCTTTGAAAAGGCCACCACATACAATATTGAAAAGTCAATATGTGATCCTAACTGCAGTGCCTTAAACTGAGTGTAAGACTGCAGAAATACACAACTTCCACAGACCTGGGATTGTGTCTTGCTAGAGAATAGACAGACTTCTAGCAATGGGAATTCAAGTTTGGTGAGAAGGGAACATCCTGCTCAGCTCAAACTTTGCTGATACCATCTGGACTGGGACAGAAGTAGGCAGTGAACTGAGCGGAGGACTGTTATGTGTCATCTCCACATACACACTTGAGTCCTTTCACATTTACTTATAGGAAGAAAATCCTTCCTCTTTTCATCTGAACCAAAATGATCTAAAAGTCCCTTCAATTTACATTGTGATTGTTGAGCTGTGTGAACAGCAAAATAAGTGATCAGTGCTGTCTTAATAGCTAGATTGTTGCTAGTCAGGTAGTAAACAATTGTGCGTGCAGTGGCTAAGCGACTTCCGAAGCTTGTGCTTGCTTGCATTAACTAATGTAAGTATTGGACTGGCTACTGCTCCTTCCAAAGGGACGTCATTTCCAATGTGTCAGTACAAGTTTTTGTTGGGGGGATGGAGTTGCTTTGCTTTCTTTCTGCTTTGTGTTTTTCTTTTATATTATGCACTTGTGAAAGTGTTGTAAAATACTGTATGTTGAGTTTGGTGCAGAGGTTTATGAAGTTGAAAAATTATCTTTGTACTGGGTTTCTCAGTCAGAATTCTACTTTGAAAGCACTTGCAGATCTGATATGAAAGTCTAATGCTGAGCCTGTGTGCAAGATTGAAAAGAGGATGCTTACACAATGTGTGCGTCTGCCAGGAATTGATTGAGCTGGTGTTGCAGTTTTGAAATACAGCAAGCCCTGCACTTCACCCTGCAGGGTTTATGTGAATTTTTGTTAACTGTTACTTATCATTAAATGACCTCAAATATCACCTTTTTAAAGTGCACTGTTTGAAATCTGTTGAATCACCCGCTTAGTCTGCTTAAGTGTTGAAATAGTAGCCTTTCAGAATCACTCTTCAGTTTTATTAAAGCAAGTTTAGTTAGTGAATAAAAGACTTCTTACATGAACTTTCCCTGGATGAATTTCATCCTATTGGAGACTAAAAAGGAAAAATGAACCAGAATTCATTGCTGCTATTACCTTTTGGATGGTAAACAGTTGACATCTCAGTCACCCATCTGCACTGAGTTTTAAAGCTTTTCTCTATCTAGATTGGGGTTCTGTTTTTTTTGCTTGCAATCTGCTACATCTATTCATTTGTAGCATGTTGTGCCTCTAAGCTCTGATTGTAGCCTTGTCTCCTGTGCTAAGCACTTTACAAGCACAGAACAAAGCCTACAGTCCAAGTATAGGAGAAGAGCCAACAGAAGAAAACTTGACAACTGGAGGCATGCAAGCCAATATTAGGCAACATGATTGTTGTTTCAGTACCTCCAGATGTGTGACTGCTGTCCATTTATGGTAGGCATCCCAGCAGAGAGGCTTCAGGGAGCTGAGGGCTTTGTTTTCCTTTCAGGACCTTTCTTCAGCTTGACTAGTTGCTATATACCTTCCAAAGATTAAAAAACAAAACGAAAAAAGCATCAGGATGTGCAAAAAAAAAAAAAAATCTTTAAATGAAATATTAAAACGTGAGGATAATCTGGTGATGGGTTCAAATACAAATGTTGCAGGTTCAAGTTTACATTCGTAATACCTGTTCATTGTTGGCTTTGGTATAAATAGTTCATGCACACTTAGTCCTGACATCTCTCCTTGCCCAGTGCTGAAGATCAGTGTAGCTTTTGGAAAAAATTAACTTTACTGGCTCCATACTTTTTTGGGGAGACCAAGGTGGGTTATTAGTAATTCCTTGGTGAATGCTATCACCAAGTTGATTTGAAAACACTAGATGTCAATTCTAGCTTTTCTCTTCAGACCTGCAGGAATACTTTGAAAAGAAGAAAGTTCCTTCTGATCAAGATACCTTTGCTGTAACAGTTTACTTTTACATAAATGAGAGAACTGAATGTTTACACTTACATGGTATAGTTCTGTGTTGACCATTTTACATTGTCACCTTTCATGTGTGGCTTCCTTTTTTAATCTTTCAGATCTAATTTGACTCGGCTTACTAGAAATAATATTATTTTTTGTTGTCAGAACAGCAAACCTAAACTTGCATTAGTGACTTTGCAGCAAGTCCCACATCCCTGCCCTGCACCAGACAGGGAGGGGAGTGGAGCAGCTGGGTAATGCCCCACAGTCTTACTATTATCTAAATGGGGATGTCTCTGCTCTTGGGAAGGCTGGGGGTGGGGGCAGCAGCTGCTCTCCTTCTCCCAGGGAGGAGTTGATCTGGGGTGAATGCCCCCCCCCATACACCTTCCAAAGACCAGAGTCCTCTGGTATTGATTAGATTGCCCTTTATGCAGCCTGGCAATTTGGAAAGCAGCATCTGGCTTATCAGTCTGGGGAAGGTGGGGGATGGATCGAAACCCCCAGAGGGAGGGAGTGTGTGGGGCTGGGGCAGGGTGTGGGGCACAGCTGTGGGTAGCTCATTCTGGCGGGGTGGGGAGGGTTTCTGCTGCTGCACACACCCCTGGCGGGAGGCATGGGGGGTATGTGCTGCCTCCCCCCCCCCCCCCCCCCGCCGGCCCGGGCGGCCGGCCCGGGCGGGGGCCCCCGGGCCGGGGGGGGGGGGGGGGGGTGCGGCGGCGGCCCCCCCCCCGGGGGGGGGGCATGGGGGGTTTTTGGGGCCCCCCCCCCCCCCCCCCCCCGATTCGTGCAGGGAGCGAGGGCAGGCTGCTCGCTACAGGCTCAGGGGCTGTGTTGGCCTCTTCCCAGCGGGAGCAGGGTGGGGCCAGGTGGTGGTGACGCTGGGAGGAGAGGCTACAGAATGGTCTACAGTCATCCTAAAATGTAATGTAGCCATCCAGTAGCCCTCCTCCCATGGGAGCATGGCCACTGCCTGGCTTGAGCTCAGTCCCAGCCCAGCTCCCCCGCCAAGAAGAGGCCAGAGCAGCTGCCAAGCCCGTAGTGGACAGCTTGCCCTTGCCCCGTGCACAGATCCAGGGGACATGTGCCCCCCCATGCCTCGCCCTGGGGTGCACATCGTAGTGGGGTCTAGTGCCCCCTGAACCCTAGATGAGCTGCCAGCAACTCTGCCCTGCCCCACTCTGGCTGGGCAGTGCCTACCCCTGCCCCTTCCCCAATCCCCCAACCCTACTCCTTCCCTCACTATGGGGGCCTTGATCTGCCCCCCCTTGCCCCTTCCCTCCTCCAAGCCCTATCCCCCTGAAGACTTGCTGGTTGGCTGCTGCTGTCTAAGCAGCAGGGCTGCATTCTTGCCCACATGCATGCTCTGGCTGCACACATGTACGTGGCATTTATCACTGACATTATTGGCCACATTGGGCAAAGAAAAAAAAAAGTTGGTTGCTGGTATAATGACAGTTTTCTTTTTATCAGGGCCAGTATGATATGGACCAATTTATATTGGTGCTCCTCTACTTGATTCTTCCAGATTCTGGAGGAATCTAGCGGAAGCCTACGTTCATTCTTGCGACAGTTTTTGCTGGGCAGATCTATCAGGTATCAAACCTGGAAGCTTTTCTCCAATAGGTGATGTGTTTCTTTTTGGAGAAAGTGGACGAACTCTTGCATGCTGATAATTTTTGCAAAAAAAGTGGTTTTTCTCGCTGCAGTAACTTGTATGTGGCATTAAGCTTTTTTGCCGCTGGCCTCCCCACCACTCCCTGTCCCTCCATATCTGGCAATAAAGATTCTGCAAGTGAAACTTAATAATTCAAACTGGAGAAAAAAACAAATTCACTCTCTTATGATTGGCTCTGCAGGGCTATCATTTGCAATAAAAATGTACTGCTCATTGTAATCATTAGTCAGCAGACAACTCGGCAGAGGACCCTTGCACTTATAGTACAAGACCAAAGTGTTTAATCTTGATTTCTTGATATCAGTATTTTATGGGAAATACACTTTTGTGTACACAAGCCATGCTTCAGGTTGCATGCATGTGCATGTGTCTATGTATGGATTACGAACATATATATGTATGCATGTACAACTTAGTTACAGTCAAGTTTTTATTAAAAATGTATTTAAAAAAAACCAAAACTTGATTGTACCTGAATTGCCCGGCTCAGTTTTATGCTTTGCTATGCTAGGTGTTGCACAGTTTTGGAAAGGAAGTCTACACTTGATATAAGCTATAGCAAGGAACAGATGTTTAATGTGGTTAAGTTGTTATTGAATGCTTAGTAAAATCTAGGAATTAAGCAAAGAGAATTAATATGGATTAGTGCTGTTTTTTGGGGGTTTTTTATTCCTACTGAAATTGAAACTATGCCAAAATATACTGTCAATTACTTGGCTAACTACTGTGTTTTGACTAAATGGCACTGGAGAGGACTAACAGCAAATGTTTGTATCCTAAAGATGACAGCATTCTGCTTATCTTACTGATGCTTTTCAGTACAACCACTTTTACGTGGATACAATAAAACTTAGCTCCCATATTGACTTGAATACAAGTTGTTTTCCCCTGTCAGCATGGGGTAGGAGGGGAGTTACTTAAATAGTCTTCGATTTGGATAACTGCCCAGACCACGTGGTGACTCAGCTCTGACTTTGGCACCAGGCTTTGGGCTGGAATGGCTCATTTGGTAGGGGCTAGGGGCATGCCAGGGGAGGGAACGACACCTTCAACATGTCCTCTGTATTCCAGTAGCTCCCAAACTTGGGGTTATGACCCCATCTGGGGTTGCAACTATAACAAAATATATAAATAAATAAATAAATAAAGGGGGGGTTTGCAAAGACTATCACAGATTGTCTTTTTTTAAATGTCAGGTTCCCCATGCAGGCTATCAGTTCCAGCCTGAAAGGAACTGCTTGGGGCTGGGGCGAGCAGGAGGAGGGTGATCAGGCTGGGGGGTGCACCCACGGCAGCCAGGCAGCATGGAGAGCAGCTCCCATAGCCTTACCTGAAGGGAGCTATGCGAGGGGGGGTGAGAAACTATAACGGATATATGATTCTCCATGTATATAACTTTAATTATTGTAGGGGAGTCATCTTTAAATTTAAAGTCAACTTGGATTTCGGTAAGCAAGGTATTAGGATTATCTGTTTAACAGGTGGTTTGAGACGTTTCTTTTTATCTGTTCAAATGGCCTAATTCTAGGTATGCTAGGCTATTTATTCAAAGTGTGATTTATAAGATGGGAATGTGCAGAGAGTTTTGCTTTTGGTAAATAATTCTTCAATAACAAAATAAAAATTTGTGAAAACAAACCCAGGTTGTTTTTACCTGTTTGTCTTTGGTCCCTGGTCCCTGATGCTGTAGCAAACATTATTTTATTTGATTCATATGCCGTCCTTCAGCAGAGCTTATGTTAATAGACATAAACCACATATAAAAGTAAATGGATACAGTATGAAACAGGAGCTCTTTAAACGGTATCCCAGCCTAGTGGGGCTTGCTAAACATTAGCTCTCTTTATATTTTTAACAAAGGTATACTTAGTTAGATGTTTGAGTTAATTAACCAAGGTTTGTCATAATGGATGTAGCCCAGGACAGTTGTACTACTTTGACTTAATTAAAATAATCATCCCTTTTTAAAAATAGCTTTCCATTTTTACTTGTAAAGAAACGTGCATTCCAGTTGTTTGGCATAACACAAAAGCCACACAAGTGTACACTTAAATGACTCTTACACCAGATATGGTGCATCCTTTTTGCTGCAGGAGGCGGAGGCTGACATGCATTTTGCACTTATTTAAACAGTTATATACATTAACATTTTTAGATTAATTAAATGTGACCTTTTATAATTTTAGAATATGGGAGGGGTGGTGATTTAGCTTTCTAGTAAAGCAGTGACCAACTTTTTTCCCCATATTCTTTGTCATGCGCTGTATTAGGATAACAACTAGAATTTAGATTAATGCACAAAAATATATATACAATTTCTTTTTGTTTAAAACACTCCAGAATGCTTTGAAAACATAAACCTCCTCCTACATGAGTTTGAAAACTGAACCATTTAAAGTAGTGATAGGGAGTAGCTGTAAAATGGGAGTATCCAACTAACATGCCTTAATGGCAGATCCTGATGAGATGCATGATGGTGTATCCTGGAGTTGAAGGCTGGGTCCCATTTTGCTTCTGGGGACTTTTGCCAAATTGTTTCATCTGATATCAAGGTCCCTGGTTTTTCCACAGGATCAAGCCTTTAATGCCATGCATTATACATTAAACCACACTTAAGTTTGACCTCAGAAATTAACTATTCTTCCCTTGGTTCTTTTTTTTTTTTTTTTTGTGCAGAAAAGTGCATAGGTTGTGATTTGGCTTTTTTTTAAACAGAAGTTCATGATTTCAACCTGATCATTTAAATGTATTAAGTTGATGTTATGGCTTTATCGTTATAATATTTTGCGTTTAAACCAGGTTTAGTTTTAAACGGGCTTAATTTTTAAAAACCAACCGTTTTGAATGTTGCATCTTTTTGCTTAAAATTTATATTTGTATTTTTTAAAAATACATGAAGAGTGAACTATTTAATTCTCAAGTAAAAACATGAAGGTCATCAGAATATGGTTCTTTAATGACCTAAAGGATTTAGGGAAGTAGTCTTCTTTTACTCAGCCTTTTTAATGTTGTGGTTCTTACTTATGATATTTTGTTAACCTGCCCCCAAATTTACCATCGTAGACTCTTATGCAAAGTCTTCGAGTGTGGCTGTGGTCTTTGTGGCTGTCTTCATGAAATACTGTCAGCTAGCTATTTTGATTTCTTAAATGTCCAAAATGCATGTCAAATTAATTTGCAAATTTGAAAATCCCAATTTATACATTGTTTCAAAATAAGGTGTGCTTTGTATAGGAAAGTTCATGCAGATCTTGCTTGAATCCTTTGAAATCTATTCTGTGGGAAACTTTTTCTGCAAGCTTTAAGCATTTTACGCATGTTGTACTTGTTGAGTTGTGACACGAAAGCTCACACTGTAGTGTCCCGGCGGTTCAGTCTCTGAAAACCCTGTAAGGCTTAATAAAGTAGTGAATAGAAAAATGCATAGTTTGCCTCTGCATTAATTTCCAGTGTATGTGAAAACAAAGCTGTTTACTGTATCTCTTGGAGGTTACAGATAATATGCTGACACAGTGCATGACAGCATAATTGCAACTGAGTCGTGAGTGATTTTGGTAGAGAGCCAGCATACTAATAACATCCCCCCTTTCTTCTGTAAATTTAATCTTGGAGGTATAAGGCACCTGGCTCTCTTCCTGCAAGTGGATACAAAGGCAATGCAGCTTGAACTAATTGTAGTTCTAAACTGTACAGCAGGATGTTGTGATGGATTCCATAAAAATCATTGGCATAGCTTTGTATTTGGTGCTGTGTGGGTTTGAACCAATGTGTAAGATTGCCCCCCCGCCCCCCCAAATGAGACAGCAGCAAAAAAATAATTGGATACTGGCAGCCTTATTTTCTTTAGTGTATCCATTTGATGTTGATCTCCTGCAATGATGCTTGAAGTGATTATTCCACAGAAGAGAAAACAATCTCCATTTTCTATGTGGGTATTGCACTTGGAGGATTTTTAATATTTTTATCTGCTAAAAGACTTTATCCTTAAAATGTAAATATTAGATTTGACCACCTTATCAGATTGCCTCAAGTTTTGTAATCCTGCCATTGATTATAGTTATATCCCATGACACATGTTCAAAATGGGAAACTTTAGTTTCGTATGTCACCTTAATTGTCTAAGTTCCTAACTTCTGTGCTTTGTCTTTGCTCTTTTTTCCTCTGGAATAATGGCAAACTGCTAAGGTTTTCCTGTTTTGCTTAAATATAACGATTGGGTAATAAACAATGTTTGAGGAGGAGAAATTGAAAATTGGCTATGTTCCTTTAAGACGGGTGAATTGTCATCATATGATTGCACTTTAGGTTTCTTTATTTTAAGTTGTTAAGTGTCATTTCTCTTTATTTTTACTACTGGAACATGGGTTTTACCATGGTGGTTGACTTAATGCAGGATGTAGGGAGAAAGAGGAAGTTTAGGAAGTATGCTACCTTTAAAATGGGTCCAAGAAATGACATTCCCAATTATCCTCATGATTATGCCAGAAGGATTTATATGGTTGGTAGGTTATCTTCAGCCAATGCAAGAGACCTGTTCTTTGTGGTTGTCTCCAGGCATCAACACACATAATACTTGCAATGATTTAAACATGATTTAAGCCTCAGTGCTAGATCAGACATTCAAAAAGCCTGAGGCAAAATTGATCTAAGCTATTCATTTTTTCTGTAAACAGTATCATTTGGACTAGCAGCAAACAAAGCACACGTTTGCATCTTCGGTGGTGGGGGAGGATCTTAGACTGGGTTCCACCATTTTTAATCCAGTCTGTGTGCTGGATTTCTTTTCTGTTACGGGTATAGACTGGTTTTTGATCACAAGTGTTATGTCTGTACCTGGTCCAAGTGGACAGATGTACATGGCTGTTTAATTAGTTTAAATCTACCTGGAATAGTTCAAACGGCTACCTAGAAAATGAAGCGCTATTTTTTTTTTTAACCAGTTTGCTAAAAAGCATGGATTCAAATATGCTCTGGTGCATTAAAACCAGACTGGTAGGGCTGTGCAAAACTCCAGTCACTGATTTAGAGGAGATTGTGGCCGAATCAGGAGACCCATTAATCTCTCCGAATTGAAGCCTCCAGTGGGACACTCTATCCGCCCCAGCATTTCAGCATTCATGAGCTGCACCGGGTACCTTGAAGTATGTAAAAAAAAAAACAAAAAAACAAAAAACAAACAAACAAACAAAAAACCAGAACCCCCCCTCCCCCCCCCAAAAAACAAAACAAAACCCAACCCCCCCAAAAAAACATAAGATCTGTCTATGGCTTAATCGCTGATTTGCCAAATTGTAATTGAATCTTCAGGTTTGGATTCAGCTGAATCTAATCAGGACAGTAATCTGAATCAACTAATTAAATCACCGTCCCCCGAATTGGGCCAAATCTGAATCAAATACAGCCTACTTCGCACACCCCAACAGACTGGAACAGCAATTGGATTAGAGCCTGATTAGAGTTGTTCCCATTTAGTTGACGATAACTACAGGCAGACTTTCCACCTGCTATAGTTTGGCTCTATCTAATGAGTTTGTAAATTCTTTGAATTGTGCTGTTCCTGGTGGGGTCTCTCTCTTAGAAAAACTGTAAGTATCCAGTAGGTCTTATGAAGACTAGCTGGTGCCAGGGCTGTGACTACTACCTTCCTACCTAGTAGCTAGAGGCTAATGTGAGTAATTAGGGAGAGGACTGGAGAGCTTGTCAGCAAGATCTGAAGGTAAGATCCTGATGAAGTCAAATCTCAAAAGGTGCTGGAATTCTTTACAGTGGTAAGGCTCCCTTTGACCCAGTTTGATTGTGAATAGGTTCAGTGCTGCCTGCTGCTGTCTTTCCAAGCTTTCACAAGCAAATGACAGTAGCAAATGACATCCTTGACAGTTTTTACTTTTGCCCACTGCTTTCCGAATGGCAGGAGCAACTGCCCAGCATTAACTGTTTTGGCTGTTGAACCTTGGGCACTGTTGTTGATCTAAAATGGCTACGATCAGATCTCAAAATATGGGCATCTTAGTTTTTCTAAGTCAATGGTTCTAACCTTTTTAGACTTGAGTCACCCCTCCATAACTTTTTTTAGAATTCAGTGGCACTGCATTTAAAGACTTTTATTTCTTGCTCCACAGTGCAAGCAGGTAAGTGCTGCACTCTTAAAAGGATTTCACGAGGTGGCAGGGTGAGTTAGGCACTCTTGAAAGCATGGGAGAGGTGTTGCCTGGTGCTTAGCACGGGCAGGACAAGGTAGTTGCTACACAGGGCAAATTGGGGAGCTTGGGAGTGGGTCATTAGACCCCTGAAGGAGGTAGCTATCCTTGCACGAGGCAAAAAGGAGTGACAATGACTGCTGGTGAAGAAGCTGGTACCAGGTTAAGGGGGTGGGTGCCGGGGGAAGAACCCTGCCATGCGCAGCTCCTTCTGTGATCTGCCTCTTCCCTGCCACTGCAGCTACTCCTCCAAGGTTGTGAAGGTCAGTGATCGGAGCCATGTGCATCTGTTGACCCCTCACACCACTCCCAGGAGTGTGAGTGCACTAGGGGAAAAAGGTGGGATGAAAGTGTGGCCCAGCATGTGTCCACCTTTGGCAGAGCATGCTGCTTAGAGCATGGGGCAGTAGGTGCAGGGACTGCCAGGGGACGGGAGCTGTGCTTTCCAGCTCCACTGCTTCCATGCTCCTCCCATGGTCCCAGGGCTGGTGTGAGGGCAGAGTGAAGGGAGGAGAGGTTGTAAGGAATGGTGTTGGGCTGCTGGGGCAGGTGCAAGGTGTCCAGTGCATGGAGAAGCCGGCATTTACTTTCTCTCTCAGGTCCAGGCTCCGTGGCACCCTGGTTGAGAATTGCTGCTCTAAGTTAAATTAAATAGTTCCTGCTTTTAAAGTTGTCTGTTTTTTTTATATTCATTCAATGGTAGATAGTGTAAATTTAGATGAACCTATTTGCATTTTTCTAAAATCTCTTGACAGTCTCTTTAGAAGATTCCATTAAGAAAAATAAGTGTTTATGGCGTGATGGAGGGGGGTGGTGGTAAATAGCTTATTTATTCCTAGTCTGTTTAGAGGCTGGAGAGAAGTTAGCAATCAAGCTTCTGTGTTGTAGAAGGTAGGGAAAGGGTTACTAGAAGAAACCCACACATTTGGTGTTTGTAGAAATGAGTTGTCACTGAGGTGGGATTTTTGGAAATGATAATTATTTAGTTGTTTTCCATACAGGAAAATTCAAACAATAGAAGGACCAGCAAGGGAATAAATGCAGTGCTGAACAGAACCAAGTTCAAGATACCAAGTGTTGGAACAAATAATTTGAACTATGTTTAATGGTGTTTAAGTTCTAACCTAACTAATCCTTTGTGGGGTGTGCCAAAGTAGTGCAAGATTAATCATTATGAACAGATGAAGTGCAGTGGTGACTAAAAATTCCTTCAGTCTCATTCTCTACATTGGCATTAAGGATATAATATTCTAACAAAAACTAGACAGTTGATATTATTTCTGGTCACCTAGGCTCACAAAATGTGGAAAAGGTCCAGAGGTGGTTGGTGAAAAATTGGAGATATAGAAATTTCCTGTACAAGAAAAGGCTGTGTGTGTGGAAGAGGCATGATAAAGGCCTATAAAATAACCAATGGTATAAGGAAAATAAATCTAGTGTTCCTATTTAAATAGTCAAGTTGCCCATGATATCATCTAGCTAAATTCTAAAAGTGACGTTCAAAATTAATCACGTGAAATAGACTGCGCGTTTTAACTGTGAGAACTTACTGCCCCAGCGTATCATTGGGTCTTGGGCTTTAGGGGAGACAGAGCTGATGCACCATCAAACAAAATAAAGTTTCTCCTGCTACCAATGAACTAAGACTGTTCCTTTAGGGCATGTTGTTCTATAGAGAGGGTTTTTGTTGTTTTTTGGTTCCTTTCAAGTACTCTCGGAGGATACTGAACTTGATTGTGTGCAGTCATTTTCTGCTGTTCTAAGCTAAGCTACAGTAATACTTTCTCTTAAAAATGTGTTTTTTGCTTTGTATTGCTCTGGAAATCTGAGATTTGAGTAAAACAGGATGTACAACAATCGTCTTAAACAAAATTCTTTAAGAATGTTTAGGATGTCATTTTAATTGCTTTTGCCTTGGCACTGGTAAGTTTTTCCTCTTGTCACTGTAGAAGGATTGGATGATTGGAGGACTAGCCTGGTGTTCTGCCCCAGGAGGTGTTTTTGCCAACTATTAAATTTGATGCAGTGCTTAAAGTCTGAAGTTGATTTACATATAAAACTCCTTAAATGAGGTGCAATTTGAGAGTAAGCTGTAAAAAGTTGCCATGGGATTGTAGTCCTCTGCTTGAGAAACAGAATCCACTTGGATTCAGACAGATGCACAGGTTGAGCAGCAGTATGGAAAGGGGAGGAAGACGCAATGAACACTGGCCACGGACTAGGGAGGGGTAGGCAAAATTTTTTGGCTAGAATGCTAAAAAAGCCCACAATGTCTACCTTGGAAGGTGCTGGAGTGCCAACATGCTGGAGCAACTGTTTGCAGCATCCGGCTCGTGGAGCCCGATGTGCTTGCAGCAGGGCTTGCAGCCTCCTAGCTGGCTGCTGGGAGCAGCCTGAGCTCTGGCTGGCAGCAGCTGCTCAAAGCCTGGGCTGGTGGTGGTGTGCCGAGCAAAACGACCTTTCATGCCGTACTCAGTATGTCTGCCAGGGTTGCTGACTCCTGGAGTAGGGGCTCGTAGAGGTGCAACAAAAAGCAACTTAAGTCCTGGGTGGATAAAGATTGAGAATCACTTAATATAAATATGTATAAATTGATTGCTTTATTTTAAGACATGAATGCAAACTGTTCTGTCAGCATAGTTGTACATGCAGTATGGAAACAATGTGCCTTCCAGAAGGGTTGCCTCGGGGTAGGTACCAAAGGAAACATGTGAAGAACAGAGATTCCTGATATTTTAAGTAGTGAGTAATGTTGATGGGAACTGCTTGTCTCTCATACTGCCCCTTACATATCATGCATTTTGGCTGCATCTGCACTTGTCATGGTAACTGAGATCTTGTTTCCTGTACCATGTGTAGGCCAGCTTCCTTCTATGTGTTACTTTGATGGTTTTAGCAGGTGTGCAAAGGCAATAAATGGCATTTAAGAAACTGAGTTATTAATATGATCTTTCCTCATTGTGAATGCTAGTTCTCTGCAGTTGACTTCCTGTTTTGCTGTGTTCTCTCCTAATTAGGATATGATACAATATAGGTAAGATTCTTTTCTCCTTCTAGCATAGCTCCTGCAGTTTGACCTCCTGGGAACTTCTCTGATGTTTGCAGATCACGCAACAGTCAATAACTGTAGGAGAACCTAAAGGATGCAGAACCCTCTATTATAATAGACCCTGCCTCTCAGTCCATCCTGATTCCCTGCTTTCTGCATGTGAAAATAGCCAGGGTTATTATGGCTGTAATTAGCACAAAATTGGCATGCAACAGTTCTGTCCTGGGTCTAAGATCTATTTAATATCTTCATTAATAATTTGGAAGATAGTATTGAGCGCACAATTTGCAAAATTGGCAGAGTTGCAGAGGACATCAACTTGGGTGGAGCTGCAGACAATTTGGAAGGTAGGACTAAGATTTAGAATGACCTTGATAAACTTCAGATTTAGCGTGGAAACTACCCGAGTTAAACTCAACAAGGACAAATGCAGTCACATGAACAAATATAGACTGGGGAATGGCTGGTGAGGCTGAAATACTGTAGGAAAGGACCTAGGGGTTATAGTGGACCATATTTGAATGTGCACCAGCAGTGTGCTCTGCTTGCAAAAAAAACCCCTCCCCCTCAACCAACCCCCACCAATAACATTTAACAAGGGGCCTGACTCGATAATATCTTGAATTCTATTACAACTTTTTTTTTCTGCAATTTGTTAGGGATTGGAGTGGCACTTGGGAATGGTGGGGAGCTAATTTGTGGCACACTTGCCAAAAAGGTTGGCCTCCACTGCTGTAATTCATCTTTGCCCAACTCCAAAACCCAGCCTGTGAAGTGGGGATGCTTTTCAAGGTGGACAACATGGCTAGGATGTCATCAGGTGTTCGAAACTGAAAGTTGGGTCCCCAGAGTTGTTTTAATGCTATTCATGGTCTTAAAGTTGAATCATTTTAGGAATTCTATTTGGTTCCTTTATCAGGTATTATTCCTTGTCTTAGTCTTCAGGATTGGATTGGTACTTTGTCTCAGATGCATTTTTTTTTTGTATATTTCTGTAAAGAAAAGACAAAGGAAACTAAAGTTTTCAGCATCAGCAAGTTACAGTATCGAGGTTAACCTTATAGATGGTTAAAAGCTCTGGAGCTTCAAACAGTCCCTTTTGATGACTTCACCAAAGAAAAATGGGCTTTCCTGTTACCAGTACCAAGGTGATTGAAGTAGCTGAACAGCTGAAGATGAACTGTGATATATTAATTTAATGAGCAGAATTTGGAGAGATCTGAAATGGTGCCTACCAACTTTTATAGGGTCTGCTGTATAGTCAGCAGAGAAGAGTACTGATTGTCAGACATTTTAGGAATTAAGGAAATGTTGTGCAGCCAGTTAAGCTAAATTTTTACTATAGACAAGCTTCTGCTGGTGCTGTTTTTTGACATAAAGTTAATCATTATTATGTTACAGCAATTCTTAAAAGCTGCCAAAAGATTATGCTACACCCTGTATAAATGTCTTGTAAGGACTACCCCAACCCACAAAAATTACAGTCTAAATGACAAAGATATTGTGGGAGAAAGGAAGTGGGATAAGTCCTACTACTGATGAGGAGCTGAGGCTTAGTGAAATTCAGGTCCTGAGATCATACAAGGAATTTGTGGTAGAAGCTGGGATTGAACGTATTGTGTCTTGTAGTCTAGTCACAACACCAGTATTGTTCTTTACCGATATGGAGCTAGTTAAATCAAAACATCAGAAATGTAGGTGCTTTAGTTAAAGAAGCAGGCAGTCCCTTTAATGATTTTACTTGCGTCACCGTGTCTCTCAAACCTCGCATATTCTGTGTACTGTTTAGGCAGATACTTTCTGGAGCAAGTGGGAGCAATCAATCTCCTTTTTAAAGAGAATATAAACAACTTGGCAAAGGCACGTTAGATGCTGAAGAACATTTGCATTAAAGAATGTACAAAATTACCTTTTTGTTTGTTAGAATTCTTGACTTGGCATCCCTTCGTTCGGCATGTTGTTACAGTCCTATATAAAAATACTTCACAAAGCATTCTGCAAGAATGGTTCTTTAGATACAGTATAATCTCGTGGTGAAACTTGAGTCGATGACTGTAAGCCAATTTGACTCTTGCCCATGGACTTATAGGCAGTATTACCAGAGAGGGGAGAAGTTGAAAATGTACATGTGATTGATATAAGGTCTCCTTCAAAGTGCAAAGTGACCGTTCTGTCTTTAGTACTTTGTAAGTTTAAGGCTGCATGTGTACCCTTTCTAACTAGAAAGACTTCCCTGTTTTAGTAAGTACATGACTTCTAGAAGTGTGAAAATAGGGGCTACTCCTGCTTTTTCAGTCTGCTGGTCTTAGGTACTTGTTGTTAACTAAAAGTATTATAAGAGAGGGAGTAATCTTATGCTTTACCCCCAGTCACAAAGTGTATGCCTGCACCAGTGAGGAGCAGATCCAGAGTCATGTAAACTTTTTTTTCCTAGTACTTCTGTTTTGTTCACTCCTTTAATTAGTCTGAGCCTGCTGGAGAAAACTCCTCATGCAGGAAAAGTACTGCTTTAAGAAGTTCTGCTTGAACTGTTTGCCAAAATGTGGAATGATTTATGATGTTTTCACCATACAAGATGCCCATGGTTTAATTATGAAAGGTCATGAATGACAACAAAAGGAAAATAGTTCCATAGTAGGTATAATTTATTTTGGCTTGTGCTTGTGAGGACTTAGCTAAGGCAGAGATGTCAAACCCATCCAGCCCTGATCTGGAGTGTGGAGTTGTCATCTGCCCTGCAGGGCTGCCTATGGGGCCAGAAATTTGATGAGAGCAGTATTAATTGTAGGAGCTCCTGGAGCCACAGCAGCCTCCATTCAGTCTGCTGGCAAACTTTTGGCAACGTGGACCAAATAACACAGCTCTACACTCTGAGAGCTGCAGCGGTTAACACTGGTACCACTCATCCCACTGCTGAATTTCCAGCCCTGTGGGGACCCTGCAGGTCAGATCCATCCCACGGGCCAGATCTTTGACACCCATCCTTTCTAAGGGCTAGTCGCATTTGATTTTTTAGGATGAACTACTTTACTTCATGTGATTTCAGGATAGTCGGGTTTCCTAAAGATGTCACTCCAGTCACTGGATAAAATGAAGCCAAGGATATGTTTGTATTCATTGTGGAATTGCTATAACCTCGAGGTAGATGAGAACTACACTTAGTCCTTGTGGAGGGTGAGGAAGAAGGGTTCAAAAAATGGCAAGTAATCAACTACAGAAATGACAGTTCACCCCAGAACTGCATCACAGCCTAAAGACCAGTTTTAATTGGAGAGGTTTTATATTTCTGTTTGTTTAAAAAAAATCTGATGTTCAGTTACAGAGCACTTAAACTTCTTAAATTCTTCTGCACTTGAAATAAGTTGGTCCTTGCTATAACTAGTCATGTTAATTGAAGAAGCACAACCATTGCCTACAATTTAGGTACAAATGTAGGTGAGTCTCTTGTTCTATATGCTGGAGTTATCCATGGACAGTTCTGTGCTTCCACCAGATGGACTTGAAAGCCCAAACTAATTTCCCTTGTTGGGCTGCATTTGGCACCTCAGAATCGGATTACTGCAGTATACTGTAGATGGGACAACTTATTGGGACCGTGGGTAAACTGAAAATAGTGCAGAAAACAGCAGGCCGCTTACTAGGGCTGTGGACAGAAGAACAAATCAGACCGTATAAAAGAAGGAGATTTGCCGTGCATCGGCTGATCTCGAAAAAGACCAACAGCATGCTGAGCTGTATCGACAGGAGTGTCACTTGCAAGTAAAGGGAAGTGATTCTGGCACTTTTGCACTAGTGAGGCCTCAGCTCTGTCCAGTTTTGGGTCCCATGCTTCGAGAAGGATGTGAAAAGATTGATAAAAATTATTAGAGGTCTAAGAAGCATGACTTAAAGGATCATAGAAAAGTGGGACCTTACACAGGAGAACGATCCCAGCCAAGTGTCCATCCAACCTGCTTTTCTAACATTTCCAAAGATGAAGATCCCAGAATTTCTTTAAGTAGCTTGTTCCAATGCTTGACCATCCTTATAGTTGGAAAGTTTTCCTAATCTTCAACCTGAATTTTCTCTGCTGCAGCTGTAGGTCATTGCTCCTGTTCCTGTACCCAAAGAGAGAAGCCCATCTCCATCCTTTCTGTAATTACCTTGTAGGTATTTAAAGACTACATAGCATTACTTTTTGAAAACTTTCTCTCAAACTTGTAAGTGGGAAAAGTCAGGAGGAGAAGTGATTATTCTGCTGTCCTCTGGCAGTTGCATAATTTGTTTGCTGAGAAATACCCTCTATTCTCCTTGGATCTGTCTTGTTTCCTATGGTTATGGGAATACAAGCTGGCTTCCTCTCGGTAGAGAAGTACTGCATGTCATCCACTCTACAGTAACTGCCCAAATGTATGCCCTTACCCCCAGTAGATGGGAGCTAACCTGCAGTAACTTAGCCTTCAGCACTAACCCACCAGGAGACCAGATGAGAAGGCAGAGTCTGACAGACAATTGCTACCTGTGGTAAAGGGGTGAGAGAGTTAAGGTTCAGCATTTGGTTTTCAATTCGCTTAGAGGGAAAGTTTCCCCTCCCAAGCAAGTGATATACATTCACACATCTGCTATATCTCAGTATGTTTTACATATTCTGCATGGTAGGCTTTGAGGTGAGGATATGTGTTGCTACACTGATATAACTTTGCTTTCTGGAAGGTAACAAAAAATTAAATCTGCATCTTTCGTGTCTTTGCAACCACAAGGCTTCCTGTGGAACTTGCTGCTTGCTCTAGAGTTTTGGCTCAGAATCTCAGCTTTTCAGTTTTAAGTGAAAACCTTTCTAGCTTTTCTGGTGGAAAAGGAAACCTTGCTTATTTGAATGTATTGTATGCGGACATGGTTTTGTTTTAGCTTGTTCACAACCTTAGGAAAATGATTGCTTCTAAAAGGGAGACTTGCCCCTTTTATCTTGCACGGCTCTCAATTCTGAAACCCATCCCTGAGCATGTGAACATTAATGTTTTTCTCCAGTTTCACTCATTGCTCCGGCAAGGATTTTGCTTCCCAGGCTGCTTCAAATAATTTAGGATGGAGAAACATCCGGACTGCTGTACATACTGTAACAGTGTTGGTAGCGGTGCTGTGTTACAGAATTCATTTCTTCCGATCGTTTAACATGTTCATACTTGAACTCTGAGGAAGCTGCTTACTCAATTTTCAAATTCATATCATTCAGTACATTGGAATATAGGAACTTTGCTGCTCAGTTTAGGTTTAGAGAAACTTGGAGAAGTGGCTATGTCTTGCATTTCATCTGGTGGTGCAATGAAACATGGGATTCCCCTTCTACTTTCATGTTTTCATATTTAAATCCAGTTCCATATGTTTGGGACTAACCAGATCTTGGCCACTAAGTTTTTTAAGACAAATGCTTCCTGTTATTAGTAGCAGGGAAGCCGATTTTAAAAAACCTCAAATTTAATTTATATGCTGAATCAGGCATCAGGAAGATATCTTTGGGAAAAAAACCCAGTATGGATGCAAAATGCAACCAAAACGTATTATCTACAATATAGATTTTACATAAAGAGGATTTCTTTAATAGTTGGTGACCTTTAATATATATTTGCAACTAAATGTAACCTTTACACTAAATTGCTACTTTCTGCAAGCCAAGAGTATTATGCCCTGTATGCAGTTAAGAAATAGTGTAGCTTGGCATACATACATATTTTATTCAGTTGGTATTGTTTTTCATGTTATTAAGTTAGAGAATTGGAATTTCTTATTTACTACATCTGATTTTTTTTTTTTTTTTTCCTCCATTTGTGGCCAGCCGGTTTGGGATGACATGTTGGAATTAAAATAAGGAAATCAGTCCTTTTTTTTACATCTTTTTTTTTTAATTGAAAAGTGCTAGATATGTAAAAAGTTTATCAAAATAAGCTTTACAATTAAAATGGGTTTGTTAAAGGGTATATTAGCTGTAGTGGGTGACTTGAACTGATGGTTTTTCTGGTAACTTATTCAATTAAGTTATTTTCTAGAATTTAGACATAACAGATGTTAGTCCTACTCTTT
>JAGPOW010000261.1:14151038-14162508 GCA_030014935.1 Caiman crocodilus
AATCACTCAAGGCCTGGGCATGCAAAATGTAGCCCAGTTGGGAGGGGAGAGTCTGCAGAAGTTGGTAAGAAAGTGTTTGAGAGCAAGGTAAATTTAGCCCCTCATGATTATTGCTAGTTCTTACAGGGAGAACCCAGAAGCTGTTTAAAGATCAAAAAATAGTGGCCTACTTTGAGAACAAAGAATTGTCTGGTGACTTAAGCCTGAGCCTGCTTTTTTCATTGATGAGAAGAATTTGATATCTCAGATCTCAAGTCTAATGCCTAGATGGAAGCAGTTGGCCTTTCTTTTTTCCCCCCTTTTAATGTCACTCTTCACTATTTATTTTGGATTTTCAGCTAAGCTTTGATCTAGTAAATGGGCAGCACAACTTATCTCAAAAAGAAAGGGCTGTTCCCTAGATCGTGTGTACGCTTGCTCCTGCATTTGGAATCCTTGAGGGGTGTAAAACTGCGATAGATGACGCAGCTGTAAGTAGGCGGCACCTTTCAAATAGCCTCATCATCTGTAGAGTCTGAGTAAGCTATTGTGCTATGTCACGTGTGAATCATAGCTTCTGTATAAAACTTTTTTTAAGATGTGTGACTACTAGTTAGTTTTCAGTGTCTATTAAGCAGTCTCTATTAAGGAGAGATGAGCCTCTTGAGATACTTTTCCTCGCTCACAGATGTATCAATTCCTGTTGATAGCAAATGTAATGTAATTGCTTTGTCATTGTGAGTACTTCTAGGCTTTGTGCATATACATAAATGTCACTGTGAAACAAAGCTTCTGAATTCTCTGTAGTCGTCTTTTTCTTACATAAGAGCTGGGTATAGCAGTCTGCCACGTTCTTTCCCTATAATGCAATGTCTGGATTTCCTTCAGATTTGTAGCAAGCCTGGCAGCTCTTTCGGTTCTGCCATTAAATGTAGTAGTTCTCAGGTAGCTAAACTAGGCTTGCTTGAACTTGTAGGGAGTCCCACGAGCACTCGAATGGGCTGGCGCGCAGCTCCAGTGTGTGCTTGGGTGGTCCATGCTCTTCATCTGGTGCACAAGGCTGGCCCCGTGCGCTGTATCTGGTTCACATGTTGGAAGTGTCAAGCCCTGTGGGTATACTAAGTTTTATGTAGTTATCTTCTGTTGAACGAATTTATCATCTCGGAGAACATGGTGGGTTTCGTTTTGAGGCCCATTTCCATAAAATGATTGCCTTGGCCCTGCCAGCTGTAAGTTTTCCTTGATGTCTCTTAACTTCCATTATCTGTTTTCTGCGTGTCTAACTTTGATTACTGTATCTTTCCCTTTTCCCATATTTGTTATATATAATAAATTTGTAGCTCCACCAATGAATCTGCATGGGGTCTTAGACAAAATTGTTCTTCAATAATGTAGAACAGTGATGTTTCCTAAATTTAAAACTTGTCTTTAAAGAACATTGGTTTTCTTTCATTTTTTTTCTATTATTTTTCCCTCTTGATTGGTTTAACTCAGTGCTTTCACTACAGGAAAATAGTCTTTTGAAGGGGGTGTATCTCTGTGGGTTGGATTGGCTTGGGACAGGACCATCGATGCTCTTTGTGACTATTGAATGTAATGGGGTCATGATCGTTGCTCCTCAGGTTAAGTTCCAGTTCAGTGATTAATTTATTTAGAGGGACCTCAGTGTTTTGCTTCGCTTTAAAATTTTGAGATTGTCTGCAGGTATAAGGACTAGAACAAGTTAGTTTTTTAAGGAAAGAAAAAGAGTTACCATGATACCCTGGCACCTGTTTGTGACCCCTTTTCTTAACACTGCATTAAGCATACATGAATGACCTTTTGAAAGTACTGCAGGTACGTCCAAGTGCTATGTGTTTGATGGGAGTGTGTGTATGTGCACGCATGGAGGGAGGGAGAGGGAGAAAAGAATGAGAAACTTTAGAAAATGTTCTGAAGCCATCAGTTTTTGTTGGTTTGTACTATCTGTAGGCCCTGACCAGTGATGAGTATTCATATGGAGGTCTAGCCCACCTTCTGGCTTCTGTTTCCTCTCCCTCCTTCTTGCACTTCTGAGCCTGTTCCGATCTCAGGGAAAATACATGTTAGAGCAATGGCTCGCAAAGACTGTTCAGGAGGTTTGTGCCCTGGTGTATTATACAGGTCTGTCTGTTAAGGGTGCAGCCTTTGTGTAGAAGTATGCTCTGAGTGCAGGACCCTGAAACTTTGTTTTGAGTGTATCTGGGCAGCGTGGTAGGTCTGTGGTAAACTTTAATTTCTTGCAGAGCTTAAATTTTCTTGAGTGTCATTTAATTGCAGCATTGGGACTCTAACTTTGATGTCATTTGTATTAATGGTTGAACTGAGACTAGCAAGCTCATTCTCTAAACATATTTGTATCTAGATTTGCAAAATAATTGCACCATAATTCTTGTCCCATTTAGATAAGCATAAGTAAAGCAAACTAGAAAGCAGTTTTGAGCCCTTTGTGTAAGCTAACTTTAAAAGGTGATGGGTACATTGGAAGACATCTTTGATTTTTAAAAAGTAATGCTTTTAAAAGAAAGGCACGGTGAATCAGATGCATATTTTATAAAGATACGTAGCACCTTTTTAATAGTAAAACATTTTCAATGTGAAAGAATATATTGTTTCATAATCTTTCTTTTCTTTCTTTCTTTCTTTTTTTAAACAGCCTGGGGGCCAAGAAAAGAGCAGCACTGGCTGTAGGTAAGAATTGCAAATGATCTCTTGTGCTCTTGTGTACATTTGTTTGTGAGGGAATAATTGGCTAAGGGGACTAGAACTATACATTTTCTAATGACTGCAAATAGAAGAAAATTAGTAAATTAGTATTTATTTTACACTGAAGGAAAAAACCCCAAATGGCTGTGTTGATTAGAATTTACATCAGTTGCTGGGGAATTCTTTAATACATTCCTCTGGTCTATGAAGAGGCTTATTTATTATATATTTTATTTCTTCAGAATGTAGAAGGGGAAATTATAAATGTCATATTTATTTAACCTTTCGTTAAGATTTACTTTATACAGTGTCTTGCCAGAGAAGAGACAGGTTTCCTCCTTTTGCATTTCTTTTTCACCAGTCAGATACATTCCTCTACTGTTAAGTTGAAGACTTAAGACAGCTTAAAGAAAGCCCATTAAAATGTCTTTCATTTAAGGCATCATGGAGTGACAGTGGTATATCTGTGCAAGGCATTTCAAATAGTAATGATCTTCAGGGGCTGTTCCTTATGCCCTTTGGAAGATATAGAGAGAACTGTATTTATTCAGGTTAGTATTACATAACAAAGAATGATTTCTTTTGTGGCCACAGTGACATCTGCTTCACAATATTCCTAACATCAGCTGTTTTATCATTAAGACCAGTCAAGTTGGGCAAGCTTTTAAGACTGTCAAATGGCATGTGCTTACCAAACATTTCACCTTGTAGTGTTGTGAGTGAGTACACGGCCTCATTGTATTGAAGCTCCATGCTTGCGTGATGGCGAGTTGACATATTTGCCTACATTAGAGAGATTGAAAATAAACACACTGATGCAATAAATCCTAAAAGTAAATCCTGTCTCTTGATGAAACATCAAAAAGAAGTATTTGAATTGCAGGAAAAGAACTATAGGTCCTTCATGTGTAACTTGTTATCATTTCATTCTTTGTCTAATATTGACAACAGTGAAAGTATTGCCAAAAGAGATCTTCAAACTCATCCAGTGTTACATTTAGGGAACAAGACTATAATAGGACATGGGCAAATCTAGTAAAACTTTTTTTCATATGGGAATATGAAGCATAGAGGTATTAAATTACTTATGCTGATCTCATAGGAGGTGCCCTCCCCTTCCCCAAAATAAATTGGAATAATTTGATTGTATGAGTCCTGGGTTAGTATTTTAACCACAAGATATTTCCTCCCTTCAGTTACAATTACTGGAATTCTTACTAGGAGTGAGCTATTAGTGAAATGATTAAAATAGAATATACTATAATAATTGGTAGGTATACATTTAATATTTTGGTGGTTTTGGAACTCGGCTGCCTTTACCAAAGCCTTAATTTCATCTTCATTTCTGGGTAATAGGCATTGTAGTAATGTGACATTTGAATAACTTCCTGCTGTTGGGCTATTACTAATTTTTTTTCTATATACTTCTCTCAATGGAAGTTGTCAACTCTTGAAAAGGTCGCCATCTTGGATTTTTATTTATTTATTTATTTTGGTGGAAGGATTTGCTGTGTTGTTAAACCTTTTATTTATTTTTCCTTTTCCAAAAAACTAACCTTTAAGTGATGTTTGTGAGATTCTTGGCCCTTTCTGAGACTCTTCCCATCGCCTCACAAAAACCAACTCCAAAACTTGGGATCTCTTTAGAACAGAGGTGGGCAAATATTGGAATCTACCAACAGCTGAACTCCATTTCCCAGCAGCTCTTGCCCGTGTTGGCTGGGGCTGCTTTCCTTGGAGGTCCCTGCAGCAGCTATGCTGCAATAGTGTGGGGCCAGGGTTTCTGTGGAGACCGGCCCCAGCAGTGCTGGCAGGGTGTGCGGCTGGGCAGGGAGCTGCTCCAGGGCCAGGCTGGGATCTTGCAGTGGTGACAGCGTGGTCCAGAGCCAGGACAGAGCCATGACCTGCAGTCTGCTTCCTCTGGGGAGGGGCGTGCAGGCAGCAAGTCGTGGCTCTGCCCCGGCTCCGGACCATGCTGTCACTGCTGCAGGGAGCCAAGGTAGAGCTGTGACCCACTACCTGTGCGACTCTGACCCAGCTCCAGACCATGCTGTCACTGCTGCAAGATCCCAGCCTAGTCCCGGAGCAGTTTCCCACCCTGATGCATACCCTGCCAGCGCTGCTGGGGCCAGTGTCCACAGAAACCCCGGCCGGGTGCTATCACAATGCAGCTGCTGCTGGGGTCTCCATGGAAACCAGCCCCAGTTGCATGGGCAGGGGCTGCTGGGAAATGTAGTCCACTGCACGCCAGACCTTGCTTGCCCCTGCTTTAGAATATACAGGATTGGGGTTTTTTAAATTGTAAGTGGCTTTCTGGTTTATGGGGAAACAGTAACACATCAGTCAAGAGGGTATCCACGATACGTTTTAAATTCATTGGAGCCGATATAAAACAAAAACAGAATAAACTGCCTGCTTCCCTCTTCTGCCCTTTCCACTCCATCTCCCCAGTGGTTTAATGCATTTCAAGGTCTATGATCCCAGTGAGTCACCTGCTATGCCAGTTAATATAGTTCTTCGCAATATAATGTTGCAAATAAATACAATATTTGTCAAATACTACGTTCATTTCCACGGAAGGTAATATTAAGTGAAAGTGCCTCCGCTTGGTCTTGGAGGCCTAACAACAGAGAAAAACATATTATGAAGAATACAAAATAAACTAAATGTAAACATGTCTGGTCTGCTTGCAGATCATGTATGAAGATGAAATACAAATATTAATTCTTAGTGTTTCCTTCAAAGCATTTAATATATTTAGTAAAATACTATGTCTTCATCTCAGAAGCTTGTAACTTGGCAGTCGGGAAGTGTTAGGGCTAAGGGTGAGAAATGCAAAAAGTCAAATGAATTTCCTTTGCAAGGCCTATATCAGAACAGGTCATAAACAGATGTATATGTTCTGCTGTCCATCTTGGTGGTCGATGTAACAGATATTAATAGTGTTATTGTGTTACCCTTATTCAGGTTTTGCCTTTAGAAACCGGCAGATACACCGGAAATAGAGAACTCCTCTGGTTAGCTTTTCCTACCAAAATGCAAGAACTTACTTTTGCAGGTACAGGGATTGAAAGGCTGTAGAGTGAAACTGTTATCTTATGCTTGGACTTTTGAAGCTGGCCTGGTCATTCTTTACAAGGATACAGGGTTATCTTTTACAACTAAAATGTAGGATTAAAGACATTTTTATATATCTTTTAAACTCTGTGCCCCTCTCTTATATTGGTTGATGTGCAAAAAAATCCTCTAAGCTAGGTATGTAAACAAGGTGTTTAAATCTATCACTTGCATGTCTGGAAAATTACCATTTGTCATGACCACATTTGTCCACAGTGACTAGTGATTGCTGCCCTTAATTAAGGGGGGTAGGGGTTGTCAGTTTTTAAGCTCTTGATTTTTTTTTTTTTGCAGTAGTTCCAGCTTATTATTGCTTTTTAGGTTCACTGCATGGAAACTACATATACTTGCATTGTTTAACAAGGTAGTTTACACAACTGATGAACCCTGCCAGAATACTAATGTTCTAATAATAAACTCTGTTAATTGAGGCATATGAAGTTCCAAAATCCAGTGTGAGGAGAACTGGGCACTTGGTCAAATGGGAAGGGGAAAAAGAAGCAAGTCTCCTGGGAGCTTGGCTAGTTTTAAGGCAGAGAAGGAGGTTTTTCTTGATGATTGATTGAAATTTACATGTAAAGTACTGTAAAGGAGTAGCTGTTCTACCTCAGAACAAAGGTAAGGATAGAACATGCTTTTAATGTCTTGAGGAATGAGGATTTATAAATTTAAATGGACAATATCCAGAACCAAACACCGCCCCCCCCCCCAAGACTCCTCCCTCCCCTTGCTGCACCTTTTAAAAGTGAGTTTAAATATAGATTGTGATGCTGGACTGAGAGCTCTGAAGTCTAAAATCCTTTAGCGAGCTACCCAAATACAAACTTCTCTATAATTCAGACTCACAGTGCTTTGCAAAAAGAGCAAAACAGCCCTTGCACTGACTTTTATGAGGTCCTGGAATAAACATAAATAAATGGCTCCATCCATAAATGTGGGAAAGTGCTGCCAGACTGGCTGGCACAGAATATATTGGAAGCAAAGTAAAACTGCATTGGCATTAACATTAGCAAATTGAACAGGTAATCGCTTTAAATTCACATTTCAATACATTCCTCACGCTGACTGTTTCAAAATTTAGCCTTTCATAAAAGATCCAGGATTTGATTTTTTTCAGTGTAAATCTGAGGCATCAAGTGCTGCTTCTTCTCAGTGTTTCTAAGAGCCGTATTTCACCAAGTTTATCTTTCAGATCTCTTCTAAAAGTGCTGATAAAAACTGACCAACTTTTAAGGAGATAACATCTTAATGGAGTAATTTGAAAGGAAACAAACTTGCTACTCTGGTGCCATCACCTTGTGACATTTAAAGTTAGTGAATCACCGCTGATGTGATGATATATAGTGTAGCTGGGAAACTGCTCTTTCTTAGAGGTATCCAGAGAAACATCTACTCTGAGCGATTGTTATCCTTTTATCTGCAAGGTCCGGTAGTAAATGAGTGACCTCTGCAGGAGGAGATTAAGTACTACAAAAGCATTTTTATTTGAGAGAGTGAAGTCCAAAGCCCTAGACATTTTATACTGGAGCATAAGTATTCAGTAACTAATTACATTTAAAGATGTCTTTATATGTAAAGATTAAGGATTGTGATAAATGGTACATTTTTTAGCTCATGCCTTTTGGAAAGAGAAAGTATTAACTAATACTTTTTAATAGTTCTCTTAACCTCAGATGTGCATGTTCCAGGAATAAATGTGCTCATTTATTTATCAGCTGTAATATAAAGTGGTGTGATTATTGGCTTTTGTGACTGGTAAAGTTAACTTGGTTTAAAGTCATTATTCCAGAATAGCCTTTCTAAACTGAGCTATTCTGGAATAGTTGTTGCAGAACCAAAATATCCTGCAAGTACAATGGTCAGTTTTCTTATGTAGACACGACTTTCGATCTCCTGCCTTTTTAAGAAGCTTGTGGAGCATTTAATATCTGTAGGGGAAGAAACCATTCAATTTAAGGGCCTGTTGAAATGATTCACAGCACACAGTCAATGCTGTGGTTCCTCATTTTCCTTCTTTCTTGGAAGGAAGGATGGTATATTAACTATGCAAAAACATTAAACCTCGTTTCTCTCATTAAAGTTGCCCTTTAATTTTAGAGTATGCTTATGACAGCTCAGTAATAGTGGAGAGCCATTGAGGTTGGCACGTCTATAATCTGCAAACTGTCATATGGGACCCTCCAGCTATATCTTTCACTGTTTTATTGAGCAGGTGTGAATTACTTCATGGCTGCAGAACTAAAATGGCATTAATGTTAATCACTTTAGTGGAATATTTTTGCCACAGAATAAAAAATAAACGATATGAAACTTCATTGAACAGTTTATATTTTTTACTTCTTTATAATACATTTATTGACACATTCAAGAGCTACCACTAGATGTCAGTACTGGAAAAAGAATACATAATTTGGTCTCTGAACTGGCCTTTTTTCTGTATTAAACTCACTGCAGTAATGATAAAATTAGGTTATAAAAATTTAAGACTGATATTTCTTTTGAAAGGTTACTCAATCTAAATGAATAGCAGCTATAAACATTAGTAGAACTACTACTCCCTCCTGCCCCCAACTACTAGAATTGGTAGAAGGAGAACTCAATGGCCATGTCTATGCATGCAATTAATGCACTCAAATAAACTCTGGAGCTTATTGCTCTGGAGTTTATTCATGTGTGGCACGTGGATCCTGGTCAGAACAGCTCGCTCTGGCAGGGAACCCAGGAGGTCAGCTGGACTCCATGTGCTGCAGAGGGGCTGGCTGAGGCACGAGGGTGCTTCAGTGCAGGGCTAGCCATCGGGCAGCATGTGTACATATGTTAGCGTATGTGTAGACATGCCTGCCAGCTAGCCCTGCACTTCTATAGCACCCTCATGCCTCAGCCAGCCAGGGCAGCATCCTTGTATTTTACAAGTACTATCCTGCTGCAGAGTTTTAATTTTGTGTGCCCTAATAGGGGCGCCCGTGTAGACTCCAAGATGTTTTTTCCAAAGTTAATTGGTCAGCTGTGCAGTAAATGTCTCATGTAGACGTGCCCAGTATGCAGGCCAGAAGCATTTCCTGACTGATAATTTTACATTTTTGGATATCTTTTGGAAAGAAGTATGCTTTCAGTAGGTGGTCTTTTCCTGTTCTTTCATGTGAAAGAACAGGAAATTTCCTCATTGGAAAGGAAAGCAACTTTGAAAAAGAGACCATAAAGATGCTCTGTAAAATCCTATAGTGCTGTTTACAAACTTGTCTCTAATGTTATCATTGACGGCTGTATGTAACTATAACCATTGCTGTGGATTTTGAAAGGTTATACATCTTCAAAGTATTGCATCTTTTTTTCAAGTGAACGTTTCATGAGGGGAGAAAATCCAATTGGCTTTTTGCTTGATGACATGTATGGCTGAGGTCCTTATGTGTCTGAGATAATGCGACACACAATTTACTCAAAAGGTAGCTGTTAATCACTTTTCTGTGTTTAGACTTACAGTTGTGATGTACAAAAATAAGAATGTGCTGTTTGTCTTGAGGTTGCTAAACTGTGGTCCGTGTCTTCCCTCTCTTCCATTTTCTCCCTCCTTGCCACACCTGGGCTGCCCTCTCTGTATTCCCTCTAGATCTATCTTTTAATACAGGTAACTGATTAGGTATTTGATACCATTTAACCAGAGATTATACTGAAGCAATCAGTTACAAATGCCTGTCTAATTAAAAAACTTCCCTGCTATCCAGTTTCCCACTAAAAGAAATATTTTTGCTCTATTTTTGCATTTCTGTGGGTTAGAGGATGAAGACCTAATATACAAAACCTAGATTTTAGGTAGTACCTTGTAATTAAGCATAAGACCTCAAATGTTGAATATTCCAATTGATTTTAAGCATAACTGAAATAAATGTGGTCAGTTAAGTACTAAATGATAAGCCATGAGAAAAATATTTTGGTGTGTGTTAACCTCCTACAAAGATAAAATAAATTATTTAAACAAATGGCCTCAGTGATTGCAAATGTCTTTTGGTATTCATTTATGTAGCTGTTGATGACACCTTTTTGTAGGTTCTTAGTCTAAAAAGTATGGCATTTTCCTGCCTGTCAACATTCAGACATAACCATTCTTTTATTCTTGCCATTTTCTTACAGAAATACTATAGAAATATTTTCTGTTCACCAGCTGGGAACAAAGTACTTATTAATGTACAGTTCTCCTCGGGGAAACATTCTCTGGTGCTTGGGAATTTGTTTACATCGTGTACTTGCATTAGATTTCTTCTGGAATCAGTAAAAAGCTGAAAACTGTCAGGGATGTTTTCAGCATGAAGGGCATGCGTGCAAGTCTTGTTTTGAAAATATGCCTTTTCTTTCCGCTTGTCTGATCATGACAGTGCACTCACCATCACATAAGGCCCATAAGGCTGTAATGGGCCAAATCATTGTAATCAAATGTGGCATTCCGTATGTCTTATTTTGTGAAAGTAGGTCAAGTCTGAAATTGCGTTCTTGACGAGTCCTTCAATTTCCCACAACCTGTTCCACGTGGTTTGATCATTGTGCTGAAACACTGTTGGTGCTGTGGGCAATTGCAGACAAGTTCGTAGGGACAATCAGGGGTTTTTTGGACAGATTAGTAGAAGCATTTTTTTCCTCTCTGGTTTTATCATGTCTTCTCTTTCTAAAGAGCTCCTTCTTTTGAAATGTATAGAGAAATAGTGGATTTATTTTTGTTGTTGTTGAATGCTAACTTTCTTTAATGACTTGGTAAGCTGTAACTTTGGTAGCATGGAAGCAGAAAGGGATCTTGGAGTCCTAGCGGACTCCAAGATGAACATGAGTTGGCAGTGTGACCAAGTCATCAACAAAGCTAACTGCGTTTCATTGTGCATCAGCAGATGCGTGACGAACAGAACCAAGGAGGTGACACTTCCCCTCTATCGGGCGCTGGTCAGACCGCAGTTGGAGTACTGCGTGCAGTTTTGGGCACCGCACTTCAAGAGGGATGCAGATAACCTGGAGAGGGTCCAGGGAAGGGCCACTCATATGGTTAAGGGCTTGCAGGCCAAGCCCTATGAGGAGAGACTAGGGCACCTGGACCTCTTCAGTCTCCGCAAGAGAAGGTTGAGCGAGGACGTGGCTGCCAATAAATTCATCATAGGGGTGCAGAAGGGAATTGGTGAGGCTCTACTCACCAAGGCACCCCTGGGAGTCGCAAGAAATAATAGCCACAAGCTAGCAGAGAGCAGATTTAGACTGGACATCAGGAAGAACTTCTTCACAGTTCGAGTAGCCAAAATCTGGAATGGGCTCCCAAGGGAGGTGGTGCTTGTGGCGGGCCAGTAGGGAGCGCTCCTGTTTTGAGCCGCCCACCTCCCTGCGCCCGCCCACCTTCCAGGCTCCGAGTGCCTCCCTTGGGGTGCCTCGCATCCGGCCAACCCCTTCCCAGGAGCCCACCCGCTAGCCTGGGGGTACCGCCGCCACCATCCAAGGCTCTGGACTTATTCCTGGCCCTGTGCACCTTGGAAAACACAGGCCTGTTCGTCCGCTGGGTCCTAGACCCAATACCTGCCCCTGGGCTACTCTTCCCAAGTTAGGGGCTTATCAGGAGAGCATCCCTTAGTCCGCAGACCTAAGGGGCCTCCCAGGCATAATTTAGTCCCACCCCTCAATA
>JAGPOW010000261.1:14171513-14183420 GCA_030014935.1 Caiman crocodilus
TTCTCTCTCTCTCCTCCCCTTCACCCCCTCCAATTGATTCTAATGTGGGAAAGACTACTTTATAATTGCATCGTTAAAATAGTAAAATAAGTTCTAAATTTCTTTCATTTATTGATGAAATTTATAATGAACTTTCCCAAATATATTTTGTTACTTAACATGTTGACATAGTAAACAAATTATTCATAAAAGGTAGCTGTTTTAATTGTGTGACATTACAAATATTTGTTCTTTAGCATGACTGTGCCTTAACCATAGGATAATGTTTGTTGTATACCAAAATGTTTGAGTAACAGTGCTATAGTTTGTATTGTGTTTTACACACACTCTCTCTCTCTCTCTCTCTCTCTCTCTTTAGTAGCATTTTGTCAAATACTTAATTTTTTTTATACTTGAATGATCAGTTCTGTTTCAGTGTGCATGTTCTTCAGCATGAATGATGGTCACTGGCATGGGGATAAATTAGTAGGTTGCTGACATGAAAGGTTTACACTATGCAATGAAATGAAGCAGCTCACCTTATGGCTGAATTTTAGACTGTTCCTCATTTGTTTTCAACTTTGGCTTGCATTTGTTTCTGCTGCTCGACTGTGTATCCAAGCTTCTTTCTTCTGTTTCAGGTGGCTTGCACTGACAGGATCTTGGCTTTGATACAGTCAAGATCTTACTCTTCAAGACTTGGCACTTGATCTTTTGATAACCTTAGTGTCATGTTCATGTGGGCGAGTGAGGAAACTGTTAAAAACAAACTTGTTAGATGTAGTGTGGTTTTGGCCCAAGACCATTAAAATACTGCTTTGGGTCATTAATCTGTATACTTGAAGTCTGTTTCACAAAGACCTCATAAGGTTATGTGTTAAATCTCAGATACGAGAGAATGCAGTAGGGTGCTCACTAACTTTTATGAGGTTCTGAGGATACAGATGCCGTGTTCATTTCTGTTGAATTCAACTTTCCGTGACTCTTAAGATACAATTTTATTTGATGCTAGACTTCAGTTATGCAGTTTTTAGCTGATTGTCAGAATATTTGCAGTGAAAAAACATCCAGAAGATATAATATGATGAGCTGTTGAATTTCCTTTAGATAGTGGCAGGTTCTGACTTTCAGAGCTATTGACTTTCCTTTGAATATTGTCAGCAACTATATTGATAGTATTACACATGCCATTGTCTTGATGCTCCCCATATATTTAAGAGTAAATAGCTGCCTTGTATTTCTTTATGTGCACTGAAACTGATAACGCAACCAAAAGGAATAGAAACAGTTTGTTGTGCTGATTTTTGAAGTTACATAGCAGCACTAACTGCAATATGGTAATAGAGGAAACTCAAACTGCACTTCCTAGCCCAATGTAATCCTCCAAAATGGCTCGCATGGCTGTTCAACAAATCGGTGTCCTTAGAGAGCAAAAAAACAAAAAATCCAGAGAACTTTGGTTGCAACTCCTTAACATTTTGGAAAATTCAACTTGCAACACTAAGCACGAAGTGCTCCTAAACAGAATCGTCACATACAGTATGTTTAGCACTGCACAACACTTTGTTTAGCCAAGGAGAAATACTGCACTTGACTATACAGAACCAGTTTGCTATCTGTAAAGGGACTCTGTATTTGCAAAAGGAGAGGAGAGCAAGCTGCACAAGAATAAGCTTAGTGAGCCAGGAGGGTAGGCGTCTAGTGCGTTCTCATTCAAAATAATGCCTTTTAAAAAGGTCTATAATTATCAGATGCCCAAGCAAGAAGGAAGCATGCAACAAAAGAGAAGTCTAAAGACAAGATAATGATTTGAAGCAAGGAAAAGGGAAACCATACAAGTAAAGTTATAATAAGGAAATGTATGTACCAGATTGAATTTGTATGGATGGAAGGTGAAGTGGGAAGCTACTTATGTCAAATCTGCATTATGTATAAGATAGTAATATATCTGCCCCAAAGGGATTTTGTGCTCCCTAGTAAAATTTTGTAGACGCCCACAATCTCATATATTTGTTCAGTATTAACTCGTTTCCAAATTTGGAAAAATTGTTGCATGCATTTTTAAACTGAAAATATAAAGGATAGCATTATTTTTAATGCTTATTACTAAAACACATTTTAGATGAATAGAACAAGGAGGCTGTTGTCCATGGTGATAGCTGAGACCCAGTGAATTTTGAGCGAGTTGCTTTTCACAACTGAGTGTTGAAGTAGGATGCTTCAGAAGTGACTAGCAGCATTTACTGCAGTCACCCGTCAGTTCAGCATACCCTTGCTGTGTTGAATTAGTGACACTGACAGTTTTTACAAACCTTCTACTACTCTGTTAGTGTCTAAAAGAAATGCCTTTTATTCAGAAGGGTAAATGAAGAAAGGATAATGAAAGATTGTTAAGGTGACGAGACCTTTCAATAGAAGAAGTAAAGTGGCAAGTCTTGATTGCATTTATTAACAATGCAAATACTCTGGAATGCCGTGGAACTTCATATCAGTCTGTACTGCACTATAGCATTTCATGTTTGTGCTTGAACTGCTACTAGTAAACTAGTGCTTATCTGTCTGCTGTTTTCCCATTTTTTTGTCTTCATTTCTTACAGCAGTCTTTTTTTTTTTTTTTTTTTTTTTTTTTTTTTTTTTGCTCCTTTTTTAAAAGAAGGAGCAGAATCACAAGCTTCCTTGCATTCAGACACTTCTTACTGGTTGTCAAAACATTACCTGTTATGCTGTTGCAAGGTCTACGTTGATGTACTTTATGATAATGACCAGTCTCTTATGCATTTAACATGGATGTTCAGTTTTGTCATTCAACCCGAGTATCTCAAAGCCAGATAAACAGTGTATGTGTAACTTTTTGTCTTGTTGCAAGCCATACTTCAAAATGATTTTTTGTTTTATTTTTTGTGTTTTTGCAAAATGTTGAATATTAAGAGCTTATGCTCTACTTCCTGGGTATGCCCAGCATCCATCCATGTTAATGGAAGTTATATGCACGTCATTGAGATGAGACCATTTATTCTGGTTGGTCTTGAATGTGTTTTTTGTCAATTATAGTAAGCAGTTTCTTAAATAGTAACTGCATCTAATACGTGGACTCTCATTGTTAGTACTAAAGAACAATAATGCTTGTTAAAAATTAGCTAATTTTTATTTGAGGCAAAGATATGTTAGGAAATCTTTTATTGGACCAACTGTATAGTTGGGATAGAGTTTTATATTCAGAAGTTTGTCTAAGACATTCTTCATCAGGTATGACCAGAACAAGCCAAACACAGCATGATTTCTATTTTATTTATTGCTGATATTATGCCCTGGGGTTTTTTTGTATTCGGATTCTAGGTTGGTTAGTTCGGAGTGCATACCTGTTTCCTAATTAATGTAGTTAAATAGCTAAAATAGTGTCACTAGGAAGTTACACTTTGAAGTAGTGATTTCTTTTTTTTCTTGTCCTGAGTAGGCTAATCTTTCACAACACCCTTAGCTAGGGACCCACTTTAGCTAGAAATACCAAAAAGGCAACCTTTATGTGAGATTTTTTGAATGATGTAACGTATAGGTCATTTTTCTGGAGAGAGACTGTTTTTTGCCAGTTACAGTTTAAAATATCAGAAAGACTGCTAATGCATTTGTAAAATTATTGCATCCATTATTGAGCTATATATGTTAAAGCTTTTTCAGCCTTTGCTTGATGTTTTTTTTCTTTTTAATAATGTTAATCCTGAGAATGTATTCTGTACAACGGTGAGAACAAAGAATTTCTACTGTCAAAAACTTGAAATAAAAATTACTGGTATATGTGGAGCGTTTGAATGCTGAAAAAAATAAGTAACTCGCATAAAGCTATTAGTTTATCCTGCAATCAGTGTCTTTTTTCATAACTCACCTGCAGCTCCTCCATGGAGCTTCTAGTGCACTCTGAAAGTGAGAATAAGTTGTAGTATGTGCATGACAAAAATATAATTTAAAGAGAACTTTCCATGAACTTTAAAAGAAATAACTTAAGGATAACGGTGTTTAGTAACTTATTTAGCAGTTTCATTCAAGTAAGGTTCCAAACCCACACAATGATCCTGTTCCCTGAAGTTCCTCAGAGATAATAGCTTTATGCAGTACATGAAATAATCTTTATACATCAGTTCAGTCCTGTGGATCAGGCTGTATTAAAACCTCAGGCAGTTAAAAATTACTTAATTTACTCTCCTGCTGTTTAGATGCCCAGCCTACCGAATCTGAAAAGGAAATTTACAATCAGGTGAATGTAGTATTAAAGGATGCCGAAGGAATCCTGGAAGACTTACAGTCCTACAGGGGAGCTGGGCACGAAATACGAGAGGTAAAACATGATTTGATACTTTTCTGATCTACAAACAACTGTTTTTGTGCTGTTGGGATACACTCACATGTTGAATTTTAGCTTCTCTTTTCTTGATTTAGTTTCTATTGGAAGAATTGTTTGTGTTAGCTTAACATGTTATACTTTTAATACACAACAGAGTAGGATCATAGTTTAAAAAAAAAAAAGACATTTCCATTTAGTAATTTAAATAATTTGGTAGTTTTCTTATTAAATGTTGCATACAAACAAAAGGATGGAATGGGTTACCTAGAGAGGTGGTGGACTCTCCATCCTTGGAGGATTTTAAGGCCTGGCTCAACAGCCCTGGCTGGGATGATCTAGCTGGGGATGGTCCTGCTTTGAGCAGGTGTTGGACTAGATGCGACTTCCTGAGGTTCTTTCCAACTAATTTTCAATGATTCTGTGATGCTTCCTCAAAAGTTATCATCTTAACAGGATTCCCACTCCTGGGTCTTGGGTTTTAATGAGAGCTAAAGGTGCTCCTCATTTGCTGCCTCAACTAAAATAGACTTAGCATTGTTTATTGCTCTAAGTCAGCACAGTTTATGGAGATTGGACTAGGTTTTTTGGTTAGCCTAGGTATTGGTTATGTACTAAGCAGAAATTGCAAGATCATAATTTCATGTATTAAACTGTGAACCAGAAAGAAGTGTTTCATTTTCTGACTCAGCGCTGTGTTTGCATAGCTCGCAGAGCTATCTTGCTATCTGATGAAATGTGATGCTTGTTCAGAGAGAAACCCCTTGTGACACTTTTTAATTGCCTTTATCTTTCAGAAATAGGTCTTGGAACACACAAGATTCTTCTACAGTTGCTTGTTTCAAATGTCTATTACTTCCATTTAAAAAGGTGTAGAGCAAGCAGTCCATCCTCCAAATTCTTAGTGGTCCAAACTTGGCTTATTTTTTGAGGACAACGCGTGTCTCATGAATGTGAACACTCACTGTCATCTTTAGCCATGCTGATGCGACAGCCCTTCCCCAGAGCTAGCCTTGCTACAGGGCACTAAGGCTGCCTATACACATACTCTGGGATGGGGGTTAGAGGACTTTTAATTGGGGCAGGAGCTGCTCAAATTAAAATGCCGGAGCGTATTGTGTATTCAGTGCCCTGTGTTTCAAAACGGCGGCGGGGGGCTTTAACTAAAGCTCATTCGAACTTTAAAAAAAAAACCAAACAAACTATAAGACCCTTCTTTGTGCGTCCAACCAAAGCAGCTACCATTTCTTTTCAGTGAAAACAGGCTAGAAATAACTTTGAAAGCTTTGAGACAGATGTGAGCAAAACATCCAGGTTGCTGACAAGTCCTTTCAGCAGTAGCGCAACTATTTGTATCTATTTACTTCTGTTAGAAATTAGCTAAGATTTTTTTTAATGAATGTTAAAAATTCAGAAGTAATGACTTTTCAAAATGTGCAGCAGGATGCGCAGAAAAACAATGAACTATTCAGTCATCCAGATATAGAAACAGCAACATTCAGCAAATACTGTGGTGGGACTAGTAAAGACATAAATTAAAGAGCAGATTAAATAGTCTTATGTGAAAGAAATGTGGTGGAAGTCACAGTTCCTACAATGGAAAATGTGTTGGCTTGATGCCAGGGTCTGATAAATGTTTTACGTGGTGGCTATTCCATAGATTGGCTATTCACAATGTCAAGTTCCAAGATCTTCCAGCGTCCTGTAAAGTTGTTACACTTGGTTGGGTAGCAGAGGTTAAGAGTAACAGACATTTTTTACCAAATGTCCATTTAAATTTGCCCAAAATTTCTTACGTTTGGAAGAAAGAGTAAGACTATTGGCTTGTATTATGTTCTTGTCTTTCCTAGAAATTTGGGGTGAAAAGAAATTACTATGAAGTTCAGTATACTTTGCAAAAAATATTAAATTACTTTTGCCAGTAAATCCCAACTGTCTGAGGTGCTAGTCACTTTCTTCCTGTAATCCTATTCAGCAAGAGGTATTGGCTTGCTGTTGTCATTACACAAATTCTACAGAAAAATCAAATAACTGAGAGAGGAGCCCAGAGGATCCAAAATACCAAAATTCACTAAATTACCCCATTACAAAAAACAAAACAGAAAGCTTCTTCTGTACCAAAGAAAATTTTACCCGGACCTCACTGTATAGCCCTCAGCCTAAAATTCCATGTCAATACACATCAATGCAAATATTTTTAATTGAATGGAAACTGTTCACAGATTTAAACAAACTGCTGTGTTTCGTTGCAAAATGCTCATTTGTTGAATCCAAAGAGATTCATCCAGAGAAGCCCAGGTAGAATTCAACAGACAGCCGATTGGTTTTTGCCCCCCTCACCTGCTGGGCTGTCCTGGTTTTAAAGCTGCAATGGAGAGCTGTTGCATGGACTCCCTCAGAACTGGGGAGTGAAAGCTTTCCGCCTCCCTGCAGTGGAACCAGGGCTCTGAAAGCCTCACCTTGAACCTCAGGCTCCTTAGGGTTCAGAGCTCCTAGCGAATCTGAGAAGAGGATTAATGCTTGCCTTTTGCTCTAGTGAAGCAGACCGGGGAGATCCCCAGGGACTGCAGGATGGGGTTAACTGTCTGATCATATAGCCATTGTGGCCCTTCCCCACGCAAACTGAGCCCACCACCATGCTGAAGCAGGTAGTCATGCACAGCACCTTTTTTTGAACTTAGAGGCTGACTTTGGTAAAAGACCATTACAGTCCCTGCACCAGGGGAATAGAGGTTGCATGAGCCTTCAGCTCACAAAAATTTCTATTGTTTCAATTATAAATCAATCTGCCCCCAACTGGTAGATTTCTACAGTTGTCTGGGATTATCCATGATCACTCAGCTAAATTAATCTGGTTCCCTTGGAAGTGTCTTAAGCAAAGCAGTTTATTTTGTATAGTAAGTATGTCATACTGTGCTAATTATTGCATTCTTTGTATATTAATAACCTCATAGAAATTTATTCTATATAATGTTTTGTACAAAGTATGCTGAATTATTTTCATTGGATGAGGAATGTGCAGACCAAGCACAGTATCTTATTAAAGACTTCAGCTTACACTTTGTCTGTAATGGACTGCCCACTGGAACTTGAATGTCTAGAGAAAATGTTATACCCTACTTGTTTGAAGAATAATGTCCCCTTTTGTTTTTGGTAGGTTGTTTCAGTGCTCTTTTAAGCCTCTCTTTATGCATGTTGTGAATAGAAGGAAGCTTTATGTTCTTGATTTTATATTATTAAGCTAAATCTAACTTGTTGTTTCTGCATGTGTTTGATTTTTAAGGCAATACAGCACCCCAGTGATGAAAAATTGCAAGAGAAGGCATGGGGTGCAGTCGTTCCACTAGTAGGCAAGCTAAAGAAATTCTATGAATTTTCTCAACGGCTAGGTAAGTTGAAACTTAGTAAATTAATGACTTGTTGTCATCAGAATATAATGAAAGAATGCCAATCCAGACAATATATCCATCCATGTCAGTAGTAAACCCCGTGAGATTTAGAATCTTTTTGCTTGAAAGGGAGCTGCGTTGCTGTGGATTGCTTTGCGGGCATAGGATGGTGCATTCGAACACACTTCTCCCACTGCATTTGACGGCAGACTCTGCTCTGTCAAGATTGGAAGAGGAAAATAAAGGTTGACTTGTGTCCCTCTTTCTTGCCCTTCTTGCAACTCTGTTAAGAAGTTTATCTGTGAAAGCTAGATTGAATCATCAGGAAAAATGTCCATACCCAGTAAAAATAAAAACTTTAGCAAATCTTTATAACAAGAAAGTAAGGTAAGTTCATATCACAAAAGAAACTACCTCTCCATCTGAGTATCTCACTCATGCTCATACCTAGGGGATGTCTCCTATATTTCTGTATGAATTACCTCAACTTGCTTGATGCAGCTGTTCTTGTAGCCCACTCCTCTCTCCCTCCCCTTTGGCTCGTGTGCATGGGAGGGAGAAGTTGGTGAGTGAAACTCTAGAGGCTTTCAGAGATCAGGTAGCAGCCACCCTCTCATGGGGATGTGGATTTAATTCTTAATTTCAAATTAAATTTGGTCTCTCTCAAGCAGCAAATGGTTACTCCATGCTCATTACAATTTATGCCCAAATCCTACCCTCTCTTGTTCTATTTAAATTCAGTGGAAGATTTTTGTGAGGTTTTTACAGGCTCCTAAATAACTACAGTAAAGGCTCATATGGACACTTTACCGCACATATAGTTGCATTATTTGATTTATAAATGCAAAGAATTTATTTTAATGTTGCTATTTAAACAGTGGTATTAGAATGTTAATCTGGTAATTCTTACCTAAATACTACCCAAGGACTCCTGAATTGGTAGATGAATCCTATAACTTGCTGGCACAAGATAAGTCTTTTTTTTGTTAAGGTGGTAAGTTGAGCTTGATGCAGTAAATTGCATGGTTTAAGAAAGCAAATTTATACATGTATGCCCACAGATTAAGTGAAAAAGTCAGATATACAGGTTTCCTTGATTTATGCTGTACATGCGTTCCTGAAGAACGGTGCATAAAAACCCACTTTACAATGTAACAAATAGGGATAGGTTCCCATGGTGGTGAGGGAGGGAGTGAGGCTGGGACTAGGAAAGGGGCGGGGGCAGGGGTGCTACTCCCAGGGCTGCACAGGGCAGCAAAGCAGAGGGAACAGCGCGGCTCTCACCCCAGCCCTGGCTGCAGCAGCCTTGGGAGCAGCCGGCGCCAGCGGCCTGCAGCCACTGGGCTTCACCGTGCTCCACCTGTCCTCACTCACGTCTGCTCCTGGGTTCCTGGGCAGCTGGCACCAGCCTCTCCCAGGGCTGCTGCAGCCTCTGGGCTGCACTGTGCTCTGCCTGTCCCCACTCACGTCTTCTCCTGGGCTGCGCCATGCCCTGGTGCAGACAGCTGGTGTCAGCTGCTCCTAGGGCCTTTGCAGCTGGGGCTGGGGTGAGTGGGGCCATGGCCCTTTCCCCTCCCTCCACAGACTTACCTGCTTGGGCAGGGGTGCATCTGTGCTGATCGCATAAGAGTGAATTTACCTCGCATATAACAAATTATGGGTCTAAATATGCTTATCACATGAGAGCAAATTCACCTATGTGGAACTCACATAAATTGAGGGAAACCTGTAAATCCTTTTTATTTGTATACTTTTTGGGAGTAAGATCAATAGTTAATCATTCAAAATAAAATTCAATCTTTGAGGGAGGTTTTTTTTGGCATAACACTGATAACACAATGCCAGAAATACTTTTATATGGAACAACAGACAGTTCAAGGACCAAAATATTTAGCCGTTTGTTTAATTTAAATCAGTTTTTGGATCTCTATTAAAGCTGTCATGAAATGCATCTTTCATTGCTTAAAGCTGCAGATTACACTACTTACAAGTTCTCAAAGTCAGTTCTACTAGTCATTTAATTAAGGTTAGCGTGGTCAACCTGCTTCTATGTTTGAATGAAGTGTGAATCTGCTGGTCCTCCAAAACTATACTACTGTAGTACACATCATCAAATGCATAGAAAAAAATTCTACCGACCAGATCACAAAACATAAATAATTAAAACCAGATCGTATGGTTTTCATTAACATGTATTTAAACCCTAAAAATACCGGATTTTTGAGATGTCAAAAAATTCCATGCTTCAGTTACGTTGCAATTAAAAACGTTCATTCCTGAGATCTTGGCATTTTGTCTTCCTGTTAAGGCAAGACAGGAATGTCCACTAAACTTCCCTTTCCTCAGTAACTAAAACAGCCACACATGACCTTGCAGAGAGCGCAAAATGTACGGCGGTCAGAAAACTTAACAAAAATAGCAAGGGAGCATGTTAAACTTAATTGCTGCATGTATTTTATGCAGAAGCCGAGTCAGTTAGTTGTAGGAGGGGACAGTCTGAAATAAAAGTACTTTTTTATTTGTTGGGAGATCCCTGATACTTTCCACAAAGTCTGAGAGATGAAATTAGAAATAGAAACTCTGTATTGGATTAAGAGGGAGAAAAAGGAAGGTCAAGAGAAGTTAGTGCTTAAGTTCTTTTTTAAGGACTACCTTTTTATAGTTTTGCATCCTTTCTCCGCCAGTCTCTGGGGGCACCTATACACATGCTGGACATCTGCTCTGATGCATGCTAATTAGCATGCATTGAAGCATACTTGATTAATCGAATCTGCAGAAGCATGCTAATTGGCATGCTCCAGCAGTCTCTGCGCTACATGTATTTAGTGTCCCTGCACTTTAAAATAGCAGTGGGGGCACTTCAGCTGAAGCTTGTAGAATGAGCTTTAGTTAAAGTGCCCCTGCTGCCATTTTGAAGTGCAGGATGCACAGGATGCTGCAGGCACTTTAATTACAGTGGCTGTCAGAGCTACTCTAATTGGAATGCCCCCCTGCGCCCGCCCTGGAGCATGTGTAAAGACACCCTGGGAGTTGTAACCCAAAGTACTCCTGAGCCATCTCAGAAGGATATCCTCTCACATGAAGTTACCCAGAAGTCTAGCTTCTCTTAGTCTAGAATAAAGATCAGCAACGTTTTTGACCAGAGTGCCAAAAACACTCCAGCCTCAACCCAGTCCTCGACACGGCGTGCCAGAGGCAGGTGGCAGGGAAGCCGCGCGGCTCGATCCTTGTTGCTGGCAGGAAGGGCACGCACACCTCCAGGCAGGTGGGAGTGGGGGGCAGTGTTGCACTGTCCTGGCTCTTTCTCTGCCACGTGTCCCAAGGTGTGCATACACCTGCTACCACCATGAAGCTGGAGCCAGGGCTCAAAATCCCAGTACAGCTGTTTGCAGCCTGCCCGCCACCTGCTGCAGCTGCCCAGAGCCCCAGCTGCTGGCTCCCACCACATGTCCCATGCTGGGCTGAAACTGCTCCCACAGCATGGAGCATGCGGTTGGGGCCACAGTCATGCCTTGTGTGTGCCTTGAATGGGATCCAGCCAGCAGGAAGCCTGTAGTCCAGATCTGGCTTGGGGCAAAATGCAAGTTTGATACCTTTAACTTAACATACTCATGTAGATATTATTTTTACCAGCTTTCAGAGAGGCAAATTGGTTACAGTACTTCAGGGAGAGTTAAAATATGTTGCCCTTCTGTGTTATCTGCTGGAGTAAGTTTCCATATAGTTACCAAAAAAGTTGTGGTCTTGTAAGAGTTACGTTGTAGTATTATTGATGGTGCGTAAATTATGCAAGAGGCAAGGATTTCTTAGGATGGTATCTTTTATTGTACCAACTGTGCACAATAATGCAAGACATTCTTTTTCAGCCAATCACTGTGCTAACTTCAGGACCTGAAAAAAAAAGTTTTGCATTTGTAAACTTGTCTAATGCTACCCTAGCTATATAGTTGGTCCAATAAAAGCTACCACCCTAAGAGACCTCATGCCTCTTGCAAAAAAAAAAAAAAAAAAGTGCAGTAATTGCAACTTTCCTGTGGTCCTCCAAGAAAAGTCAGTGCTCTTGTGTATAAATGTTTCCAGATTGTGAAGATGAAAAATACTCAATTTTTCACTTCAAGAAGCGAAACCTCAGCTTTGTATTTCTTGACATAACATCCCTTTTGAACAGTTTAGAATCAGTATTTCACCCATTTAAAAAAAAAAAAA
>JAGPOW010000261.1:14195404-14262734 GCA_030014935.1 Caiman crocodilus
GCACACACGCAATGACAGCAGGAGTTAGAGAGGCTTGGTTCAGGGGCTGAAGTCCAGGAGGAGAGAGAGAGAGTACAAATTGTAGGAGGAGCTATGCAGGTGATATCTACCTCTCCAGGCTGGAAAGGGGTCCAGTAGATGTTGTCCAGAGGGGGGTCGTTGGCAGGGCCTCTGGATGGATGGATGGTGTGGCATGGCGCTGGTCCAGATGGAGAGGGTGTCCCACTGGGTCTGTCTTTCACTGCCCCTTTTTATAGGGGCAGACCTTATCTGACCCTAGTGCCTGGGCATGCCTCCTGTCAAGGGTCAGCCCCTGATGTACTGAGCATGTGTGCTCCATGCAGGGATATGCAGTATCGGGTGTCTAATGGTGGGGTACAATGGTAGAGTTGCTGGTTTTGCAGGGTCTTTTGTCTTTCAAATGCTGGGTTCTTCTCTCTGTTCCTGGATGAGGTCTGTGGTTCCTGGATGAATCAATGCGAGGCAATGGCCCAGTCATTACAGGCCATTCAGTAGAGGCCTGCTACCCTTGTATTTCAATCATTCCCAATCGCACTCATTCATCTGGGAACCAGTTTACGTGGGAGAGGTACATGACTCATACAGTTGCAACACAGGGGATGCCCGGGCAGAGGACAGAAGATGGAGGCTTGACATATAAAATGGAAATTTAAAATAAAATGGAAATTTGACATGACTTTGGTTTACTTATCAACACAGGCCTAAACCATAAAATATCCATATGAAACAATAAAAATTGATACGAAAATGAAAATACAATATACAACAGTAAGAATCAATACAAACCTAATAATAATACAGTATAAATCAGTGGATATCCAAAGCCAAAAACTTGCTACCAAAATGTTTAAAGCTTATCCTAAGTCTAAGCTCATTTATACTTGTCTATAGGGAACAGGGAGAGAATAGGTCAGAAATGGTTGGGGAAGGGGAGGGAATGTATTTTAAAATAAATAAAAAAACAAACAAACTGGGGGTTTTGTTACAAAGGGACTAAGCATATTTGTCTATTCACATAACAGATGAGGCTGTCCTTTGTCCCAGATATGTCTTATTTCTCTTTCAGGAGTTAGGTTTCTTGGTACATGAAACAGTCTCTTGACCCATTCATTCCTTACTCTTACTGGCATTTTTTTGCAAGGGAGTATCAGTTGTTAATGATGACTTCTATAGTTTTTTGCATTGTGTGTAAATACATCAATGGGAAGTACATTGAAGTGACCAGCTTCCTCAGTTAGGCTTTCCCGACAACCAAATAGCATGTTATGACTGGCTTGCTGTATGCTAAAATCATAGAAAAGAGGTTTTGGAAGGGACCTCAGGAGGTCGTTAGTCCAGTCCCCTTCTCAAAGTAGGAACATTCCTAACGAGATCATTCCAGCCAAGGCTTTGTCTGCCTGGGTCTCAAAACCCCCAGGGACAGATTCCACAACCTTTCTGGGTAACCTGTTCCAGATGGTAGCAGGATGCATTTGCATTGACCCACTTTCCTCCGGACTAGTCGGTTATAGTTTAGCTGCTGTTTTTGTTAATTTAGGCCTTCTCAAAAGTCACTGTTAATTCATTAACTAAAATGAACTGAAATTTGTTTTCTCAACAGAAAGCAATATGAGCTCAGGGGTAGTGATTTACACTTGCTTCTGCAAATGGCTTCTGAGCATTAAAGCAGCTTATTTGATGTAATAAAACATTGAGAAAACTGGGCTAGGGAATTTTGAATGATCCCAATAACTTCAGTCTGTTTAAAGAGACGCACACGATTCAAGCAACAGTGTGTACTGGAATGTCTTTTTTGCTAGAATGTAAGACGAGTTTGAAAGTCACTATTTAAAAAGATGATATTGCCAGTTGGAGGGATGGAAACATTTTTGTTTCATCTTTACCGCTTATAAGAACCCAAAATTGCTACATAAGGCTACTGAATTAGATGCAGTTTTGGTACAACAGTGGTTGACAATCACCGGTTTATTACGTAGAATAAATTAACAGAATAAATTAAAATTTGGGGTGGGAGGTTAACAATTGCGGTAAGGGGGAAGAACCACTCTGTTTGACTGGAATAAGAATAGTAGCTATAGAAATCAAGATAAACAGTAATAATTTCAAAATAATCTTTATAAATTGATTAGTTTGTAGTAGCTTTCAGAGGTCACATCCTTCTCAGAGGGGTGCATCTTACTTGCCATCTACCTCCTTTTCACCCCCCTCCCCCCCAGTCAGCATTGTCCCAGTTGCTGAAATTCCCCTAGCTCAGGGGTGGGCAAAATACAGCCTGGAGGCCAGATGCAGCCCACCAGGCACTTTAATTTGGCCCATGGCATCCACCAACCCCACCCAGCCCTTCTGTCCATGAGGGTAGGAGCGAGGCTCATATGCCCGCCCCAGTATACCCTATTATGCCTTGCTCTCACCCTCGTGGGCAGAATGACCGAGCCCTGCTAGCTGCTGCTGCTGGCTTCCTCAGCGTCCCCCTCCCTCCATGCAGCGGGTAGGGAAGCTGGGGGCAGGGGCAGGGCTGGGGCTGGCAGCAGTATGGAGTGTGCACCCAGGGTGCTGGCTGCAGCATGGAGCTTGGGTGGGCAGGGTGTGGGTGTGAGTGAGGGTCAAGGAGATATGGGGACCCCTTCTATACTCTCCCCCCCATAGCATGGAGCAGTGGGAGCAGCAGCCAGCTCCAGTGCCTAGGGCTTCCCTTCCATGCTGCGCAAGTGCTGGGAGCGCCGGCAATAGAGACCGCCTGGCAAGGGCTGTGCTCCTTGCTGCAATGTGCAACACTGGCTGGAGCTGAGCACTAGCGCCCCTGCCTGCTGCTGCACTGTGGGGTCCCCACAAATGCCACACACCCACACCACAATGCTGCCTGCATTGACTGCAGGAGAGGACAGTGTGTTTCAGGGCTACACACTCACACCACACAAATAACACACAACCCCCCAGCATACCCTGTGCTCCCCAACACACAGCCCCACCATCTCACAAACTCCCCCCACCATGCACACACTATAAAAGACTAAGAATTTATTTTTGAGTTATTATGCAATCGCGCCTATATACACTACACAAGCACAGATCATGACAAAAATATTTTTTTGTAATAAAATTAAAATGTTATAGTAGGTATTTTGACTTTCAGTTGGTATTGTTCTGGTTCTAAGATGGCAACCTCCCGTCCCAAAAGGAGCATTTCTGGAGGGCAAAGGGGAGGGCCTTCTGGTGGCAAAGGCCAGGGGCTAGGGGTGGGACTTCCAGTCCCAAGACGGTGACCAGGGGGCGGGGCTACTCATGTGGCCCTTGATAGCTAACCAGACCTCGTTAAGCGGTTCTCCACCTGAAATTAATGCCTGCCCCTGCCCTAGCTGATGACCCATTTCTCTGAGAAGCCTTTGCTATTGTGGGGCTGGTCGTTGCTGTCGTTCCCCTGACAGGCAGACAGTACCCAGCCGTAGTCCCTTCTGCCTGTGCTCGGGAAGGGTGGTTGCTTTTGCTCGTGGGCTAGTTTGCCTCCTCCATTTTTCCTTAAGTCTGCATCTCACAGTTCCTTTGTCTAAACTTTGTCCCTGTCTTACAAAGATGCCTACAGGCAACATATCATAATCCATGCAGTGATAAAAGAATTCAGCATAATATCAGCTTTTCAGCAAGACTGCATGCACCGTAGCAGTAAAACAAACTCAAGAAAACATGCATGACGATCCCACAAACACCTCAAAATACAGCAGGGTTTATAACAGTCCCCTTACCCCCCCACCCTGATTTGAGAATCACTGTCCTAATGAGGATTTTTGAACATACTGAACAATAGTGTAACCGTCTCTTATGCATTGGTACTCCTCACTTCTAGCATGTCCGGTCTGAATGGGATCAAAGGGCTCCCCAAATGCATGTAGGGATCCATTAAAATTCCCCTTTAGTAACAGGGCAGTATTTCTTTGGTTTTGTATCTTTATAAACTGAATTTTTCTAAAGAAAGTAGTCTGAACTGTTAGACTAGAGTAACTTGTAATGTCTTCCAACCCTCTGGGAAGGGTTTGCTGTAACCAAAAAAAAAAAAGTTTCTTTTGATCAGTGGCCTTGTTTTACTCCAAGACACTGGTCACGGGCTCTTTCTGCCTGTGGCGGGGAGGAGGCAAGAAGCAGAAACTGGAGGAGGGAGTGGGGGAGCCCAGAGACTCTGGCGGCGGCGGCAGCAGCAGAACGGTGGGGATAGCAATGCCCACGCCGGAAGCCGTAACTCCTGGAGGGGCCACACGTGGCCTGTGGGCCACCAGTTGCACAACACTGCTTTAGGAAAACAAAATTTGAATTATGCTTTTGTAAAATGTGCTTTTTCATTATTAGGTACACAACAAAGCATTTGAATGATGAGACTACCTCCAAGCAAATTAAATCTATGTTGCAATAACAATTACCTGGAATTAGGAACTGCTGAAAACAGAAAACAGTGTTCTGCAATGACTGAGATGCACACATTTTTAGTGATTGCAACTACTATTTCATTCATCCTTGCTTTCTATTTTCTTTTCTCTTCCTCTTTCCCTTTTTTAATCATATGTTCTTGTTCTTCAGTAAGCTCAGACTTCTTTTCTGTGCCAAATCAATAAGAAATTATGAATTCTGGGATGTAGTTTTTACTTTTCAGAACAGCCATCTTAAGTGGCAGCTAATTATGCATTGCATTTGCATTTCTCTGTACTGGAGAAAGTTCTGTGACTTGAACTAAATATTTTTAAACTTGTGGTTATTTCTTTTTTTTTTTTTTTTGAAAAAACTAATATTTAATATTGCTTCTTCTGCATGGCAAAACTGCCTATTTCTGCTATTTAAAAATGACTTCATTTTCTATTGCAGCTTATTTTCATGTGCAACCATGAGGAAATGTAAGAACAGATTTGTTTAAATTAAATGTGTTTGTACAAAATGGTACCCAACACAAAGGTTTTTTTAAATGAGTAAAAATGGTTTTGTTTAAAAGTTACGTTTGCATTTTGACTCATTTTTGTAAGGGTGTATGTTGTATGTTTAACCTTTAATAACTAACGTTAAAAACTGTGGTGTGTGCGTAGCAAAATACGTATGCATGTTCATGTCAAATGATTGGCTGTGGTTAAGATAATAAAATCAGCTTTCATTTTTCTAAGTGTGGTTTGATTTACCAGTATTTTGAGTGAGATGTCTTTCGTGCTTTTGAATTTTTACAAAGAATAAATTTTTTTATGAATTTTATATAGTGAAAATTCTGCTGTTTCATTACGAGCACTGAAGTTGAGCCACTTTCTGAGTTAAAACTTTACATGTTGTCTTAAGGCCTTGATTTGCACTGCATGCTATGTTACTTGTATAGTAATATCCCACAAGACCTTACAAACTGGGGTGCAAAAAGAAATTTTAAAAAGTTTGTAACTGAGCAGCCTCCTTCATTCTTAAGCTGATTAAACCTCCGAGAACCTCTGTCATTCTTAAACTGCTTGTTCTTAGCCTAAGCACTGCAGGAGTTATGCGGCTGCACATCTAGTCCTTATTTTCTTGAATCCCAGCTCCAAATGTAATGTACCAACATGGCCCTACCAGCATCTCAGTGTCTTTTCCGTGCCCGTCCTGCTTATGTTACAGTTTAGGGGAAGACTTCTCATCTGCTCGGAGACGAAGACAACCCCAACCTCCTGTCCTCACATAGTCCTGTGCCAGCAGAAATAATTCCTGGGCTGAGGGACAGCTCCAGAATGAGGATCTAAAAGCATTTTTGGATGAGATGGGGATTCTCATCCAGATGAACTGTAACAGCTTCCAGGATAAGAAAGTTGCTGAATTTCTCCAGATCCCATTTTGGAGGAGCCACCAAGTACTTCCTTGTTTGTTGGGCATTGTTCATATTGCTGTGTCCAGCTATTTGGCTTTCTCTTAGTGGGTTTATTTTTTTTTATTCCTTGTCGAGAATGCTCTGCAAAGACCTGGATTAGTTTTTCCAAGTTCAGAGTAGGCAGATTAAAAAACAAAAACCCCCATGCATCTGGCCTATCAAACATGCAGCCCCCAGTCCAGATCCACCTGACAGAGCCACTGTCTGGTCTGCTGGCCTACCAGCTAGTCACTGAAAGTTGGGGCCATGGTCTGCTGTGGAATTTGGGGTCCTTTGGCTTCCTACTGACCCCAGGCCCATTGGCATTACTGGTGGACCCCTCCTACCACGAGTGGACTCCCCACATCTGGACTCCTTGCCACCACTTCTGCCAGACTCCTCACTGCCCCTAGACCTGCTGCTGTCGTAGCTCCCCTAGGCTGGATCCTGGCCACAAGGATCCTTGCAGTCTAGATCAAGCCTCAGGCTCCAAAGTGAGTTTTGCACTGCTGTGAAGCAGAATTCCTTTATTTACCAGGCTTCTTAACAAATGTGGCAGCTACCAAAAGGTGTCAAACAAAGTTGACTCCAGCTGAGAGGCTAAAACATCTTACTCTTTTTTGTTTAAAATTCACATCTTTACAAGTGTACAATTTAAAACGTTACATTCTCTGCGTGCATTTTAAGAGTTTAAAAGCATCAATGTTGCTTTCATTTCATTGATAAGTTGCCACAAAATTGAGAAGAGTTTTTAAGACCCTAATTTTGCCAGTGGTAGTAAGAATGTCTTTGCAAAAGGCTCTAGATACTGCAGGTGCTTCTTCATAATTTATGGGACCTTGGCCATAGGGTTCAAGGATTTTCAGTTGGAAAGGTTCAGTTTCGTCAGTACAAAGACTGATGATGTCATTTGCGCTTCCAAATGTCCCGTACCACTCTGCTGCCTTGGGGTCTGCACACCTGTACACAAAAGAAAGCAAGAGTAGACCTTTTGCAAACTAGATAGAAGATAGCACCAACCACTTCTTTCCCCTGCAAAGATCCCCTTCTGGAAAAAGGCATTGATTGCAATAGGTGGTTATTATCCCACTCCATATTCACAAGTAAACAACTATTCTGGGCTAGTTGTCATGAATTAACTGTAATGATGGCTTGAGTCTCTCCTACCTTTCAAAATAGCTTTTCTTTCTGAGTAGCACTTGGCCCTGCACCACATTTTTGGCCCTTTTTGCAGGAATATGAAGCCATTTAAGATGAACATGTGATCCTATCGATGCTGCTGGCCAAAAAACTGATTATTGCACTGAGATCAATAGAAAACAATGGGTCATTGCATTTGAGTACAGTATATATAAATACAGACTGCATCTCAAAGAGCTCCAGTTTTCATCCAGGTTTTCTCTCTCTGGCCATGTCCCAGACCTTTTTGGGTTCTCAGTAAGGAATTGGGGGGAGGAATCCCCATAACGCATATAGAAAAGTTACTGCTGACAAGCCCCAGAAGCTCATCACTGCCCTCAAAGCTTGAAAGCAATTAGACACCAAGAATGTTTATTTAAGATAGTTCTTAATCTTTAATCAGTTCTTAATTTAACATAAACTGCCAGAGGGCTAATAGGAGGAGGAACTGATTTCACGTTATAAAAGTTCCCTGCTGAAGGAGATTTTCAGTGCACTTACTGAAGACTTCAGAGACGTACAGTTGGGAACATGCGCGTTGAATACAGCAGTTGCATAGTGGAACTTATTGTCACAACACGAGAGAATGAAGGGAAACCTAAATTGAAAGCTTATTCTGCAGAAAATGTCACTGGAATGGTTCATGACAAACTGTTGAAATGCATCAAAACCGTTGTTTTCCATCACTGGGTTGAATTCTGAAAAGCCATTTAGTTTGGCAATGATTGTACTACAAACTGGCAAACAAGCTCTTGTTCAACCATTGCCTGGGCACTAGCGGTTCGTCAGTGTTCATATTCCATTACAAACAAAATTAATTACCTAAGCAGCAGCAGCAGCAATACCATGCCAGTGAAGTGATCAATCATTCACTACACAGTAATTGTTGATGAAGCCACGGTGTAAACAGCTCTACGTTCAAACATACGATTACACGTCTGCTATTGGGGATCCTTTTCAAGGTGCCTCCATTCAATGTCCTGTGTCCCACTGAATACAAAACAGTCGTGAAACCTGCAGGGATTTAGAGCCGAAGACTGGCGTTTCTTTGGAGGTGTAAGGTTTCTAATTATTGCCTATTTATAGTAAATCGGTTGCAGTTGCCAACCTGCAGCGAATGAGTTGCATCTGTGCTATAAGTACATAGACTAAGGGAGTAAGGCAACATTTCACAAGTTTTCTGGGTTTGTGCCTTGCTGTAGGAGGGTGCCCCCCTCTCGTGGCCCTGCTGCTTCAGCCTGGATTGATGGGTGCCCCCCGAATTCCAGTGTAAGGCTTGTGCTACAACGGGGGGTACCAAATGCATGGTAGTGAGAGGTAGTAGTGGAGCTTGGCTATGAGCACAGGCCACTTCCAACCAGATCAGCACTACCATAGCCACAGCCAGTCACCGCTTTCCTCTGACGTTACCACTTTTGCTGCTTCTCCTGGCCACCTGGTCAAAGCCTATGCTGCTGAAATGCTGCAAGAACCCCGTCAGCTTTGTGAGCCAGATCCTGGCCCATGGGCAGTAGGTTGCCAACCCTTGTACTAGAAACTTTCCAAGCATGCTGTTCCAGGAAAGAGAGATGCCCCTTTAACGAGGGCTACAGCAGGCTGTTTCTCAAGTGAGCATTTTGCTATTATCAGACCACACTCATCATCAGCATCATTTTCCATCTGGTAAGCGTTCTTGGCTTTTGCTGTTGTGAAGCTCTTTATAGCTTACCTGTTAATCTTACCCATTTGGAGGTTAGGTTCTTGTTTCGTCAGTGGACAGGACCAGAAAAAAAAATTGGCCATTAAGACGGATAATACCCTGTACTATAGAAAGGATGTTGCTATGGAAGAAGGTAGGGCACATTGGTACCTTAAAGACTGGCTGGTTCAGAGAGGCATGAGCTTTTGTAGGCAACAACTTCATCAGATGCTGTGAGTGGACTGCAAATAGCAAGGTTTAGTCTCAGCCCTCTGGTTGAGAAGCCCCAGTCTAAAGTATTTAAGCTTGGGATCTGTAATTGTAACAGGACTGTGTTATGCTTTCCATGGGGCTCAGTCATAAATATATTGGTGTACGGAGGGAGTGGGGCACGTGTGCCCCTACGACCGCACCATTCACTTGTACATTTAGTGAGACTCCAAGTTTGAAATAGTTGTGTGCAAGGACAAAGCAGGAGACTTTGATGGAAACAGAAGCAGTGCCATTGTTGGCAGATAATGTTCCTTATGGCTTTTAATCCATTTTATGGGGGACGTTGGTGTATAGAGATGTGATGGCTATAATAGCTAATATGATATTTACTTGGAAGTTCCTCAATGGCATAGTTTGTTGAAATATGGTACTAATGTTACTAACAGGGAATAATTTCCCACCTAATGAACATTTAAATGCATTTCTGAAATCAGAGGTACTTTAAAGAGGAAATTAAATTAAATGTAATTGTTAACCATCTTCACAAAAGCACTGACATGGTATATTTTTGGCCTGCACTTATGCTACAAATACCATTATTATGTGGACAGCATTATTTGAATGTAAACAAATGCAAAAATTTTAAACACGTGACCGGATAAGCAACTATTGGGATTTTCAGAAACAGCTAGGTGCCTCATTGACTTCAATAAGTTTGTAAGCGCTTTAGAAAAATTCCCTAAATGCCTGCCTGTGTTGTTAGCTATTCAGGTACTACTTCAGATGCAACCCTGGATGCATTACCTGCTTGCACAAGTCGCACTGCCTTAGCTACACCAGTACAACCCCTGTAAAGTTCAACCTCTGTATACTGGGGTACCATATTTTTACTACACGCCCCTTGTTCACAAATATCAGCCCTCCAAAATAGGGTGTGTGTTTTAAGCAGGCTGTTTTCTGTGCTGGAAAAGAAAGCTGGAGACGCTGTACGTGGCAGGCAGCTGCTGAGATGGTGGAGTCCTTTATTAAGCATCTCATCGCCATAGCTGTTTGCTGAGCACTTCAGCTTGTGCAGGAGGCAGCAAGTGTGCTGCTGGTAGTATCTTGATAAGGCTAGTGATGTGGAAACAACGCTTTATTTGCAGGGACTTGTAGGAAGAACTGCTTACAGTAAGGAGCTAACAGTCTTACTACTGACCTTGCAAAGATTTGAAGCCTAAACTAGTATGACACAGAGTAAGTCCTCCTGGAAATAGCCAGGAAATGTGGCATCTCAAGAGAGAGTCTGGGGAAGAAGCTGGTAGGAGGAATTGCTGGTGCCACACTCCCTGGACGCTGTTCCCAGGAAGACTTACCCTGCCACACCATTGGCCGTCACTCTGGAAAAATCTTCTTTTTTCCACATTCTGCCATTCAAATAAAACAACGTGCGTGTTTTATTTAGGCTGTGTTGTATATGATAAAATGCAGCCAATATGCTTATTTTGTTAATAGCTTACCACTTTGTGGGACAGGGACATAAGTGTTACTGATATAAACACATTCACATTGGTATAGTGATACTCGCACTAAAGGTTAACCATTGCAATTATATTGGCAAACAATATATATAGCTTACATAGTTTATACAAACCCAAAAGCTTCGTTGTTTAGGTTTTAGTGTGGTGCCGTAAGACTTATTGTTAAAAGCGTGAGAGTTTCATATTGCTCCAAGAATCCTTAATTTGTATGAATTGTAAATTGATCTGCAACCAGTTATTATGCATAGTTTATAGTGTAAATAATCACAGTATAGCTCTCTCTTCCATAGTCAAATTTTAGTACAGAATACTGGGAGAGGTCTTGCACAAATGAAATTTAAAAATCATCATAGCTTTTTTGCACACTATTGATTATTTTTCAGTAAAGGACAGAAAATGCCGTTTCTGTGTCCTTTTACAAAATGTACCTCACGTTCCAAACCAAGAGCTGCTCATTTTCCTGTGGCAAATACTCATTTTAAATACTCCTTTTTTCTGCAAACAGGAATCTCATCCTTGCGCTGTCTTTTTTCAGCCTTAAGGAAACGGATGTCTTCCGCTGTTTCCTGAAACTGGGCAGTTTGGGCAGATCACAGTGCAGGTGTCAGTGTAATATAGCGCTAACATGCTACTGTAGTGCAAATCATCTCTAAGCAGGATGCTAAATTACCAGCCCTTCCAGTCCGACAAGACCATGCACATTAAGTTAATGTATTGCCTCTGAGTTTGGGGGTGTTTGGGGGGCTTGTTTGTTTGTTTTGTTTTTTACTGTTTGAGGTTGGGAGCCCATCTTACTTTGTGAGGCCTCTGTTGCTAAATAAATGAGTTTGAATAGGTTGAAGAGAGAAAATGTGTTTGTGCAGAACTATTTATAATGTATGGCAACTCTGGATTATTTAGGGTCATGCCCCCCTGCCTTATTGAGAAAATGAATCTTCTGAAGGAAGTGAGAGCAGCTGTGTTGAAATTTGTTGTCAACCGCATGGCCCCACTCCTGTTTGGATGATATTTATTATCTAGTTTATTTTAACTGGCTGTATAAATTATGCGGTATCAGACATGTGCAATAAGCTGGGCTCTGGGCTCTGTTGCTTTTCAGGATTTTTCTCAAGAGTTGCCCCTCCGAAACGATGACGGCTTTTACCACGTGTGCCTGTAGATAGGAACATTTTTGGAGAAGCGCGGTAATGAATCTTCAGGAGAGCAGCGCTGCCTTCTGCCCGCCAGGGATCCGACCTACTGAATGAACCCCATCTTTTCTGCATCCACACTAATTTTACTTTAAAACCTTTGAATCCTACCTCTTCAAGTTGATGGCAGCATACAGATTTCATCCAGTTATTTTTTTTGTGATGTGGCCACAGTGTGTCTTAAAACAAACCTAAATGTACATATACCTGAAAGCCCGACACCCAGATGACTTCACCACCGTTACGAATTAGTCAATTAGCTTTGCCTCTTGTCCTGTCGCAACGAATGTAGTTACCAAGAAATAATTGCAGGAGACACAATCATGCTCCTTATTGAGTTTTAGCGTTTCATATTACTTCTGGAAATGAAGCTTGTTAGAGAAAGCTCCTCTTTGCGGAGAGCATGTTTTAAAGAGGGACCTGGGTATTTCTCAGCCCTTAGTTCGGGTCTCATTATGGGCGGTCTGAGACATTAGAAGGGACTAAATCCAGCGGGAATGCCATTGTGTGAGGGTTAATAGTATATAAGGAAGTTTGTTTCTCTCCACTGCCTGAATGACTAGGGACTTGAACAATACGAGGCCTTTTCAATCTGACTGCTTTGGACAGCTCTCCCTTTCCACTGTCCTGCCAACATCCCTGCCTTTAAACATTATTCCTTTGCAGCCTCGAAGTAATGGGAGCTTTCCTTTCTCCTTCTAACCTTTCTGCTCTGCACTTCCTCTAGGCACAAGCAACTGAGAAGGGAGATCATAGCTGGCATGCCTTCCACTTGGCCAGCCTAAAAATATGTAAGCCTCCACATTCAAGAGAAAAGGATGGCTGGGATTTTGGCCCACCTGAATTAGCTGTTCAGGTTCTCAGCTGGAGTTGCTGTGTTCAGCATTTTGCAACCAGTTCCTATCAAATGCTGTGCGCCGCTGAATGGCATGCTGCTTTTGGCCGGTTCATGCTACGGCTACACGTGGTGCGTGTGACTTTTTGGAACACGTGGCAGAAAGCGTGCAAGCCTCGGCAATGCGTCTGTTTATAACAAGACCTGGACAAGGAACAGTTTTCTTGCCCATCCGTGGCTGGGATTTCAAAACTTTCCTTTCTGTACCAGGACAAATCCCAAATCTCCCTTGTGTTTCATCTGGGGAGAGAAAGACCTGCCTTCAGAATAGCTGACGGTCTAGTGCAGGGGTTTTCAACCTTTTTAAACAAGAGTGCCCCTTCTTCTGCCTCAAAGTTTCAGCTCGTACCCCTTTATATATTTTCTTGATTTTAAGGGGGCAGGGGGGGCAGATCGAGGCCCCTGTGGTGAGACAGGGAGTGGGGCGGAAACAGGCGCTGCGCAGCTGGGGCAGATTGTGGGACGGAGTCACGAGAACAGTTCATCCAGGAGACACGGTACAGGGCGGCAGTTCCTGCCGCTGTGTGCACCTTGGTGGAGGTCCGGGGGGCATGTGCTGCTGCAGGCTGGACTCTGCACCCTGCTGCCCCAAAAGCTGTGCAATGCCGTGTGCCTGCTGTGGCATGCACACAGACATACACATGCAGGCACAGGTAGACATGCGGACAGGAGGCACATAGAGATATGCATGTGCGCACACACCTGCCCCAGCAGGTAAGTGGGGGGGGAGGGAGGGAGACCTGGATCAAGGATGTGGGGGGAGCATGTCTCTGTGTCTGCTCCTAGGAGCAGGGCTGGGCTAGGGTGGGCCAGGGCAGCAATGCCCTCTGTGGGTCGCACACGCACTGCCCAGCTGGCTGGACTTTGGCAGGCTGGGGGGGACAACTCACATGTGCCAGTAGTGACAAAAGGCCAGAAATCGTAGGAAGAGTAAGGTACGGCCTGCTGACTAACGTCGGTGCGTGTCATCATACGGCGCGAGACTTTTATTCCTTGCTTGTGACATGGGATTCCTTGTATCGTGGCAAAAATGATTTGAACCAAACTTTCCGCTGGTGGCTGCTAATGACGTGTTCCTCCTTTTCCAAGCCTCTAATGTGTGGTGTCTGAAGAAGTGCCACGAAATAAGAGCTGCATCTGATGCTAACCTGAGCTGTGATTTCAACAAAGAAGAGGCTACAAAATTCTGAGTCTTCTGAAAAATGAGGCCTGCGGCAGCTCGACTAAATACCCAGTCAACACGTGCACGTTTGATGGCAGCCTCTGCCTCGCTTTCCCAGCTGTAAAATGGGAAGTAAACAGTGCAGTAAACAACAAGGCCCGGGGGCACGTATGGAATACATGAGGGACGCCTGCCCAGGCGGTGAGGGTTATCTGTTGTGTGCTCTGAATGGGCCGGATGCAAAAACCATTTTATAATTGCCAAGAGAGTGAGAAGTGGCGTGCTGGTTTGTTGAGCTAGAATTTTAGAGAGATCTTCAAAGTGCATGAGCTTTTTGGTTGCACATTTGGTAGTACAGGGATTAATGCTGAGAAAAGGGTGGGGAGGGAAGGGACTAATGCAACATTTCCCAACTGTAAGGACTGTTAGTCAGAAGCATCGGGTCAGAGAAGTGCCAGAAGCCTCATCCCTGGAGGGACTTTTCATATTAGATCGCATAAAGTAGTAATAAATATGTAACAGTATTAGGAAACAGTCTGGGGCTGGGATGAGCTGGACTTAGATGACCTATAAAGTCTTTTCCATCTGATTTTCCGGGAATCTACGTCACAGTTATTGTTATGAAACATTTCTAAATAATGTCCAATTTCTAGAGTCCAAAGGTTAGAAAACGTTGAACAAAAAAAATGTTCTGATCGGCTTCAGCAACAGAGTAATCATAACGTTGGAGAATAAACACTTTCTCTGCTATAAAATGACCGTAACAAACAAAACCAAAAAACCCATGCCTGAGAAGTGTCTTTCTGCAGAGACCGTGACTATCCTGAAGATGGCAATAGCATTCCTTTAAAGTCGGGGACCTTTTTCACTATTTAAATGCCACTGTTGTTTGGAGTGACTGTCCCACCCACAAACTCTCCCTTCCATAAATTACTCCAATATAACTTTCCCCTTCAAAGGCTTGGTGAGCTGTTGCTGTCTTTCTTTTCCCCATCATATCGACACATCAGCATGATTTGCTTCATGCTTCGGGTCTGGAAAGGAGTGTTTGCTGCTGCCAAAAGCGTTCTTGCTTGTATTCCAAAGTAGGCAGCCCATAGAAAAGCCGCAATGATCAGCCTTTAAACCTCTTTATCGAAATAATTTTGCAATGCTCTATTAATCAGATATTTTATTTCGGTTTTCTATATCAGATTCTTCTGTTCTAAGGAGTGCTTGACAGACATCTCCAGACTGTGGATGTCTCATTCTGTGAACACACAGTATAAGCAAGAACATGACAAACTTTACCCAAGCTGCCCTTCTGCAGAGCCTCAGCCTTGATCTGCAGGGGCGGTCCTTCATGCCCATTCATCCCTTGCCTCTGCTGAAACTGCCGAATGCCAGAGGAGTTCAGAGTCCAATTCTCTGCTGCTCTAAGGACCCTTTTGATGCTCTTAAATTACATGACATAGCTGCTCTGTGCTCGGATGTGCGCATGCAATTCAAGAGCATTTTAACCCTTTATTATTAAGCTTCAATGCTGATCGTGGCCTATGTACTCTTAAGGAGCATCCACACATGTAGGCACGTGTGCTTGCAGCAGCTCAAATAGCAGCGACACAAATTTGTGTCAGAGATTTGTGCCTCAGCACATGTGCCTGAACGTGCACTTTGGTGTGGGGCAAGTTGTGCCACTTGGGACAAACTGACCCTACCCAGTTCCGTCTGGATCTTCTGCCAGGGGGAGCTAGAGATGGGGGCCAGCACCTGTGCTGGCCCCAGCAGTATAAAAGCCTGCCCTGGCAAATAGCTCAGGGCTACTTGCCCTCAGGAGCTTCTGAGGCCTGACCAGTTGGTATCTGGGGACGCTAGCCCTTTGTGCCAGCTGGAGTGGCCCTTGCACTGCAGCACTTTGGCAGCTGGGGCTGCTGCCTGGCTGTGACCTGCTGCCACCTGCAACAGTGCCCACCCCTTGGACCTGCGGTCACAAGTCTGCATGCCTGTCAGACCCAGGTGGAGACTAGACAGCCACCTGAACTGCATCATGGGTGCTGTAGCAGAGCCTCCTGCACCTCTGGACCAGCTGCCAGTGGGTCTATGGCTGCACAGTTGGCCTTGTGGGTGACACTGTTGTTACGTCTTCTGGTGCCCTTGCTCTGACACCTGGGCACTATCGCCCAGAAGATGCACTTGTTATGGTATCAAAGCATGTCCTGGCCCCAAATGGCCAGGAGGTCAGGCGCCTTGTCTGCCCTCCAGCTGGGTCCCTGGTGCTCACCCTGAGCAGGCTTCTCTGCCTGGGCCCTGCCACTTGCCTCACCAGCAGAGATCCTGCTGATCCCTGTTTAAAAAATGCAAATTCTCTGATTAAAAAACCCAAATTCTCTCATTAAAATACCCCAAATCCATGTTCTTCTGCAATTAAAATGAAACACCACTATATCTAGAGATCAGTTGGGCAATGTTTTATTGATATATGTACAATTTTAAAGCCATTTGGAAGCCTACCAGTGTCTCTATCATCATAATTAAACTAATTCTAGATATCTATACACTTTCACATTTGACCCTGCCTGCCCCCACTAGCGTCCTCCCAGCTGCAGTTCTGTCCCAACACCAGGACGTAAGTGCAGGTAACACTCGCTGCTTTGTCATTCTTGGGAAGTCCTCGACTGGGACTTAAGGACTGGGCTGGGTGAGCCCCTTCTCTTCCAGGCCGGCCTCCCCTGCACAGGCTGCTCTAGGGGCACAGGGGTCTCTAAGCCCAGCTCTAGTGATCTCTCCTACCTGGAGTACTCCCCCATCCCTGATCCCCATCTCTCTATCACATACTCCTGCTGACACTTCCCTCTCTCTCCCCACAGCCCATCATATCTCCAAGTGGTTCCTTGGACCATGAGCCTCCACCTGCCCAGGCTCAGGCTGCATGTCTCAGCACTGGTGTGGGCGCCGGGCAGGGCTGCAGTGTGGCAGTTGTCTCTGCAGCCACATCTTCTGCCGGCAGGTCCGGTGGCTGGGTACGCAGGGTGTGAAATTTGTGGGGGAATGTGGGGTTTGTGGGTAGAAGAGGTTTGGGGAGGCTTGCGGGTGGGTGTTGGGTTTGTGGGGGATGGGGCTTGTGTGGAGGTTTGGTGGGGTGTGGGGTTTGTGGGTGGATTGTTGGGGAGATTGTGAGTCAGAGGTTTGTGGGTGTGGGTGAACTGTGGGGGTGGGGCTGCTTAGGAGGGGTGGGCCCCCTGCCCATCCCCCATATGGTGTACAGCCCCCCCCCCCTCCCAAGTGGCTGTTGGTAGAGCTGGACACGGGCATGGGCAAACTGAGTGGTCATCCAGGTCCTGGACAGAAAGGGGGCCTCCAAATTTTTTTTCTGTTGTCCTATTATAATTTGTGGGGGCCGAGAGAGTGGTCGGATGGGGCTGCCGATGGAGTGGAATTAGGCACAAAAAGCTTGTTGGTTGAATTCAAAAGAACTTTACTTACAAACTGGAGTACTGTGTAGGTACGCTTCGTAAAGTTACAACACAAAAGAAAGCCGGGTGGCACACCGATGTTGTCCGAGCATGCAGGGCACAGGGTACGTCAGGATAAACAGCGACAGGGAGTCGTCGGTGGTTGATCAGGCCTCCAAGTTCGCTCTGAGATGCACATGGAAGTCTCTTCCGACGAGCATGCAGAGTTCTCCAACTTGGGCGGAAACTTGCCCTAACTTTTATATGGCTAACGAGCCAATTGTCAGCCGCCAGGTAGGAATAATTTACAATAAGCCAATCGAAAGCATGCATGCAAACAGTGCAGATGCTAGCTTTGGCGGGGACTGATCATTGCACCAAGGGTTTTCCCGCCACACAGGGGAATCCCTTGCAACCAAATACTCGCATTGTGCTGAGAACTCTGCTGTGTCGAGGCACTTCTAATCACTTAGCACAGACATTATTATTATTATTATTATTATTATTATTATTATTATTATTATTATTATCCTCATCTCTGGCGAAGTTTTCCTGGGGCCACCAGGAGTTTAGGTACAGTACTAGCCATTAGGGTGCTCATGGCCCACTGTGGACAGAGAGCCCCGGTGGCTCAGCGCCATTTCAGATCCAGCAGCTGCACATAGCACTGGTTTGGCCTCTGACACATGCCCTTGGGCAGGACTTGGCTGCTCTTGCTGTCACCTGCAGCTCCTAGCACCACACACACAAACTGTGTGCCCTCAGGCTGGGCCAGGTCCTATCTCCATGAAGCCAGCCCAGCCTGATGGCATGCAGGGCACATGGAGGTAGGACTCGACTTGGCCCTAAGGTGGGCCAAGTCTACGCGAAGTGCTGGAAGCTGACGGTGACAGCAAGAGTGGACCAGTCCTATTCAAGGTCATGCACCAGTGACTGGGCCAGCACCATGTTCACCTGCCGAGTATGAGGCAGTGCCACACTGATGGGGGCTCTGCCAACAGTGGGACACAAGCACTTTGATGTACTTCTCAGGTGCTGGGGGGTGGGTGGGTGGGCAGGAACTAACCCCTTCCGAGCAGCGCCCTCCACCCCCAGAGTCTCCCCCACGTCCCTGCTTACCTGGGACAGAGCCTGAGTCTAAGCTGCTACTGCAGCCTTGCTCTACTCCTATTTGCCCCAGCATGCTGGGGCAGCCTGCTGCAGCAGCAGGGGCATAGGGCAGCCTAGAGATGCTCTGGCTGGGTGCCAGAGCATCTCTTTGGAGGACCCAGCCTCTGGTTGCCTCTGGATTTGCTCCAGGCATGCGTCCTACACTGCCTTTTTCCAGCATTTTTTTTATACCAGGATTTCCCAGTATCAAATTTAGAGTTCATGCTGCACATATGCAGCCTGGAGAACATTTTTTTTTGTTCGAAACGGCATCTTGGATTGCTTTGAGATGCCACAACAGGCAGGTGCTTGCTTGTCTGGGACGTGGCTTTCGGGTGTGTCCAGATGAGTGCGCATACGTGCTTTGCAGCATGTCAAAGGCTTTTGAGGTGCTACAAAATGCCTGCAGTATATGTGAAAAGGTTGTCTGAGCTACATATTTGCAGCGTGGAGCCCAAATCAGATATCAGGAATTCCCAGCATCTAAAAATATGGTGTAAAATAAAGTGGGACAGCTCACGTGGTTACAGTATGCATTGCCTGAAACCAGACCCTGGCCAGCCAGAGCCATGCTCTAGCTGTCAGCCAGGCTCCATGTGCCTGGGATTGCCACCACTGAAGCCTTGGGAGGCCCCCAGGCCCCCAGGCAAGGCTGCTCGGGCCAGCCCTGGTGCTGGCCCCAGCCTCCTCAACCCCACCTAGAGCAATTTGCTGTGCACCAGTGTGTATACCACTGCTATTTGTCTTGGGTGCAATGCACATGTGTGCTCTTTTGGATGCACCCTTAGATGCTCCTCAGGGGAAGAACTTGTCAGTGGAGGATTCAGGTCTTAAAGGAAAGATTGAACGAGGCCCTTTATGAAAGGCCAAGAGCAGACTCCATCTGAGGTCATAAGACACTCTGGGGAACTGACTGGTTTCTGTATTCAGACACTTTCTTACTGTCCAAAGGTGCTCTCTCTGATGTTATCCCCATCGAGATATCTGTTGTCAGGTATTATAGTGATACATATTTTAGAAATACCTATGCCAGGCAGTACAGTACCATGGAGGCCCTGTATCCTGCTGTCTGGTTTGGATTCTTTTCTGTATTAACACATCATTTATCATGGGAAACAGCCCGATGCAAAATGCTGATATGTTGTATCAAGAGTAATTCCTGTGGGGTGATTCGTATTTCTGCTGCTTACGTGTTAGGAATATCCCTTTGGAAATGAACAGTTTGGCATCCTTCTTTTGAGCAGTTCTTTTTTGGTTTTGGGTTTTTTCTTGCTTTTTTTTTTACATTTACAGTGAGCTCAGTGCTCTGCTAACCCGTACCAGGAGTGGCTCAGAAATGTTATATAACGGGATTGGAATTTGGTCAGTCTGTGCTGTTTCCTGTTCAGAATGAAGATTCCAGACATTTAGAAATGAGGTTTACCCGACTCTTAAGTAAGACGAGTGGCTCAGGGGGGATAAAACAGAAGGATGAAATCTGATAGCAGGAGTGCAGAATACTGATTCAGGTGGCACTGGAGGCATTTATAAAACAAGGAACTTGCCAAGAATTCAATATGAGTGCTGAGCGGTGGAACTCAGTAGCATCTGCATGACCTGGGACCTAACAAGATTTATATGGTGTTGACGCATGGGTAATGCATTTGTTGCGTGGGGCGGTAGAGGCAAGGGGCCTGTGAATGAAGAAAACATGTAAAATGGCATTATAATAGCTATTATAAATTTGCCTGCAGTAGTTCCTAGACAAGCCTCAGGGCAGTGCATCATTCGGGGCTGGGACCTTCCTTGCCTCCTTCACTCGTGCACACATCCTACCAGTACCAAAGTAACCTACTCGAGGCAGATCAATTCCAAACAACGACTGTCTCTTGGCAAACAACCAGCCCCTGAGCAGACTTAGAGAGGCCACCTACAAGCTCCTTCTAAATGAAGCCACAGGTTAGATTCAGGCCAGAACGTGGGATGGAAGCTCCTTTGGTGGTGCCACTTGTTTGGCACGATGGAAGTCTACAAGGTTAAGCAAAGCTCCTTTGAGAAGGAGACAAGGTTCTTGGGGGTTGATCTGTGGTTGCAGAATGAGCCTTCCCAAGAGCTAAGGTACCATAAGAAACCTCAGCACTTTTACTCCAAGGATAAGGTTCATGCCTGTGACCATCCAATAAAATATGTGGGTGCTTAGAGAATTACATTTTTTGTGTGATGAGGCCCCTGAAAATGCTCTACATCTGTAACATAAGTCATGACTGCAGAGTGTTTTTAAAATGACTGGTTGTGCAAAAATTTAACCCTCGTCTGATGAATAGAGACCTACCAAACTAATGATTTTTGCAATTTTTGCAGAAATTGTGAATTTGGTAGCTCCCTGTGAAAAAGTGCAGGGACCATGAAACAGCAGCAGAAAGCCATGGCATCCTGAAGCATGGGGGAAGGATGGGTGTGAGTGGGAAGAGAGGAGGGAATTTTTGTGACGGAGTGCGGCAGCCTCCCCATGTCACTGATTGGCCAAGGGCACCCAGAAATCCCGCCCTACACTGGAGATTGATAGGTGGCTGTCAATCTCTGGTGGGGGTGGGACTTCTGGGGTCCCTTGGCCAATTGGAGGCATGGGGGAGCCTGCTGCACTTCACCCTGAAAATGGCACCCAGGGCCACACTGGAACCTTGAAAACCAGAGGCAGCCTTCATGAATTTGGTAGGTCCCTACTGGTGACGTATCAGACAGGGGCGGTCTAAGGCAGAGCGTTTAGAGAACCTGTGTATAGGCTCCCTGTGAGGGTTAATTTTGGGCAATTCCTGCTTGCTTTGTGTGGCTGTCATTGAGATGAGACAGTCTCCTCCCTGCATAGTGGGGGAGAGAGCCCTCCCAGCCACATGTATTCCCCCCAGCTACCCCTGCTGGAGTCTTGGAGGAAGCTGGGCTGGACCTGTGAGGTGGGGAGGGGGCTCCCTTCCTCCCACCTCCACTGCACAAGTGTCTTGACAGTGGTAGGTGCCCTCACGCTGGGAGCTGGGGTGGGAAATGTAGCCTCCCGAGTAGTCAGACAGGTCTGTGGTGGGGAGTCCTGTATTCCTTCCCCCATCTGAGGCTCTTGAGAGCAGTAGCTATGGCTGCCATGCCCGGAGCTGGGGGTGGGGGAGACAGAGCTACCCTGCCTTGCGGGCCTAGCTGAGCTACCCCTGTGTCTCTCTCCTCTCTTTGTCCAGCCACTGCTGATGCTTAATAGCTGGTAAGGGGGGCAGGGCTGGGGAGATCAGCAGTCTGGTAGCCTCTTGGGAGACTGTTGGAGTGCTCCTACCTCCTGGCCTGGGTTGGTGCAGGCAGGCTCCAACCCTCCCCCACCCAGCAGGTGAATGCCTGGTGTGTTCAAAGGTGCTGTAACTCATGGCGCTTTGTGTAAAGTGCCATGAGTTAGATCACTGCCCCGACAGGCTGCTTGCAGTTGTGTAAGTGCACTGTGTTTAAATCAGCACCTTAAATCCACTCAGGAACCATTCACTCTTCCAAACCAAAGCCCTGCATACACTCTTCTTCCTGTCAGAAAGAAGAGAGAACCAACACATGATAGATGTCATGGTGCTTATTGCACTGCTGAAAAGTACATGGGTACAACAATGGTGAGCTCCAGATAAGAACCTCCATAGAATAGAAGAGACTAGGGTTTTGTCACTGTTTATTACCATTTGGGTGTATTGCTGTATTACTCAGAGATGCCACCCAAGCTGGAATCCCATTATTCTGGGCATTGTGCAATAATCCAAAGGAAAAAAATGAAGATCCCAGACTCTGAGTTTACCAGCTAACAACCATATACAAAGAGTGGATCAGACAAATGGAGAAGGAGAGGCAAGTGAAGTGAGGTACTCTACAATAATCTGTGATCTCAACCTGGAGTAAGAGATTGCAGTTGGGATTTTGGAGATATTACAGTCTGAAATGTGTTTTCAGTATCAGTGTAGGGATTAGAGCTCTGAATGTCTGTGCTGGAGCATTGCATTCCTGTGCTGCCTCATTGTCTAGTCTGTCATTCTCCAGTCAAATGGGAGCTTTGTAACTAATAGGTTGCCTGCTAGAAACATCTGATTTTAAAGATATAAAATAATTTATGTGCATGTTCACATAAACTAAAATCAGATATTAGAGTCCCACATTCCTAGAAAAATCATAGCAACTACGAGTTTGTCTGTTACAAACATGTGATTGTATACAATGATGTATATGTGCATAAAAATCATATGTTTGTAGAAGGGAAACTATTAGTTACCATGACTTTTCTAGGAACATGGGAGCGATCAACCTGGATCAGATCAGTTCTCCATCCAGTCCAATATCCTCTTACTGACAGGAACTAGTTCTGGATGTTCAAGACACTGTAGTAGGCAGTTAGAGGACAGATTGTTCCAGGAAAAGTTTGCTCCTAACACCCTATAATTAGCATTTAATTCATGGCCTGAATCATGAGCATTTCTATGTTTTTCAAAGCTTTAATTTAAAAATGATTTTAAGTGTTGACTGTGCTGAGTCTGGTCAGGCTGGTTACTCAGCTGACTGTTAGTCTTTTGGCCATCTTTCAGTTGCATCAGATGTTTCTACTGAAGTTGAAATGAAAAATGTGTTATAGAAATTGTTTCAGAGGTAGTAAAACCTGGGAAATGGAAGTGAGCAATTAACAGAAACCTTACAAGCTTCCCTCAGAAATGTATTTTCCATCTTCTGTATTTAATTTTAATGAAATAAAATGTAAGTGCAGGCTTTTAAATGTAAGCAACAACCAAAAAAATCAACAACGCAGGCAAACGTGTCACCAACCCCACACTACCTCACTGCAGTCCCCGCCCCATGCTCCCCTCTGAGGCTTCCAGAAGAGCCCCAGAAGAAGTGCCCTCATCGTTTCATAGTTGGCCAGGTTGGAAGGGACCTGAGCAGATCATCAAGTCTGACACCCTGCCATGGCAGGAAAGAGTACTGGGGTCAAACAACCCCAGCGAGGTGTTCCTCCAGCCTCCTCTTAAAGACCCCCAGGGTAGGAGCTAGTGCCACCTTCCTTAGATGTTGGTTCCAGATCCTAGCTGACCTGAATGTGAAGTAGCACCTCCTGATATCTCGCCTGAATCTCCTCTCTGTCCTCTTGGTTGTTATTCCTCATTATTCCTGGTAGTGCTCAGGGGCACAGGGACTCTCCCATTGCCTGCTGGTCCCCCTTGGCCAGTTGGTAGACGGCTACCAGATCCTCTCGCAGCCTTCTCTTGTGGAGGCTGAACAGGTTCAGGTCCCTTAGCCTCTCCTTGTAGAGCCTGCCCTGCTGCTCTCTGATCATGCGGGTGGTCCTCTTCTGGACCCTCCCGATGCTGGCCACGTCCCTCCTGAAGTGCGGCACCCAGAACTGGACGCAGTACTCCAACAGCAGCCTGACCAGTGTCACATAGAGGGGGAGGATCATCTCCTTGGACCTGGTTGTGATGCATCTATGGATGCATGACAAGGTGTGGTTGGTCTTCCTGACCACGTCCCCACACTGTCGGCCCATGTTCATTTTGGCATCAATAATGACACCAAGATCCTTTTCTTCCTCTGCACTGACAAGGGAGTTCCCCAGCCTGTAGGTGTGCTGCCAGTCCTTCCTCCCCAGATGGAGTACCTTGCATTTCAGTGTTGAAACCCATCCTGCTCTCGTCAGCCCACGCCTGTAACCTGTCTCTTCCTTTGTTAATTGCACAGGCCTCCATGTCCCTGCTCGCCTGCACCCTGCTGTAGATTTCCCATTGCCTGCGCTCGAGCACCCAGATCCAGGACCTGTGGCATATCCTGCTTGTCAGCCTATGTGACTCTTGAAGGAGGCTGCTGGACATCACACGTGGCCATCTGAATGTGATGTAGCAGCTGGTCACCATGGGAAGTGGCTTCCTGCCCCTGAGCCAGTAGCTGGCCATGTGCTGGCCAAGCATCCTGGACTGAGCTACCAAGTTACAAGGGGTCAATGATGAAAAAGCCACCCCAGGTCCTATAGTAGGTGGGGTGCTCTGGCCTTTCCTCTAAACCATCAAGCACCAGTTCTGGGCCTGTGTCTCCAGCAGTGACTGGTGGGAGTGGATCATCCTGAACACCTGGGATGATGAAAGTGAGTCCAGACCTGGATGTGTTGGATGACCTTTGAATCTTGTTGCCCCAGGTGGCGGCCCACATTGCACATCAGGACATCAGCATGCAGCCACCTCTCAGTCCAGAGAAGCAGGTGGCCATAGCCATCATGAAGCTGGCCACCCCCAGCCATCTTCACTATGTCACCAACCTGTTTTGTGTTGGCAAGCCCAGAGGAGCTGGATAGGTGTGTGATCCCAGAGCACTATCCACATGAAAGGGCTGCAGGGTGGGGACAGGGGCAGGAGACATCTGTGGGGCTGGGAGGGGAGGCAGCTGCTGCAATGGAGGCATTGCCACATCAGGGGCTCTGGACTCCTGGCAGTCCCTCGTGGAACCACCTCCTTGCCCCCAGGGCCTAGGCTCCTTCTGTGGGGACCCTGACTCCAGATCCTCAGCTGTGCTTGGGGCCCATGTCACGTGGCAAGACTGAGCCCAGGGGCTGCCCTACCCTGACACAGCTGGGACACCCTCTTGCAGCAGGATCCAGGCCAGGAGAGGGGCTTCCTACTCTCTAGCTCCCAATTAGGGGGTGGAGAGGTGGGACTTTTCTCCCCCTCCATTGGCATCCAGGGGTCTCTCCCATGGGATCCCCATTCGTGTCACCCCTGAGAAATCGGGCATGCTGTCAGGGGCTGGGCAGCAGCCTCTCCCATCCATCACCGCCCAGCCTGGGGGGCTATGAGGTGGTCACAGTGCTGCCTCCTACTGACAAGGCCTGCAGCATCTCCTTCTTGGCTCTTTGATGCCTCCTATGGACATCCCTCATGTACTCTGCAGCTGTGCAGCCCTGTCCTTGAGCCACGCATCTTCTGTGTGAAGTTGCAACTTTTGTGTAGCCCTCTTGGGTTGTGATCTCACCCCTCTAGGTCTTTACTCTCACCTGTTCGAGGGATCAAGACTTGTCCCTCTATGGCTTTGGTCTCTGCCCTTAGGGCTCAGATCTCATTCCTCCAGGGCTGTCCCTGTCTTTTCCTTTCTCAGTTACCGGGTCCCTTACCCTGTCTCCACTCTCCGTGAGTGCTGTGCCCCCAGCAATGTCTCTGCCCTTCTCAGGCATCGGGGCCCTGGCCCCACCTCTGCTCTTGAGCTCTCTGAAGCTCAGGCACTATTGGTATCCCCACCTCCTTGCCAGTCCCAAACCTGGTCCACTGGTATAAATGATCCTCAGAAGGTGAGCTCTCAGGCTGTAATTAAAACTAAAAGTCCTCCAGCTTCATAAAAGCCGTTACCTCTTTCACAATCCTCCCATCCCTTACTTGTAGCCTGCTTGGTAGTTGGGACCTCCCAGGTAGTTTTTCATCCACAAGCATAATAGAAGAGCTCTTTCCTGAACAACCTGCAAAGACAGAGTGCCTCCTTGGGGTTCAAGCCCTGAGCTTATTTGCTGCCTAACCCCAGCCCCTCCAAGTAATGCAACTTCCCCCACAGCTGCCATAGGTGCTCTCTTTTAGGCTGACCTTGACACCAGTTTACAGCTTGCGGGGCAAATAGCGCTGCAGTAAGGACTCTGCTGTCCCGAGCAGCCTCTGCCCTACCGTACTACTGCAAAGCAGTGAGATCCGCAGTGAGCACTCCCAGCCTAAAGCGCCCAGGCGGCCTGTTTTTCTGTTCCTTTTAAAGGGCAGACTATCCCCCCTGGAGCGCTCCCTCCTGCTGGCGTTCCTTTAAAGTAATGGGGAGCCTCTGTCTCCCTGTTAGTGTCATTGCAGAGGCAGGCTTGAAGGAGTGATTTGAAAGAGGCTGTCATAGCTGTTTTACAGATTTGGATTGGAAACGCATCCCATGCTTAAGTGGATAGTACTAGATAAAAGAGTGCTTGGGTGAGAAGTGAGTCGGCAGGGCTCATGCACTTGGTGAGAGCAAATTAGAGGGGAAATGGCTTGCAAGATGGAGCTGATTAGGTGCAACTAAATCATGAGAGGTCTTAAAGTGAGAAAACAAGCCCCTTATGTTTGATGGAGCAGAGACAAGGGAAATCAATGGAAGAATGCAAAGCAGTGGTAACCTGTACAATGGTCATTTTGTTCTTTATCTCTGTTTAAATATAATTGACTACTTATTTATTTTTGGGCCACTAGCATGCTTTGAGTAGACAGCTTCATAGACTGTACAATAGCAGCATACTCTTTTCCCGCTGAGCTTATACCCAATTCACAGCCTGTTAGTAGCTCCAAGTAGTTGCTCCAAGTATGTGTTATCTGACTCTGTCTGACACATTGCTCTAGTGCAGTGGTTCAACCTTTTATGGTGAAGATCACTTTTTAGTAGTAAAGGGCATCCTAGGATCGACCCCACATGCCCCTGGACCACGGAGATGTCCAGACCTGGCCAGGCCGGGGCCCAACGTTTGTCTGGATGGCAGGCAGGCACAGCTCTGTGCAGTGGTGGCACAGAAGTGGTGGCTGTCCCTGTACAGATAAGGAGGGAGCTCTCCTGCACCCTTGGAGGAGCCTCCCCAGGCTCCAATCCTTCCACCACCCACCTGGACTAGAGCCCCACTTACCTTCCCCTGCTCCTGGCTGGGCCATGCATTCAGTTGCTCACTGCAGGGGCCTTGATCTGGCCCCTGCCCCTTCCCACCCCCACAGATTGACTTGCTGGGTCTGGGGGCAGTGGGTGTGCTGGGCATGCGCCCAGCTGTCCCCTGCAGCCCAGGATTGACCCAAAGAGGCTCCAGGATCTACCTGTCAATTGGGATCCCCAGGTTGGTGACCACTGCTCTAGTGGCTGATGAGAAAAATACAATTAAACCTCAAAACGCCAGATTTCAGGCAAGGCTGTTGACACAGAATAAAAAACTATCCTTGTACAGTCAGATACTGTCACCATCAGAGAGCACCATTTCAAAAAGATTTTTCAATGTCCCTCTTCTGTTTTGTTGGTGCTTTTAGGGCCTTTTAGTTTTTTGTGAAAAGGTCAAAATTTAGTCCATTTGAGATCAGGCACTAATACCACCTTTCCCCAAGGCTCTGTGTTGTCATTGATTTTTCAATCAGGAGAAGAGCCAACTATCACCCAACAGCCTAGATTAAATGAACAATATTGCAGTTGGCCTGTGACGTTCGGTTGCAAATATCTGCTGTGTAGTGCAGGGACGAGAGCACAGCATTTCTTGTGGTAAATGACCTGGAGATTCAGCCAGGGAAGTGCAAAGGGATAACTTCAATGAAGGGACAAAGCTTTTCATTGTTTTGGCTGCAAACCCAATGTTTTCTCCTCCGCCCTTCAGCTCAACACAGCAGTAGCTGTGTGAAATCATAGGGCCTGTGTCCTACAGAACATTGCATAGTATGATCTGCTGGCATTTTCTCATCTTAAAATCTATTAATTTTTGTTAAAAATATATATATTGGATTTTTTTGGACAACTGAAACATCAACATTTGATACCAGTGCTCTACACAGGGACATGCTAGAACCCTGGGTTAAATTCCTTGGGTTAAATCTGGGTGAGTAGAGGCAAGAAGCTCGATGCACCATCTATTCTAATCAATGGCAATAATTCCATTGGCTTTGCAGGCGTTCATTAAGGCTGTACATTTGCTGAAAATACAGAATGCATCTCATTCCAGAAGAGTGTTTGCTGAGTGCTCTCCAGCTTACACCTTCCTTGGATAGTAAGGGATCAACAGATTTAAATTTAGAAGGGGCATCCAGTGCATGAATCAATTGCTAGCTGAGATGAGGGGAATATATGAGGGGTAGTACTGAGATTAGGGGGCCAGTGCTTGCATCTTCAGGAGGCCTCAAATGCCTCTACACTAATGTTCATAGTATGGGGAACAAGCAGGAGGAACTCGCTCTCCTGCTAGGTAACACCAACCCAGACATAGTGGGGATCATTGAAACATGGTGGGACCCAACGCACGACTTGGCAGTGAATATCAAGGGCTATAGGCTGTACAGGAGGGGTAGCACAGGGAGGAGAGGTGGGGGTGTAGCCCTCTACATCAAGGAGAAATGCATATCCTCAACAAGTAGCACAAGGGCAGAGGAGGGACCACCCAACCAAGGGGAAGAGCTAGACCAGGAATTCTTAAGTCAGCTCACAGAGGTAGTTAGGTCAAAGGATGTGGTCATCATGGGTGACCTGAACTTCCCAGATATCTGCTGGGAAGAGCAGTCAGCCAGGTCTGACCGCTTTCGTTGGTTCCTAGTCAAGACACAGGACCTCTGTCTAACCCAGGAGGTTCACAGGCCCACCAGGGGAGACGCCTTGTAGGACCTGGTCATGGGCAATGACCTGGTGAGGGGTTTGCGGGTGCTCAACTACCTGGGCAACAGTGATCATCACCTGCTGGAATTCACTATCCAGAGCAAGGTGGCAAGGTCCAGAAAGACTACGTCCACTGCTACACCTGTGTCTAAGGATTTTTTGACACCTCGGTCCTGGGTAAGCTTTTGGAGAGAATTATTCTGGCACATGTCCGCGAGGGGCCAGCTGGGGAGATTATGCTTAGGGGCAACCAACATAGATTCATTAGAGGCAGGTCCTGTCAAACCAACCTGGTGCCCTTTTATGACCAGGTCACAAAATCCTTAGATACAGGTGTAGCAGTGGACATAGTCTTTCTGGACTTCAGGAAGGCCTTCAACACTGTCTCTCACCCCATTTTCATTAAAAAACTAGGGGACTGTGGCGTCAACACCTACACAGTCAAATGGCTCGCTAATTAGCTGGAGGGCTGCACACAGAGGGTGGTGGTGGATGGGTCATTTTCAACCTGGAGGGATGTGGGCAGGGGGGTCCCCCAGAGCTCAGTCCTTGGGCTTGCACTATTCAACATCTTCATTAGCAACTTGGATGGGGGTGTAAAAAGCACCCTGTTTAAATTTATAGACAACAATAAGCTGTGGGGAGAAGTGGGCACCCTAGAAGGGAGGAATCGGCTGCAATCAGACCTAGACAGGCTACAGGGGTGGGTGGATCAGACCAGGATGGGTTTCAACCTTGACAAATGCAAGGTGCTGCACCTGGGGAGGAAGAACCAGCAGCATACCTATAGGCTGGGGATCTCCCTTCTCGTCAGTGAAGAGGCAGAAAAGGATCTTGGAGTCATTATTGATGCCAAAATGAACATGGGCCAACAGTGTGAGGAAGCAGTCAGGAAGGCCAACCGCACCTTGTCGTGCATCCACAGATGCATCTCAAGCAGGTCCAAGGAGGTGATCCTCCCTCTCTATGCAACACTGGTCAGGCTGCAGTTGGAGTGCTGTGTCCAGTTCTGGGACCCACACTTCAGGAGGGATGTGGACAACGTGGAGAGGGTCCAGAGGAGGCCACCCACATGATCAGAGGGCAGCAGGGCAGGCCCTACAAGGAGAGGCTACAGGACCTGAACCTGTTCAGCCTCTGCAAGAGAAGGGTGAGGGGGATCTAGTGGTAGTCTACCAACTAGTCAGGGGGGACCAGCAGGCATTGGGGGGTCCCTGTTCCCCCAAGTCACTACCAGGAGTAACAGGAAATAATGGTCACAAGCCGGCAGAGGGTAGATTCAGACTAGACATCAGGAAGCATTACTTCACAGTCAGGGCAGCTAGGATCCGGAACCAACTTCGAAGAGAAGTACTCTTTCCTGCCATGGCAGGGTGTCAGACTTGATGATCTGCTCAGGTCCCTTCCGACCCGACCAACTATGAAACTATATAGGAAGACACTCGGGAAAACAACCTTCTAAAGCCTCACTGGAGGCTGGGGTGTAAACTATTTCACATTTACTTTAATGTGGGAATGCATAGATCGGCAGCTATTGTGCAGTGACTAACATGCCATAAATCCCTGCTTAATCTTACCTTGCATTATCGTGGTCAGGTAACATAGGGTATGGTTGAAATTTGTAAAATATAGGTGGCCAAAAAGGGAAGCTAGAGGAACCATCCCTAAATTGGCAAATGAGACAGCTGATCACATCAGGTTGTTAGCGTTCAAGTGAAAGCCATGAGATGTGTTTGTTACTATAATGCCTAAAAGCCAGTGAAGAACTGAGGGAACGTCTACATGTGCACTTCAATGCACATTAACTTATTTTAATGTGCATTAAAGTATCCGTGAAAAAAGTGGGCATTTTTACATGTGCATGGTGCCAGGCACTTTAAGTAGCAAGCTGTGCTAATTAAAAATGCCCATGCATCACATGTATTAATGTCGTTGCGCATCCCGTGCTGAAAAAATGGTGGCATGGATTTCCAGCATGTCGGAGCAGGCTCTCCACGTGTGTAGGAGCCCAGTGCTATTTAGATAATGCACATTAAAATAGGCTATTACTCATTAAGTGTTACTCAAAAAATCTGCTCTTTAGTTAATATTCATTAAGCCAGGCTAATGAACGTTTTCCTAGTACCTCACTATGGAGGTACTAGATTTAATGCACATTAACTAAAGCACATTGATGCACATGTAGACGCTCTGGGTTGCAATGTCCTCTGTAGTACACAAACGGCAAATAAGAGCCCTGAAGATCTTACTCCCCAAGTAGACGAGACAGACCCAGGATAAAGGAAAGGAGTGGCCAAGCCGAGTGCTCGCGGGGTGGCAGTAAGCACTGCTGTTAGTTCAGTGGCTTTTCAGTCTCTTTCTATTTGTTTTTAATCCCTTTAGGGCACGATGTTTGGATGAGAGAGGATACATGGAAGGTCAAAGTGAAAGAGGGGACATGGAAAGGCAGGGAGGGGGCTGGCCAATCAAAACAGAGCAGAGAATGACCCGAATGCGCTGTAGAAGACAGTATGACATCATCAGCCCCAGACTCCACTGTTTCTGCCTTCAGTGCCTGGCCGGATCCTCCCTGCGGTTTCTTTCCCAAAGCCTGTGTGGGTCAAGGAGATGTGTGATGCTGTTTGGGTCCGACTGCTTCGAAGTGTCGGGGGAGAGGGAGGGATCAGACTTGGACTCCTGCACGCTTGTCAGGAGGGTCATGGTGGTGGTAGTGCCAAGGGGGAGCCATTTCAGCCGCTCCTCCCCAGGGCAGCTCTGCCTGCTTTCTGCAGCTGTGAGTTTAACCATGTGAAAAATACGGAGTGATGAATTCAGTGCCTCTCATGCACAGGTTTGTAGCAATGGGGACTGCAAGATCCATTTTCGTGCAGAAGAGTCTGGCCTGGCTCCTTCTCCCTTTGTCTTCCCAGAGACATGGGCTTGAACATTGCAGGCGCGTTATGTCATTGCCACCATATCAGCCAGTTTCTTTATCCTACTTGTTGCCATCATTTTATAAATCACATCAGGAGCTGACACTGGGTCGTCCTGTCCTTACTGAAATGATTAAGTAGACCTACTCCATTAACTACACTTATCTTCTGAAAAACTGAGGACTCTCTGCCAAGATCTTGAAGGGAGTTAAATTAGCATCAGCCAGCTGTGCATGCAGACTCTGGAGACGAGACGTGAAAATTGCATGCGTTGTCATAATTGCAAACAGGATCCCACAAACTGAGCAGCCCTCTTCATCCCTCCCCTCAAAGCTATACACTGCTGCCTCTCTACAGAAATCAAAGCATGCCTTGGTTTTTCCCACTTAGTCGGAGCCGGGTCTCCGGTACTGACATTTGGTGCTACCGACAGGTCTTAGGGGAAAAAGAATTCAGAAGAAATTAGACAGAGGTTTTCTGCCTATTCACCCCGAGAAAGCAGAGTGCCCCCAACACATCTGGTCATGTCAGAGAACAAGCTTTTATTTTTTTTCCTTTTATGTCAAATACATTACAAGAGAGCAGAGAGAAGGCAAAATTGCCTGCCTTAAGGAAAAAACACAAGAGGGCATTTAGGTCATTGCAAAATGGCACCGTGATTGCCCAGGCCCTTCTATTATTGGATTAATGTCTCCTTTGCAGTGTTTTGAGCCACCTCCTCGGTCTTGGTTGATCGCTCATGAATTTCAGCCCCCTAGCCAAAACCTCCTTGGTTTTTTTTTCGTCAGCCTGTAACATTCTTCATCCACAAATGGAGGTCTGCTGCATGCTGCTGAGCCTTCTGAAAACTGCTTAGACTCTGAGGTTGATTTAAAAAAAAATCATGAGACTGGTAGCACAGTGAAAGTTTTGCAAGAAAAAATTGGTAAGGGATGCTCTTCCTTTGAGTCAGAGGTGGAACTGGGCACTTCTGTGCTGTGGGCAGTGCCAGGAGAGCTGTGGCAGTGGCTGCTATTTTTGCACCCTTGCCTCCCCAGGCAGCGTGCAGAGCCAGTGCCCAGTCGCACCCCCTTAGGTGTGTTACTGTTCAGAGTATGCACGTTGTTTGGGTGTTTCTACCAGGCATCCTGACAGTCAGGGTTATCCCACTCCCTGCAGTGATGGACAGACCAAAAATGTGATTCATGAAAGCCTGCTGGAAACCTTCAGCGTGTACCAGAGAAATGCTTCTGTCTTCTTCAGAAGTGCTGCAATGACCATGATGTTAACAGGCCACGGGTACAACAAAGAAAGAGAGTAAGTTTTGCAGCAAATTTCTAGTGGGGAAAAATAGCTTTGACATTAGGACCCCGGGGTTCTTGTTCTGGGCTTTGACTGTGCCTCTTACGTGGTCTTGGTTATGTTACTCCACCTCTCCCGGCCTCAGTTTAACTACCTCTAAAATGGAGAAAATAATTTGGTATCTGTCTAGCTGTGGCAGTGCCCTGTTTGTGCCTCCCACTTGAAGAGCATCAGGCAGGCTGTGGGCAGCCAGTAGGTGGGTTCAATCCCAGTTAGGTGGTCACCTGACCACAGGGTGCTGCCTGATTGGACAAGGGCTGAGCAGGGAGAGTATAAGCCCAGACCCTGGGAGCAGGGTGGACTGCCCTAACAGGGCGGGCATTGATCTCTTTGGGTGTCCGGGGATCCCTGCTGTTACACTAGTACATGGTGGCACTATGAGGCTGTACCAGGTGGACTAGATTGGCACAATGTGGGATAGGACTGTGTGTATACATGCGCGCGCGTGCGCACACACACACATTCACTCTCTCTCTCTTTGCTTGGTTTATAAGGTGCAAATCTTCCATACCTTTTGCCATATTTAAAGCCAGTTTTCAAAGGAATATGCTGAAATGTCAGCAAATTGGGTTTCATAGAATCACAGAAAATTACGGTTGGAAGGGACGTCAGGAAGTCGCATCTCGTCCAACCCCCTGCTCCAGCAGGACCATCCCCACGTAGATCATCCCAGCCAGGGCTTTGTCTAGCCAGGTCTTAAACACCTCCAAGGATGGAGCTTCCACCACCTCTCTGGGTCACCTGTTCCAGTGTTTCACCACCTTCCTAGTGAGAACATTTTTCCTAATTTCCAACTTAAACATCCCTTCCTGCAGCCTGAGACCATTACTCCTTGTTCTGTCACCTGCCACCACTGAGAACAGGCCAGATCCATCCTTTCTGGAACCACCCTTTAGGTAGTTAAAGGTTGCTATCAAATCTCCCCTCAGTCTTTTCTTTTGCAGACTAAATTAGCCCAGATCCTTCAGCCTCTCCTGAGAAGTCATGCCCTCCAGCCCATTTTGTTGCCCTCCGCTGGACTCTTTCCAACTTGTCCACATCCTTTCTGTAGTGGGGGGCCCAAAAACTGGACATATTACTCCAGATGTGGCCTCACCGGTGCAGAATAGGGTGGGATAATTACCTCCTCGATCTGCCTGCAATGCTCCTACCAATGCAGCCCAGGGTGCTGTTAGCCTTCTTTGCAGCAAGTGCGCACTGCTGGCTCGTATGCAGTTTCCTGTCCACGGTAACGCCCAGGTCCTTTTCTGCAGAGCTACTGCTTAGCCTGTCACCCCCAGCCTGCACCGGTGCATGGGATTCTTCTATCCTAAATGCAGGACTTTACACTTGTTCTTATAAAACCTCTTGAGATTTCTTTTTGCCCAATCCTCCAACTTGTCTAGGTCACTCTGAATCCTAGCCTGACACTCCAGTGTATCTGTTATAAGCCCCAGCTTGGTGTTAGGAATTTGCTGAAGGTGCCCTCCATCTCACCTTCCCGATAGTTAATAAAGATATTGAACAAAACCGGCCCCAGCACCGACCCCTGGGGCTCTGCACTTGATCCCAGCTGCCAGCTAGACATCGAGCCATTGATTACTACCCATTGAGCCCAATAATCCATCCAGCTTTCTATCCACCTTACAATCGATTGATCCAACTCATACTTCCTCAGCTTGCTTGCAAGGATGCTGTGGGACATGGTATCAAAAGCTTTGCTAAAGTCAAGGTGTATGTCCACTGCTTTCCCCACATCCCCAGAGCCACTCATCTCATCATAGAAGGCAATCAGGTTGGTCAGGCATGACTCGCTCCTGGTGAATCCATGCTGACTGGTCCTGATCACCTTCTCCTTCGGGTGCTTAGCAATGGATCCATTGAGATCTGCTCCATGATTTTCCTGGGGACTGAGGTGAAGCCGACTGGTTTGTAATTCCCTGGATCCTCCTTCTTCCCTTCTTTAAAGATGGGCACTATATTTGCCCTTTTCCAATCATCCAGAAAAGGGTAGATATACACACATACTTGCACAAGACACCTGGGTTCAAAGCCATCCTCAGCCTGAGAGGCCTCAAATTCTAATCTCTCTCCCTGTAAGAGGTATTAGTGTATTTGACATCAAATATCCGTTGACTATAATACACAAACCAGTCCTGTAGCAGAGGTTAGTACCCGGGGTTTCTGACTAAACCAAACTTTTTATGGAACAGATCCACTTTCCTCAGCTTCCCCCCCCATTTTTATTGCCATTTTTCTTGAGTTTTACAATAGAAAGCAGCAGATCTATGGCTACAGCCATCTGTGGGACTCTCAGTCCAAGACACTGTCTTGTCTCCTGTGTGTGCATCCCATGCTATCTTGAGCTCCTGATTGTCACTGGAAATGAGTCTCCCTTGTGGTATCAAGAGAATCTGTCTAGACTCATGTTTCTGGCTGTTTGATTTTTCTTTATTATGGTCCCAATTCAACACAGCACTTGACTTTGGTGAATTGCAATCACGTGCTGTCATCTTCGACTCAATGAGGATCTTGTTTGTGAATTAATTATAAGCCTGTGCGTGCTCCTACTTAGAGCAGCTCTGGCTTTGAGGGGAAGGAAAGGCCACACAAGATCAGGGGGCACTGAACAGTGGCGGGCAGGCAGCAGCGTGCTCAGGAAGTGTCCTGCCGGAGTCCCAAAAGGTTGCAGTGGACGGTGTCTCTGGGAGAAAAATTTCTGTTTCTTGAGGCCGTGTAAGATGCACTACTTTCCTGTCGATTCACTGGTGTGTGGGAGAACTGGCCTCTTGTGGACCGGTGTTGCTTACTCCAGGCATTTCCCTTTTAAGCACGCTGCATTCAGATGGAAGCGGGGACACAGACACAGACACGCACACATTTCTGGTGTCTCAGCAGCTGACTTTTCCCTTTATAGATGCGATCGCTTACAACAACACTCGAGCTCCAGAGCAAAATGACAGCCCTGTTTCTCAGCCAGGCAGCTAGTAGGATTTCTTGGCTTATTAATCAACCCCTAGCCCTTGACTACAAAGTCAGAAGAAGAAAAGAGGCAGACGTCTCTTTTGTCGGGTCATTCGCATTGCATTGCTGGTGGTGAACTTCTCCCGGCAGGACACTAGACCTCAAACTCTTAAACAGAGCTGTAGATACATTTCCAAAATAGGACTCGGGCTGGAATCGAGGGCACGTACTAAATCAACTTTTAAATGCCTTTTGTTGATTTTTTGCCTAAAGTTGTCAAGGTTCACTTAGACTGGAACCAACTGAGTCAGACCCTCAGCCTGGAAAAACTGTTATCATGGAGTCGGAGGAGCCAGGCTGACTTATATCAGCGGAGAAGATTTGTCCCTGTGATGTGGCAGGGAAAGGAAAGAAATGATTGCTCTGTGTGTCCCATCACGCACGAGCTGGCTCTGTGCATGGCTGTATGGGAGGCCTAAACTCTTCTTTCTAATGCTGTCATTTTCTGCTACACAAACATCCAGCCAGACCCGAATGCCCGCCAAAAAGGAGTCAGATGTCCCTGTCTCTGGATGCATTTCAGCATCTCTTGGAAATCAGTTTACTGCATTCTAGTAATAGTTCGTCTGGATTTTCTCCATCCAAAGTGCGACTCCTTACTATGCACCCAGTTTTGCAAGCTGTTGACTGCTGCTTTCAGTGGGAGCTGAGTACTCTATAGCCCAAAGGCAAACTTAGTCATTCCCCTCTAAGTGCAGGGTGACAGACCATGGGCTTTCCCACCCATTGTAATTAAACCCCAAGTTCACATGGAAGTTTTGCCTCCTCTCTGGTCAATGGTTAGTACTTTGCTACACACGGCTCTGGATTATCAGAATCACATACTCTCCGAGACTTCTGTTCAACTGCTTAAAGAACATTTTTAGCTGTATATTGATTGGTACCCAGGCCTCTCCTCCATCAGATGATTGCCTTAGTCAGTGCATGAGAAAGTCCTCTTCCCTCTTCTTCTTTATCTCCCATGCCAAGTGGAAGAGCTTTATCAGGAAAAGTGGATGCTGCTACCTCTTTCTCTGCCTTGTCCCAGACCACTCTGTAGCTTGGCCATTCGTGTCCTCTCCTGAGAGGTAAAAGATGTGTATTTTGAACCCTTTCATGATGACGGGGGCATTTTCAACCCAGGTCTTGCAAGTTATAGGTGTGTGTTTTAATCACTAGAGCAGGGGCAGGCAATTGTTTTGGGTGGAGGGCCGCTTACTGAGTTTTGGCAAGCTATCGAGGGTCGCATGATAGGCAGCCAGGGGCAGATAAATATTACTTTTCTAAATTTTTTAGGGGCTCTGCAGGCCAGATAGAATGGCCTGGAGCATTGCATCTGGCCCCTGGGCCGCATTTTGCCCACCCCTGCACTAGGGTATAGTATAAAAAGGGAGGGCACTATTTCTTTCCCTGCAGCCATATTGTTGAATGACAGTGGCTGATGTCTCTATCTGGTGCAGAACTCAGTCGTGTTTGGTGTGTGTTAAGGTTGCTGCATGAATTAGGCCCTTGAGGGGAGTTAAACTGAGGACCATATAGCCTGAGGCTCCCTCACAAGCTTAGACAGGAGGCCAGGGCTGAGCTGCTCAGCTGTGTCGCGATGATGGTGGTTCTGCACCTATTGATAAGCAGATTTTTAAGCACTTGAGGATCTCAGTGGGTGAAAACTGTGGGCATTAAGGATTTTGAGTGGTTTTGTGGGCTGCATTCTTGCACTCAAGAGCTAAGTACCAGTGAAGTCTCACCATAAGGGCTTATATCTCCTTGAGATTTTGGACCTTAGTTTCTCTGTGCCTCGCTCGGTTGCCCTTTAGTAAAATGGGCTGGGCAGCACTTCTTCACTCCACAAGACTGTTGTGAGAATATACACATTAGCCTGTAAAGTGCTCAGCCCCTCTGGCAATGGGGGCCATTTAAGTGTCTTGATGGGGGGTGTCTGATGCTCCACTTACCAAGGTTGTTGTACAGCTCAGGGAGGTTACAGATCCTTGCAAAGTTCTGCTTTTCTTACATCCCAGCGTGACACGTATCAGAAAGAAGTTTGACCTGATTTCCAAACTGCAATAAGTGACTTTACTGAATGCTAATTGACTTTAATAAGCAAATGCTGCATGCTTAATAGGAAGACAAAACAAAGCACGGGAGGCTAAGATAGCAGCCGTTTCTTTCTTTTTCTTTTTTTACCACTTATCCAAGTCTAATTTTCCTAATAATTTTACTGTGGCTCTGGGTCAGATGCTCCAGCCCTTCATGGCCCCAGTTAATGGAAAGCAGAAGGGAAGTTGCTCTGTGCGATACAGACCTGAGTTCACGCAGTCACCTCGCACAGCACAGCACCGAGGGAACCTGAACCTGTGTCCATGTGAAACATGTGCATGCCTCTCCCTAGGCCATGGGCTCTCGTTCATAAATCAGTGCCAGGCAGGTAAGGAGAGAAATGTGGGGTTTGGAAATAGCTCCTAGACTTAAGTGATGTATTTGCTCTTTCCAGGTGACATCTCACAAGGGGACTGGATTTTTGACTAATGCCTATGCTTTCTGCTTAGTTTTGACCAAGGCTTAAAGTACCCAAAAGGTCATTCTGTTCCCATTGTGCATTCCCTCGGCAGATTCTTGGGTAATACTTTGACCGTCTGAGTTGTGCGCTGTCAAGTATTGTATCTGATGTGTTAATACAGGGCTGGGCAATTATTTTGGGTGGAGGGCCACTTACTGAGTTTTGGCAAGCCTTCGAGGGCTGCATGACAGGCAGTCGGGGCAGATAAATATTAATTTTATACATTTTTTAGGGGTCCTGCAGGCCAGATGGAATAGCCTGGCAGGCCACATCCAGCCCATGGGCTGCATTTTGCCCACCCCTGTGTTAATAGGTCTGAATGAATACATCCCAAAGAACAAAGTGATGTGGTGACTATCATGCCTTCCTTGCAAGATGTAGGCCAATTTATGGTTCATGTTTAAATGTGGGAGATATGGGATAGGACATGTCCAGGAAGCATTTCCCCTGCGGTATCAAGTGTCTCGAGAAGAAAGCAGGCCCTTGAAGACTTTTAGAGGGCCAAACTGAGCATGAGGCGATGCATAAAAGGTGGAGCCTACTGGTGCATGTTTAGCCCGAGTTTAGTGATGCTGCATCCTGCTCAGGATGCGGCAGGCACAGAGGGGCTCTTGCACCAAACGCAACATAGCACCACATGCATGCATCGTGACTGGCACCCTGTGGGGCAGCATTATTCCCGGTGAGGTTACCCTGGTTTGGGTAGCTTTACGGGAGGGGCATACAGCATGAAATCATATGCAGGCTGTTTACGACATAAAAGCCTTATTTTGGCAGTCACAGAGCGTGGTGGTGTGGCCCAGTTCTGAGACAGCATCTGTTATCCTTCATTTTATCAATTGCCACTCACTAAGGGCTCAGATCTACAAGATGACTGTCCAGAGTAACAATTTTACTGACATGCACTGATAAGCCACTGCATACCTTGATGTCAGTGGAGAAGGCAGGAAACTCCATGCAGGCTGCAGGTGCTAGACATGGCTTTGGATCTAGTTTCAGGATATAGAAGCTCCTTCATCCAACAGCTCTGAGACTCCTCTTTATATTATAGTGTAGGAGAGGGCAGATATGCCCAGAAGCATCAAAGCCCTATTGCACTGAAAGAAGGATGCACCACGTGTGTGTTGGAGGAGTGCTGATTATCTCCTGCCTTTCAACACTACCGCCCCTTTGACTGCAACCCCATCTCCCTCTGAAGTGCCCATGGGATTTTCTCCTGTAAATACTGCAGCAAGCGCTGACATGAGGATGCGAGGCTGGCATTGCCCAAAAGATTGGTGCAGATGAAATATTTTCCTTTCCATTGAGATTGCCATTCAGCAGAAGCAGCTTTGGAGGATGGACACTACGCAGGAGCAGCTGGGACCGTATAAATTCTGGCACGTGAATTTTCCATTACTGTCATTCTTCCTTGAAAGCGAGAGAGAACCCATTCCTGCTTGGCACGTCTGAGATATTCAGTGTGATGAGCTCCCTGAAGATTATCCAGCGTTTGCTTTTCATTTTATTCTTGTGCTGCTGGTCCAGGGTGCTGAGTTCCTAGCTCCAGGGAGCAGTGGTAATGAGACCTAGTTTTGCAAAGAGATGCCAGATGCTAGTTTTCAACCCCCACTCCTTCACCCTAGGACACCCTTGGTTTCCTGTGATGACTCGGTCCAAGTCACTCTTTTCAGCTGACTGGACCAAGTGAGGTCTTGCACTCAGCTCAATGGCATTTCTCTGTTTGTATGCCTGGAGTTAGTACCTCAATCTCAAATGATGAGCTTAATGCAGAAATGGCTGCGTGAGGCTCTGTGGCCTTGTTATGCGGGTCGGACTGGTCCCCTCCCAGCCTGAAAATTGGTGAATGAAAGTCTGTGAATGATTGCGCATGTCCAATGACCCTTCAGTTCACATGTCACCTGGAGCCGGACTTAGCTTTCTAGAGCTGAAAACAGCAACCTCCCAAGCTTGAGCTAAAGGCTGAAGTCCACCTTCCCACAGGCATTCGTAGGAGGCACAGCAGGGGATCACAAGGTGATGGTGACAGCGATGAACGCCACCTTGGAGATGAATTTTCTCCTGCTAGCGGTCCCCAAACAATCATTTACAAGCAGAGAATCTGGCCCCAGGTTGCGCAGGGTTGAATTTGCCTCTTTCTCTGTACCTTTTGCAGGAAAAAGAACCCCTTAATATGGCAACTGTACCTAAACTCCTAGGCACCAGGCGAACTGCTTGTTTTTTTAAGAAAAATGATTTAATCACTAGCTCTTTACCAACCTCCCTCACCTTTTCATAACAACGTTCCTCTGTAATCTTTGATTTTGCTTTACTTTCTTATTCGACTGGGGACTTGAAATCAAGGGGCTTTGGCCACTGCAGCCAGGGTAATATTGAGTTGCATGGGAACTGCTACATAATGATGGCCGGTATTTAACACATATGTCCATTAAACTCCGCTGATTGAAAATGCAGTTTGTTTCAGAATATATTTAATTTGCTATTTTCCCTGGTATCCCATCCAATCTCTTTGGGTAACTGGATCTAGCGATTCTTTTCAGGCTTGGCCTTATGCCCGTTCAAATCAATGGGAAAACCTCTCATTGGCATGACTCATGCAAGACCAGACTCCACAAAGGCAATCTTTCCATTTGGAAAAGGGGAGGGCCGTTTCACCATGGAAATAATCACTAAGAAGTAACAGCTGTAGCTGCTTCTGGCTTCTGCTTCTCCTTTTATTTTTCTTTGTCTGGGCAGGAAGGTACTACTCGAGGATTAGGACTGGAGGATGCTGCTTCATTAAGAAGATCTCTTTATCACCAGATCTTGCCAGAGGGAGTGCTACAGCTAAGACTGACGTGCTCACCCCACCCTGAAATCCTTGCTTTTCTATCTTCAGAGTTGTCTACAAAATGCTCCTTTTTCATTCAAATGTGCATTGTCTTACCTAAAAATCCAATTTTTTTAAAAACGTGAGTAAAAACTTAGAGACCTTTTTTCTTTCCTGGATGGGAAAAGTTGATTTTTCTGCTTAAACGATAATGTTCCAGCTCAATTTTCAATGCTGTGAATGTCTAAAATGTAAAACTTAGAAGCAAGAGGAGTAATGACGAGACCTGCGAAATCTTTTCAGCACTGTAAGCCAAAGGGGGTTGTATTGATTCCTGGTGGCTGAGGCTCTATCGTGGTTAGAGGGAAAGCATCCATCACAACGTGGACATGTCCCACTGAGCTACCCTATGCGTGTATCTGAGATGCTGTGTTGATGTCAGTAAAAAGGCAGTGATGGACGCCGGCCAAGGATCTGACCAAAATGATCTCATTTTTCCTCACTTAGTCACTGTGTGTGTGTGTGTGTGTGTGTGTGTGCGCTCATTTGAAGCCTGAAGTTATGATGTGAATAAACCTCAGCTGAGGGTCTGTGAAACGATAGAGAGATACAGCCTTAAAAATGGGCTAAAGACTTGGAACAATTTTGAGGAAATGTTTTGCCTGTACTGAAGAGTTGAAGATGTATTCCTCACCTTTCTTAAAGCCCAAGCCCTTGCAGCAGAACGATTGCGGTATAGATTTGGGGGTCACTGTAACGATGGCCAAAGCATATTTATTTTCATTTCTCCAGCTAAGATGCAGAAGGTCTTGAAGTACCAGTTAGGATCCTGCCGTAGGTGCTCCGGGGAGTTGGTCAGCAGGCTAAGTTGTGACGATGTTATGCTATTGCGTTCCTCTTATCTTCTCCTGCTTGATACCCGTCGCATGAGGGCAAATGTCAAATGCCAAGATGCACGTGGCCAAGTGAACCGGCGAGTTTCCTCTCATCTTTGTCACTGAACCTCAAGTCTTTGTTTCGCATTAACACCAAAGGCTCGAGTTCCCGCTGGAGCCTGACATCAAATTGCTCTCCTTTGTGCCCTTCGTAAGGTTGTAGCTTCAAAAAAGACTACAGTGTCTGGGCTTAGAGCCAGACAAGCCAGAAAAATTACCCTGAGAGTCGTGGCCTCACTGAAAAACACCTGGGCATATGCTAAGGCCACAGAAGTATTTTAAATTAATTTTCACTGGAGTGGGTCACTTTTTTTCAACCGGGTTTAATGGGCGTGTTTACACAGGATGTTTATCATGCAGCTGACTAATTAATGGCACAGTAAACATCTCGGCATCCACGTGGAGCAGGGCGCGCAAATTAATAAACCCTGCAGCAGGGCAGTATTTGTAAAATGCAAGTGCTACCCTGCTGCGGAGGTTTTCCGTGCCCAGCAGCGCACGTGTAGACGCTGCCCTGGTGGGCTGGGGTGCGGAGTACTTCAGTGTGGGGCTAGCTGGCCGGCAACCCCCGTGCTGAAAGCACCCTGTGCCCCAGACAACCACTCGGTAGCGTATGGAGCCCTGCCGGAGCAGCCTGAAGCACCCTCATGCCTCGGCCAGCCCCTCCGCAGCACCATCAGAGCAGCCCTGGGCTGGCACTTTGACCCCCCAGGCCCCCCGCCGGCCTGGGCTGCTCTGCTCGTGAATAAACTCTGGCACAATAAACTCAAGAGTTTATTCGTGTGCATTAGTTTCATGTGTAGACATGCCCAGTATGATTATCATTATTGCTCCTGTGGCAGGTTTCACTGGTACTGTTACACAGTCTTCCCGGTGCTTTGTAAAAGTGAGAGCAAATCCCCTTGGAACATCTTAGGACAATGTTTTAGCTTTTCTAGAAGAAGCTCTGGGATCATTTGACCCCAGCTGACTTCCTGCCCCTTGGGTAGAGGGAGCTGAGGATCTTGCGAGGTCCCTTCCAGCCCTAATGTCTGTGAAGTCTATGAAAAAGAGAAGTTTGGAAGCAACAAGAGAAGGTCCCTTCTGCTGAGACAGAGGTTCGGCTCTGAGTTAGTTCGGGAGGAAAAACTATGACCTGGGAACTGGGCATAGATATTTCTTGGGAGGAGATTCCTGAAAGCAGGACTTGTTCTGCGTGTTGTTTGGCCTCCGCTCTAACCTGGTGGATACGTGCAGTAAAGCACTGGGAGCCCGATCTGCAAAGTCTGCTGCTTAGCAATGGGTGAAGCTGCTGAGGAGGACGCTGACACTCAAGACTATTGCGCACCTCGGTGAAAAATGACGTAGCTGTTCAGAGGAGCCCTGAAGCATTTGGGTTTCCAAATTCCACGGACTTTTTTTTCTATAGTCCAAGATAAGTGAGATACATACGCCGTCAAAAGAGCTGAGAATCGGCGCTTTCCACCAGCTTTTGAAACCAAGCCACCGACAAATTGAATACATTTGCAGATGGATCTGCAAAACCGTGAGCAACGTTCTGAACATTGTTCACTTTCTTTACTTATGTATCCTGTTGACCTCCGAACTTGGCAGGGCCGACTCTCAAATCTCCGTGGTTGCAAATTTACCTGTAGCTAATGAGCGGTCGGGAGCGGTGACAGGAGATCTGGATGCAGTTGTGGGGAGGGCACGTTCTTATCTAGATAACCTGCCAAATTTGCTAAAGCCAGTCAGGTAGGCAGATTGTAGCCATATTGGTCTAGAGGAAAAGGTAATCAGGACTTACAGTAGGGATGCATCTTTCATTAGACCAAGATTTTTGCAAAAAAATGTTTTTGATTGCAAGCTTTCGGGCACAAACAGGAAGCACCTGTGACCACCTGGGATCCTGCTCCTGCCTTTGTTTCAAGGTAATTTGCATCATCACAGATCCTCACAGGAGGTGAGAGGCTTCATACCATCAGTGATCCGACTGCCCGCAGGAGTTTTCCATCTATTGACTCCTCTGTGAAATCCTATGAACTCTCATTTCTACTCAGGAGAACTTGACAATCTTTTCTCCAATGCCTGCTGAAGGGTGTTTGTGCCTGAAAGTTTGTAATTAAAAACATTGTTTTTGCAAAAATCGTGTTGGTCTAATAAAAGATATCATCTCTACTATGAGTCCTGATTGCCTAAAGCCAGTGAGGCAAGCACGGGTTTCCAGTTTCATTCGACAAAGCTATTGCTGACAACCATCAAACTTTATTTCCAGAAACTCATTAGACTTTGCCTTCTATAACACCCAGGTCAAGATCGTCCTTCATAAGCAGTAGAAATAGTAGTTTTGGTAAAAAAGCAACTGGGATCTGTTATAACAATGAGTGTCCACGGCTGGCATGAGCCCAAAACTACTTCCCTGTGGCGTTAGTGTCACTTTACTCCTTCGGCCCCAGAGCTGACCTTGATCTGAACTTAGCTTAATTGCCCAGTGCTAGGAACTGCCTTTTCAGGCCCCCATGTCTGCATAAGATATTCTCATGACAGTGATAGCTGTGTGAAATTGCATAATCTTTCCAAACCAGCGGGGTCATCCACCTTGCTGTGGTCAGTGACTTCCACTAAAGACCATTTATTTTACAGCAAACTTCCTATCAAAAGATTCATTGCCTCTGCTTAAGCTACTGTTTGGGCATAAAACTACTGCTTACAGCATGAGCAGGGCTTGCATAAAGCATGACTCAAGATCTGTTTATTCACCCACCTGGTAGCAAACGGAGGCTTGCTGCTGTAAAGGAGTCTGCGCAGGCAGCTGAAGGTTTTGCAGAAACAAGCACTGAAGTCAGGGAGAGCAGCACAGGCCCTAGCTCTCCATCTAGGGATCCACGCCGGCACACACCGAGCCCCTTGCCACGTGAAAATGAAGAGCGTGTATGTACCGATCCTCTTGTGGGAGTTCACAGATATACCAGTTCCTCCACGGGCTGGTGCCCTGGCTCGAGCATTACATTTGGAGGCTGCAGTGTGGTTTTCAGAGCAGCGTACGTGCAAAGGGTGGTTCTTGAATTATTGACTGTGCAGATGGCTATTAGCAAGCTGGTTGATGGTAGCTGGCCAGTGCCTGGAGACTGGGATTGTGCTTGGTGCAACTCCAGCCTGGGTTTTGGGAATCCCTTGATTTCCAGATCCTGTGCTATGGGCACGTGTGCAGGAGTCTGTGGTGTGGCGGGGCTGTAGCTGCAGAGTCGGGTGATCTGTTTCCAGTGCCGAGCCTGTCACTGGCTGCCATATCCCAGTTCAGTCCAGTAGCCCCACACAAATGCAGCTGCGTGTGCCGTGGCTATTCTGCGGGCTGTCCTTGCCCTGCCTAACAGCTGCGTCTGAGAAGCAGATCTGCTCCTCCCTTACTTTGAATTGGGCACTTTATTCATCCCAGCCATGGCCCTGGATTACCTGACGGGTAAAAACCTTTTCCCATTGACTTGTTCCACCAAGCTGCAATGTGGTTGGGCCTGTTGTGCTGGGATGCTCTTCGTCAGAGCTTGTCACTCGGGGCCACTGATCAGGAGGCAGTTGGGCCTGAAGTGATAAGGAGCACAGGGGGTTACACAAGAGCTAGCTTCTGGAAGTAAGTGTGTCCTGGAGACACACTCTGCAAAGGCTTTTGCAGCAAACAATCAACCACCATGTCACTGGAAAATGAGAAACGCCTTCATTGTTCAGATAGGACACTCCTGACAGCAAGTGAAAGAGGCTGAATAAGAGCAAGATGGATCCAGATGTTGGCTTGACTATAGTAAAGAAGGTCTCATCCTCAATCCAGAGTGAGGATGAGACCTTCTTTACTATAGTCAAGCCAACATCTGGCAGAGATGGCTCGAAACCACTCACTCCCCGCTCCAATAGCAAGCAAAGAAATGAGAAAAGCAGAGAGAGAAGATGGGAAGGGGAGTGTCCGGGTCCAGATTCCAGATGAGGCCAAATCAGGACAAGGATTTTGGGCTCAGATTCAAACTGTCCTCACGATAGTTTGGCTGCCTGTGATCGTGGACGTCTCCCAAGGTCTGACAGTTTCCAACATCTTTTGCAATCTTGGCTTGAGATCTCGGGAGAGCCCTCAGCCGGGTGCTGGCAATGCAGGCCCTTTCCTGAGAAGGGAGAGGAAGGCTCTCTAAGTATTTAGGGAGGAGGGAAACAACAGCGATTTAAACGAAAGGACAGTGTTAACACAAGCACAACAGGGAATCAAATAGTCATGAATAAGCCTAGGCTGGATATCAGATGGCCGTGTCTAACCACGGGAGGAGGCAGGTTGTGGAACGGGTTGCCTGGCAAGTCTAATGTTGCTGCTGGCTGCTCTGGGGGGAGGCGCACCTTTCCCCATTGTGCAGTCCCTTCTGCCTCCATGGTCTGTGGGATTATGGCTTGTATCCTCCTCTCTGTACTGCGCGTGGAGATGGAAGCATGATGAACGAGGTTACTCAAAAGCATTAAAATGGGCGGTACAATCCTCATTGGCTACAATAGGAGCAGAGTTAGGCCAATGCTGTTATAAATTCCAACTTTAAAATACACATGTGCATGGAATAAACTGGTACAGATTAGGGGTGGTTGTTAATGTTTCAGCCATCACTGGCATGTAGTACCCACACCCACCCCCCGGCCTCAGTCTCTCTCTCAAAGTTTCCTCCAGACCCTAAACGGTTATAGCACCGATATGAAGAAAACACCCGTATCTTCTAAGCCCTCTTTTTGTTAGCAATGCACAGGCCACTTTAATTGCTTCAATTATGTGTTTTTCTACTCTGGCTTCTCGGTGCTCTAATGACAATCCTCCATCTCCTTGTGCTACAAAATCCTCTGAAATGCTGGAATTTGGATTCCTTTCCGAGCTGGCAGCAACTTTCACATGACGAAGCTCCACAGCTCTGTAACTAATTCTGCATTTCTTTGACAGTTGCCACGTTCTTGCAGTGCGATCAACTGGCGGAAAAACCTCCAGCCCTGAGATGTGTTTAAATTCCACAACGCTTCTGTGGTGCAGCAATTTTCCCTTTTCTTCTGCCTCTAAGCGTCCCTGGAGTCGCAGTTCTGTTATGCGCCATACAGCCAGAGCAGGGCCTGCTTAATAAAGGACTGGTGTTGTTTCCAGCAAGGAAAAAAAGATGGTCTTAAAAATCTTCCTTAGAGATTGTGCGCGCTGTCTGTAGCACTTAATCATTCCTTGTATTTTATACAGAGTATCTTTAATATGTACGGAGAGCGATTCGATCCTTTAAAAAAGGGAAAGTACTTATTTATGTGCAAATGTTCCTAAAGCTCCCATACACGCTACGGTTGAAATGGATTTGGGTGTTCAGTGTGATCGGCTGGCAAGTGCGAGTCCCACTGCCATCTCCTGGATGCAATCGGGATTGCTCTATTCTGTGTCATGGCACCTATACTGCAGTCAATCCTCAAACGTGCTTCTTCGAAGAGACAGGGTCTGGCTGCTGGATTTGTTTCAGCGTAGTAACAACTCTGAAGATGGGTTTGATCACCGATAGCCTTTTCTCTTTTTTTGTGACGAGCAGGTAAGCAGAGAACATTTCAGTGTGTGTGTGTGTGTGTGTGTGTGTGTCTTGCACACAGAACCCTTTTCAATATAGGATAACATGGTGTCAAAACCCCATAATCGGCAGGCAGATTAGCAGAGAGCTGAGCATGGTGAGATTTCACATTATATAGCTGTTAAGGGACTTTTTGGTCATCAAGCCTGACCTCTTAAGATGAATAAAAGAATTTGGTCTCAAGATTTTCACCAGGGGCGATTTAAAATGCATACCGAGGGGTGAAATTAGCCTCTCCCCCAAGGTTTTTTTAAGTTATGATGATGATTATCTGGGTTCCACTGATTTCTATAACAATAGACTTATAGGGAAAGGCTTTTTTGGAGAGGTGTGATTACAATCGTTGAGCCGACTCTCCGGAAGTGATATGGGCTAGAAACTGGCAAAAACCAGGATGAAAATGCCAACTCTCGTAGAACCAATAAGTAAAATAAAACAGGCAAGTTAACCACATGCACTGTAAAAAAAAAAAAAAAAAGAATCTTTAAAGATGAAAGAGTTTAAAAGTCTAAAAAGTTATTGCTTACTGGTACTAATTTGGGTAAGAACATTTGTTCCACAGTATAGGAGGGGTCACATTCATTCCTGAGTAAATGAATGGATTTCCCTGGAGTTACATCAGACGTGAATTTAGGCCATTGCTTTTATAACCTGACAGGATACTTGAAAAAGCATAGAAACAATATTTATTATGACATGGTGAGACATGATCATCTAAAGCAGAGGCTTCACCTCCTGGCCCTGTGGGCCAGATGAATGGCATGGGGGTAACCCACAGGCTGGATACCGGATGAAGTTGGCACGTGGGGTCGGTTCATAGGTGCAGTCCAGCACTGCAGCCTGGGCTCTGTGAGTTCAGATCAGGCCGTGCACTGGCATGATCTGGTGCACAGGATTATATTATCTGGCCTGTGGAGCTCTGCACAGGTCCAGAAATTTGGCAGCAGGGGAATAGCAATTAATGTTGTCATTGGGGAACCTAGAGAGCCAGATGATATGGCTCTGCAGGATCTGGCCCACAAGCCCCAGGGGTTTAGGACCCTTGATCTAAAGCAGTGGTTCTCAAACTCATTAGACCCAAGGCACCTCTTGGAGAATGCCAGCCCTTAGCTTTCACTCCTTTTATTGACTACAGAAAATAACAATGCATTTCTCCCCCAAAAGACCACAGCAGGTCCGAATGTTTCTATCGCTGTGGATTCCTTTTTGAAACCTCTGGGTTTATTTTGCAAAACATGTCTGTATGCTTAACAGTGCTAACATTATGTGGCACCCCATGGCAACCTTGAAAGTATCTCAAGGCACCCCGCGTTCTGGCAACCACGGATCTAAAAGTTTCCTCTTTGCTACTGAGTTGTTGTTAATGGCTGAATATTACATCTACAGGATGGCAGCTCTTTTGAAAAGCCACTTTTCTGCCCTGAGGGATCCTAAGGGAAGGGGTGGGGTGTATATCTGGAAAGGAACCCATTTATACAAGCAGATTGTTTCCCATCAATACCAGGGGGGAGTCAGTGTGTGGATGGAGCCCAAAATGGGGACTTAGGCAATCTGGCTTCTGTTGCAGGCTCTGCCACTGGCCTGCTTGGGAAAGATGCGGCGTCTCTGTGTGCCTCATTCTCCTTGTGTAGAAAATGGGAGTGATGATGCCTCCTATGGAAAGTACGATAGAAAAGACAGGGATGTGTTGAACTATTTCCCTAGTCAGATGATTTCTTGGAAGGGGCATGGGGGAAAAGTAAGTGTGAACACATGCACGTATCTGTTGACAAACATATGCATGGGGGTGTCACATTTTTCCCCTTTAGTTCAACCCAAAGCAAGGGAATAAGTGCGGGGAGGGGAAATCCTTTTATGAAGGGGGTGTCCGCCCGTCCAAGCACCGTTCTGCCATTACAAGGGCAGGAGTGAGTGTGTAACGGCTTGTCACTGAACTAGGAGACTACAGCTGGCTCCAGCTTATCAGCTCACTATGACGCTGCCCATCCAAATGCAGCTAAACACCCTCTGTTAAACTACTTGCAGTGAGTTACTTAACCAGGCAAGAGGAGTTTTGTCCTTGCTCCTAATGGGAATAAGATCAAGGCTGACATGAGCCAGGGTTTGCAGGGTTGTTTCCTTGCTCATGGATTGGCATTGCACTCTCCCTCTTCCCTGGGCAGGACAAAGTCCCCTGCGCAGCAGAAATGACTGTAGATGGCAGCATCGGCATTTGAATGGGAGCACGGGGCTGACTGTTACAGCTGATTTCATCATCACCCCAGAGGAACTGGGTCCTGGCAGGATGTGCAGTGCCTCAGCATGGCAGCTGCTGCTGTCTGACAGGGGAGAGGAGGGGGCTGGAATTTCGGAAGGTGGCAGGTCATGAAATACCGGGTGATTATTCAAGTTGTTCAGTTGAGTAGGGATATCAATCAAAACCAGGTCTCCAGTGCTTACTGCAGGGGGGCCAGGAGGGGAATAGCTGTGCCTGCGCTGGGTAGATCTGCTTTGAAAGAGTCCTGTATTGTAACCCGGGCCCTGCCTTAGACGAGTGAAATATGGGTTGTACACTTGCTATGCACCGGACAGCTGCTGACCTGCACTTGAGCTTGTCTCTGGCTTTGATCACCTGCCCCCCTCACCACACACGCTCACTATAATGGGCAGTCCACGTATGGACCAGTCTGCGTGCGTAGAGAGGAGAGGTTTAGCTGTCTTCGTGCTGTCTCTATTCTCTGGCCTGTGTATGACGGGTGGGAGAGACTGGAAGGGACCCGATATAGGTAGGTCACATTATAACCGTTCTGAGTGTAGAGGCAAAAGGCTGCAGTAGGGATGTCCCTGGGGGGTCCACCAGGTTCAGGTGCGAACCCTGCAGCCTCAAGGGCAACCCCCTTGCACTCATGAAGCAATGTGAGTGGGCTTCCCCCTATGCAGCCCCTGGGCCTCATGGGAGATCTTGTCACTCTGCTTTCACTGATGGAAACTATGGCACTGATCTCTACCTAAGTGGAAACAGATGAATCCAGGTGGAGTGAGAGCAGAACCAGGACCTGGGTTTGTTGAGTCATCCAGCATGTGATCTGACATTGAACATGAAAATGGCCCTTTGAGGTCTGTTTCCATGTTAGCACCACTGCCTGGTGGAAGAGAGAAGTGACTTAACCCCTCAGCCCACTGATGGGCTACTTACCTGCCCTGGCTGTTGGTCATGGCTTCCTATAAAGTGGAAAGAGAACAAAGCCAGCGGCTAAACCGTTATGGCTGCAAACCATCCGGGCAGCCACATGTTCTGGCCGGACGGCCCAGGTGAAGTGCTATCTTAATCTCTGCTAAGTCACCGCCAATATTTTCCCTGGCCTGCTTTCTCTGTAGGACAGCATCTTCATGACAAAAATATCATAAAATGTAAACTCCCACAGTTGGGTCCAGTCAATGCCAATGGAAGGAGCACCAGGATTTTAGGAGCCTTTATGCCTAATTTTCACATGTAACCTCCTGTTTTAACCTATGTAAAACATGCATTCACCCAAAAGGATAAAATTGTGGAAAAAAAGCTTTGAATGTAACGTGGAAGGAATTTTGCTCGGACTGAAAGCAGTTTCAGTTACTTTTTGTTACATGGCTTTGGTGAGACGCACCTTAATTTTAGACCATCGGGGGAGTGTCTTATACACCAGAAAATATGATAATTTATACATGCTTCTGTTCCCCAAGGGTGGATTGCCACAAGGGCTGGGTACATGTGGTCGTGATCACTAAAATAATGTCAAGTCCAGGCTTCAAGGTCAATTCTGGGCAACTTTAGGCCAAGCCTGCTAGTTCTGCTGAGAATGGGAGATAGACAGCTGTTTCAAGCAACACCCTAGCCTCTAGACAGATAGTGCTGCAAGGGCAATTGCGCTATTTATTTTGATGTATAGACTCATGCTATAACAATGACAACTTTTCCTTTGCTCTAGGAACCCTTACCCAATGTGGCACTAACTGATGCCTCACCACAGTGAAAAGTACTTTCTGCTCCAGGGTCTGGAAGGCATTTCCTGAGATTGTCAAGACTCGGTAGAGAAGTCTAGTCCTGGAGCGACAAGAAAAAACTGCTTGGCTCTGGCTGAGAGGGGAAATAGGGCACCGAACTAAATAGCAGCCTGCTGCAGCATTTACAAGGGAGAGTAATCACAAATAGACATGTGATCCAACCCCAAACACAGTGTCTAACCTTGGCCCTTGCCAGTCAGGCCTACCCTTGACATATACCCGAGAGGCCTGACTTGCACTAAAGCAACACTTACATAACTTGTCATCAGATCTCGTTGAATTGTATCGGGTCTGCCATTCACCCTAGCTGGAAATGAGAGACAGGTGTGGAGTCCATAGACTTTGAAATCTTTGTAAAACAGCATAGGAACAAACTTCATACGAAGTGATGAGCCAGGCTCGGCTCCCATTTATACTGGAGTCAGCCAGATAAAACCGAAGCTCTGATGCACTAGTGCCTGTTTAAAACTGAGATCTGCCTATCGGCCTTGACCTGTGCCTGAGCATTTGCTGTCTTCAAATGGTGGTATAATGGTCAGAACATCTGCAGAAGCATTTTAAAAAGCCTTTCTGCATTTCTTATACTCCAGTTTCAAAATAACCCATAGAGATGATGTACCATGGTCACTGATTGCAGACAGCACCCCAAGGGGCATTTCTGCAGAAATGGTCAGGGAAGCTGGTTACACTCATGTAAAACAGCAATGGAAAGATGATGCAAAACCCTGATCTGGAGTAACTCCATGCTGTCTGGTGGGGAGTTATCCCCTGGAAGGATCAGGGGTAAAGCTCTACTGCTGGCAGTTACACCAGGTTTAGGTAATGCCTGTCCTCTTCCATCCCAAGGTAGCTGCTTTCTGAAGGCAGACCTGTGCCTTCTCCAACTATTGTGTGAGCTACCCTGTCTCTTCCCGCTGCCAGTGTAATGTATATCAGCATAGAAAACCGATGCAAATCGCACAGGTTATGTGTCCGTCTGTCCATTGAGGTATTGGAAGCTGCACCACGGTGCCTTCGTGGTCCAGTCTCCTGCAGGCTCATTGCTCCAAGGGGCAGGCGGAGGCAGCAGAGATAGATGCTGCTGCAGTGTACGTGCTTGCAGTTAAAATCCCAGTGGTCTTCAGTGCGTGCAGCTTTAATCCATCAGTCTGCTCGCACGGCCCTGTGAACCACATGACACCTGTTGTTGGTTCCTTCCATGTAAAGTCAAATGATAAATGACATCAGGTGTGCTGGCCACTGATTGCTATTGGCTGTGTTGAGATGAATGCTTATGTCCCGCTCCATGACTGAGGAGTTAATCATCATGGAGAGTGGGCGCACTGTGCGAGCTGCGACTGCTGCCAGCTCTTGGGCGATGCAGCAGAGCCGTTCCCAGGGAACCAACAACAGTTACACCATTGGTCTGGAGGGAATAATGGGTGGCTTGACCTCCCCTCCCATTCCCTGCCCTTCTGCAAGGAAGAGGGAGAAGATCGTATCTTTGTGGAGATAGCAATATGGTCCACTTATGGTATGATGTAGCTAGGTCTGAACACATCCTACCCCCACAATAGAGCTCTCTGTGGGGTCTTGGGGAAGTTGGAGATGCCAACGAGTTGTCTTACCTGTCCCCACACATGACAAGGAGACTGTTGGCAGAAGGTATTCTCTGGGTGCAGATCTGGGCCTAGGTGGTATTCGTGTCATCTCCTCCTCCCTGATGCCTGAGATCTGCAGATGCAAACAGGGACAAGAATTAATGACAAGTAATACAGTGGGTTCAAATGTGCAGGGTGTTTAGGTTGGACTCCCTCTTAGCTAACATATTTCAGAAGCATCAAAGACAATCAGGTAATCAGGTCAGTGCTACAGACAGTGACTGGGACACACTGGGAGGACAAATACAGTAAGTTTAATTGTGATACAGCAAAGAGCAGGGTTTGGCCCACTAAGGCCTGACTACACAGGCTTGCAGGCTACATCTCTGTCTTGTCTACAGTGTCTCTAGGGGCCTTGTTACACCTTATACTGTGAGCCGCTCAAATGTTGATGAATGTTAATGCTAGCTCAAGTTTGGGGCGGTCACACATTCAAGCCATGGGGGCCTGGAGGACTGAAAGGTAAGAATCCCCCCTTTCCCATTCTGGGCTTGCTCCTGCCCCTGGGCTCCTGGGGCTCCCCTCTGTCCCGGGGCTCCCTGCTTACTCGTGGCTGTCTGTCCCAGGGGAGTAGGCAGAAGGGTTAATCTGTCTGTCTGGCTGCCAGTGCCTGACTACTGCCCTTTTCCAGGCTGAGCCGACCCGGAGAGCAGCACTGATGTCGGCAACAGCCATGCAGGCAGGTTAACCCTTCCCTGAGACGGACACCATGGGCAGCCACAGGTAAGTGGGGAGGAGGATGGAGGGTGGTGAGTGAAGAGCCGGGGTGTTAGGGAGAATGGGGGGCAGTGCGCTTGATCCAGGCTAGTGAGGGATGTGGGATCAGGTGGAGTATTTAAACTAAATTGTAGCCTAGAGTAGCTGCACCTTAGTGCAACATGAGCTGGGTATCATGGATCAGAGATAATCCTGCCCTGGAGTGGCATACCGTTGAGCCACATAATGAGTGCTTAAAACCAGTTTCAGGTGTTAATGTGTGGACAGTCCAGGTATTAAGAGCTTCAGGAGCCAACCAAACTTACCATGTAACTAGGCCCTAGGATTGAAGGCAAAGAGGACCCAGCGTGCTGGGCCACAGACAGGACTGATTGATCCCTTGCTCTCCAGGCCAGGCGACACCTCTACAGGCTGGATCTGGCCCATAGTCTGGAAGTTGAGTGCCGTAAGCGTAGAATTGTATTTATTTCATCTCTTGAATCAGCTCAGCTTTTTCATATAGGAAGGCCCAAAATCTTTTCTTACTTTATTTAGATAAAAACATTCCTAACGCCTGATCGTATTCAGTACCAAATTTTGAAGACATAAACCTCTCCTCCATGTTTAGCCAACAGAGATGAATGAGCCCTGAACAGGAGATGCAGTTTCTATGCAGACATGACCAGTGTTTCTGCTCTTTCCTTGTGTTGCTTTCCAGTCCTCTTATTCAGGGTTTATCAATCTGTTTGATCCTATGTTTTACTTTAGTTGCCAAGTGATCTCCTGAGTGCTGGATTTGGAAGTAGTCAAACCAGAACTGGCAATCATGGACATAGGCATATACAAGATTTTCTAAAGGGAAAAGGGGTACAGATAATGTGGCACATCATTCATCACCTATAACACAGTCTCTATTTTCCCCCAGTTAAAGTAAAACTGGAAGATTTACTAACGTGCTAGTGAGTATGTCCACATAATAATATACCCAGTGCTACATTATTAAGTTTAAGATCAAAGCAGAACCAAATACAGCTTTATTTGGATGTGCACTAATTTTCTAGGTTATAAAAAAAGTAAGAAAAACCCCACAATAAACTAGAAAAATAGTAACAAGATAGCGTTTTATTAGTCTTGTTGTCATTTGACGTAAAGGTACATCTCTTATTTAGAAGCATAAAACAAAGTGCAGGCTTCTTGAGCATTTTGGCAGTGAATCAACCCTTCTCTGTCAGTTATTTCAAAAGCGGAGTTAATATTACCACACCTGAGTTAAGGTTTTTTTAGCTATAATTAAAAACTGTCTGCGGGGCTGTGAACAATAAGAGAGCTATTATGAGGAATGGCTATCAGGCAGCAAAACTGCAGCTATAGGTGCAGCTATAGCGGCACAATACTGCTATGGAGCTGTAGTGTGACACAAAAGCAGCTCTATACCCTCCCATTTAGGCGGTAACTCATGCAGAGAAGCGTGGTGTCTGTCATGATGCTGCTTAGCACTTCAGGAACGTTTGCAGATGGAGATTGGATGACTCCCTAAGCTTCCCCTACACCTGTCCTTCTGGTCCAGCAGTGGGCTGAGGCCCACTAGCTGGGATCCACTATTTCTGATCGCTGCCAAGGAGCTGAAAGTGTGAACCCGAATGATATGTATTTACATCCCTGCCTTTGCTGTCTGGATCAAGGCTTATGCTTCCACAAGGAGTCAAAATGGCAAGAGCAGAAATTGTTATTTTTGTCTCCAATGCCTGCTTGCAGCTCTTGAGCCACTTATCTATCCACCTTGTAGTAGTTTTATCTAGCCCACATTTCTCCAACTTGTTTACAAGAAGATCGTTTGGGAAGATCATCATCAAAAGCCTTGCTGAAGTCCAGATACAGTATATCGACAGCATTCCCTTCATCCACCCAAGTAGTTACTTTGTCAAAAGAAATCAGGTTTGTTTGACATGATTTGCTTTTCATAAATCCATGCTGCCTGCTTGTGATCAGCCTTTCCTCTTCCAGATGCTTGCAAATGGCCACCTTTAGGATGCTCCAGTAGTTTCCTAGGTATTGAGCTGAGGCTAACTGGTCTATTGTTCCCTGGGTCCTCCTTTTCGCCTTCTTTAAAGACGGGTACTACCTTGGCCCTTTTCCAGTCATCTGGTACCTGGTCTGTGTCCTACAGCTTCATGACGATGAAGGACTTCGAGATCTTGGGGGTTATCATTGACCACAAGATGACCATGAGCCTGCAATGCGATGCTGCGGCTAGTAAAGTGACCAAAATGCTGGCTTGCATCCATAGATGCTTCTCAAGCAAATCCCAGGACGTCATTCCCCCCTTGTACTCGGCCTTAGTGAGGCCACAGCTGGAGTACTGCGTCCAGTTCGGGCTTCACAATTCAAAAAGGATGTGGAGAAGCTTGAGAGAGTCCAGAGGAGAGCCACGCGCATGATCAGAGGTCAGGGAAGCAGACCTTAAGATGACAGGCTGAGAGCCCTGGGGCTCTTTAGCCTGGAAAAGTGCAGGCTCAGGGGTGATCTGATGGCCCCCTACAAGTTTATCAGGGTGACCACCAGGATCTGGGGGAAGGTTTGTTCATCAGAGCACCCCAAGGGATGACAACTAGGTTGAACGGTTATAAACTACTGCAAGACCATTTCAGGCTGGACATAAGGAAGAATTTCTTTGCTGTCTGAGCCCCCAAGGTCTGGAACAGCCTGCCATCAGAGGTGGTTCAAGCGCCTACATTGAACACCTTCAAGAACAAACTGGATGCTTATCTTGCTGGATCCTATGACTCCAGCTGACTTCCTGCCCTTTGGGCAGGGGGCTGGACTTGATGATCTTCTGAGGTCCCTTCCAGCCCGAATGTCTGTGAAATCTATCTCTTCCAGTTCCTTCAAGACCCTGGGATAAATTTCATTCGGCCCTGCAACTTGAATTCATTCAGACTCAACAAAAACTCTAACTGACTTTTTTTGTTATCGTCTCCTTCAGCTTGCCCTCTTCCTTATCCAGATAATCCATATTAGGTGTCTGGCTCTAGCTTACTTTTTTGTGAAGGCTGAGGCAAAGTAGTTGTTGAGTAGCTCCTTTGTGGGTCGTCATTTAGGAGTTCTCCCTGGCTTGTTAAGAGGCCTCACAGAGATGGACTCAAGTGTTTTGAGCGGTCCCTCTTTGCTTCCCAGTAGACAAGGGTCCCCATTTCCCATCCCAGCACAACTGGCTCTAGTTAGCTTCATCAGAGAGGCACAGAACTGAATGGGCTGCAGCAAGCGAACAATCCCCTTCCTCTACAGGGATGTTTCTGTGCTGCTATTCACACTGCGACAGCTCTGCGGCAAGGCAGGGTAGAAATGAATCTTTAGGCTAGGGACAAACCATCCATAAGCCTGAGCCTGAAATGATTCAATTTGGTCTGAATTTGCCTGATTTTGGAAGCTTAAGTAAGGGTATTTTTTTGTGAAATCTTTTACTGGCCCAAGCACATAGTTAAGAGGTGTTAGTAAGTGCCCTTCTTGACCTCCCCTGTAAACGAGATCACCAAAAACCCAATTGCTTTTCACATAATTCCTGAACCATCGCAGCTACAACCCTCTAAGCCTCCTGCAGAAGCTTCAGCAGTCTTAGACCTGACTAGTATTAAAGTGGGAGATTACCCAGAAATCCTGGGCCAGAGTGGTAGGCAAATAATTGATGAGTATTAGATAGCAGACACTAAGGTGGAGAGCCTGTGCGTTCAGTACAGTTGTTGCTGAGGAACTGAAGTACAGGCATCGTCAGTTCTTAACCCCCTTTTCTCACTCACAGCAAACGGGAATCTCCCTGGGTGTGTATACACATGCAATTAATTTGAAGCAATAAACTCTGGAGCATATCACGTCAAAATGTATTGCTCCCAGGCAGCGCATTTTAATGTGTCCTTGGGACTGCAGCCTGTTGAGCTGGGTCAGAGCAGGCCTGGCTGGCAGGGGACCCAGGGGTTAGCCTGACAGCCTGGAGCTGCTCCAGCCGGGCTCAATGTGCTGCAGAGGGGCTGGCTGGGGTATGAGGGTGCTTCAGTGTGGGGCTAGCTGGCAGGCAGGTCCTATACTGAAGCACCCTTGTGGCCCCGCCAGCCCCATCAGTGTCTACACATGTGTAAAAAAAGTCACAGTAGGACAGTACTTGTATTTACAAGTACTACCCTACGTTGGATTTTATTAGTTTACTGCGGCCTAATAGGTCCGCCGAGGTAGACATGGAGAATGTACCGTGGAGCTAATTCAGCAGCTCAGCAATAAATGTCTTGTGTAGATGTACCCCCTGCCCCCCTGCCTTTGCTAGCTCAGTGATCTAAACCTGCCTTGCTTTGGTGTTTCAAATCCCAGTGTAACAACACAGCTACTCCCTTGGCGAACATCGGTACAATTACTTTTTTTTTACGTGACTCGGGCACGTCCATTTAAAACTTCTTGTCATATTATCATCAGACACGGGAGGAAATATAGTGTGATGTGTTCTATCACATGATGGCAATGAGGCCACGTAATAGTCACTGGTGTGTGTACCAGTGTGCACCAATTAGGAACGTACCCTACTAACAGTCTATAAGCACTGCTCCTTCAAAAGGGTTTGCTGGTTTGCTGGAATAATTTGGCAAGTCTAATGAAGCTGAAAGGAGGTCAGATTACCTGTAAATGGCTAAGAAGTGTTGGAGCAGATGTGAATGTGTCTATAAAACTTAATGTTGCAAAGACTTGAAAATAAAACAAAACAATTTTCTGGGAGTCCTGATGTGGAAACTGAATATGAAAATAGTTGTCTCCTAGTTTGCATAACCTTAGGGACTCAGGGAAGAAACTGTCACAGTCAAAGGCTCCCTGCTTTTTTTTGCTCTGTCGCTTGTCAAATCCGATGCTGTCATTTCACAGTAAGTACCAAGATGCAGACATTTTGGATTCATCGTGCTTTGGCAGTAGAGGAAATTTTGTTAGTCAAATGGGAAGAATTAAATATCGACTTTTTTTTTTTTGGATTTTGGCTGTGGTTTGGCTTCCACTAACAGTGACAAAACTCCTACTGATTTTGCTGGTGACAGGATTGGGGCCAGCGTGTGCATTTGCATCAGTATGTATTACCATCTCACTAGATGGTATTTTAGGGAGGAGTGGGAATGCAGGGGCTGAAGCTTACACTTTGTCCCATGATCATACGGTTCCAACCTTTTACACTCAAGGACTCCTCTGAAAGTGCCAGCTCTTTGCTTTTACTCATTTCACTTGACTATGGAAAATACTAGAGCAATTCTGGTGCAAGGAACTGAGAAAGCCCACAGTAGGTCAGAGTCTTGTTGATGCTATGGATTCCTATTTGAAATCTCTGGATTTACCTTGTGAAGCATGTGTAGGCATTTGCACACCTACCCTGCTAATATTGCACAACATCCCACAGCACCTTTAAAACAAATGAAAGACACCCCAGGATGGCATGGCACCCTTGTTATGAATCGCTGGGTTAATGCCTGAGTTTAGTTGATATAGATAGGAACCTTTTTGTGATTTTCAAAACTATCAAAGCAGGATAGGCATCTAATTATAACCAATGGGAGATGAACCTCAGATGAGGTGTCTTTGAAATTCCCAGTAGGTCCCATTCAGCATTTTAAAATAAAAGATTGACCTTTGAAAATCTGGCTCTCTGCTGTGCCCTGGGTCACAAATGGGAAGCTGTGTAAGACTGCGAGAAGTATTCAGATCTCCTGAATCCCAGCCTGGTGCTTAAACCAAAAGACCATCTTTACCTTTATTTAATATTGATTTTCTCTCCTATGTGGGAGTGCTGAAAAGCTACATTTCACAATGTTTGCAAGGCATCTGGAGGTTTTAGATTGAAAGGACAAAGTATTATTGGCACTTAAAGCCATTTAAGGAAAAATAAAAAAAGAAAGAACTATAAATTTGCTTGCCAGTCTTACATCCCTTTGTGGCTTAGTCGTTGGTCAGTTCCACATCGCTGTGCGCATTATATAATATGCTGATGTAGAAATTGCCGGAAATTATTGCTTCCTATTACATAACAGCTGCTGTGTGTCTGATGGATGTCCTGCTACTTGGGGGAACAGAAAGTGTGGTGGCTCTCTGCTCCCGGCACACTTTGTGCACATTTTTTACTGTAGAGTTTGGTTTAGCTGTTACACAACATGCTTTCCACCAGGCGTCCCATTTCTTTTTGAAATATCTTTATCAATATTTGCCCATCCAAAATCAAGGCAAGTCATTTAGGTTTCAGTGGAGCTCTGCTGAAATCAGTACAATGACCTACTGCCTGGAGATGCAATGGATTAAATGGTGGGTAATGTCAGAAAACCACCTTATGGCTGGCCCACGGATAGCCCACATTGACAGTGAATGAAAGCTATTGCTACAAAATGAGGTTATTGGCTTCTCTGAATTGGGTTTGACCCAGTGGATGTCATGATCTTGGTTTTCTATCTTCTTGCCTTTTCCCAGAATTATTTGACAGGGTTGAACGAGACTGCATCAGCAGAGAAACATTTGGCATGGCGGTTCATCAGTTTCAATGGGCGTCATGTAGCTAAATCCCCTAGACATCTTTGAAAATCTTAACCTAAGGTTTTGCCATTTTAAGTACCTCACCTGACCCAAGCTCAGCTCAGTAAAGTCTAATACCCGCTGCATAACAGAGCCCATAGAATTTCACCTTGTAATTCCTTCATCGATGGCAAGCGGCGGCTGAATATAATACCTATTGTTTGTAGAAAAACATACAGTCTTGATTAAAAAATTGCAGAAAATGGCTGATCACCAAATGGACAAAATCTGGAAGTGTGACGTGGCCAGAAGAAGTCATTTAACCAAGGAAGAATAATTGTTTGGTTACATATTTCTTTCTTGGCTTTATGTGGCAGTGTCTCCGAGCCCTGGTTATGGACCAGCACTCCGTTTTGCCTAGCAGGAACACAAAACAAGAAAACGTCTTTAACCTACACATCATAAACTCAATTAGACAACAACCAGAAGATGAGACAGGCCCGTGGAAAAAGGAGTATCAGGAAACAATATCACACGATAGAGTGTGGTACCAACACGTTTCCAGTCTGTTGTCTACCTTTGTGGTAGAAGCAGAGGAACATAGGATGGGAAGTGGCCTCCCAGCCCATCTAGTCCAGTTTCCTTCATTTGCAAGCAACCAGTTGTCCAAGCTGTCCGAGGGTGTACAAAATCATTTACAGTAGCTCCTCCTGCACACCACCGCCACCAACCATCCTCTGGAAAACAAAACCTTATGCCGTAGGGAAAGAGATAAGGCTGCCAGTCATGTTGTCGGAGACAATTCTACATGTGGAAGTGGAGTTGGGAAATGAAAGTGGTATAAACAACATGGAAGACACCTGAGAGTTTTCAGTGACTGAGATGAAGTTTAGCGGTCAATTGTCTTCTGCAAATGAAGAGAGCATCTTTTATGTCATAAAAATCAGTAATATACTGCAGACAAGGTTCTTTGGGTGAATATATCTTTTATTAGACCAACTTAAATAGTTGGAAAACAATTATTAAGCAAGCTTTCGGGTTCAAAACCCCTTCGTCAGGCTAAGGAAGTGCCAGCAGTTGGTGTGTGCTCTTCCTGGATGGAGTGAAAAGTAAAGAAGCCAGAGGCTGGGCTGGGCTGGGCTGCATCCAAGACAGGCAGTCAGTGAAGGTGTAGGTTGAGGAGTCAATGGGTGAGAGACAGGCTGGGGAGGGGGGAGAGAGAAGGGGGATGAATTGTGGGGAGACCCCTGTGGAGTCAGATGTCAGGCAGGTTATAATGTGTCATATATCCAATGTCTATATTTAGTCCATGATTTCTAGTATCCAGGAGGTACTGCTGCAGTACAGAAGAAACCCCCGCACAAATCGCACACCACTGGTTATGACATATCACCCCTCCCTCAAACTTGTCCAGAAAATCCTCGAACAATTGCAACCCAAACGAGAAAGAGACCCTACTCTTAAAAAAATCTTCTCAGAGCCACCCACCCTAGCCTTCAAACAAGTCCTGAATCTTGCTAACCTCATCACCAGAAGTAAACGTCCTATGGCCCAGAACACACCAAAAGGATCCAGACCATGCCAGGACAAGACATGCAAAACCTGCCAACACATCTCCACCACCCCCACTATCACTACACCCCGCAACAGAGCCATCAGCATCCCTGCATCTCACAGCAGCACCTCCAAAAATGTAATATATCTCATCCAATGCACCAAATGCCCTGATGGAAATTGCGTAGGAGAGACCAAACAACAGCTGCGCACCAGAATGAACGCACACCGGAAACCTATCAAAGACAGGAATACCCAGTTACCGGTGGGGGCACATTTCTCACAAGAAAGCCACTCTCTCTCCAATCTCTCAATCCTGATCCTCAAAGGGAACTTACACAACACTTCCCAGAGACGGGCCTCTGAACTCCACTTCATCAACCTCCCGGATACTAAAAATCATGGACTAAATATAGACATTGGATTTATGACACTTTATAACCTGCCTGACATCTGACTCCGCAGGGGTCTCTCCACTATTCATCCCCCTTCTCTCTCCCCTCTCCCCAGCCTGTCTCTCACCCATTGACTCCTCGATCTACATCTTCACTGACTGCCCGTCTCGGATTAATTGTTTTCCAACTATTTAAGTTGGTCTAATAAAAGATATCAGATTCACCCAAAGAACCTTGTCTGCCTATGTCCTTAGACCAACATGGCTACAACCCACACCCCTGTAATATACTGCAGTATTTTACAGGCAAAAAGCCAACCTCTGGTGCATTTACTGCACTATGGGATTAATCCACTGGTTTAAGAGACTTCTATTCTAAGCCTGTCAAGATATGGGTGACCGAGTAACACAATCCCAGCCTCTAATAACTTCCATTTAAAGGCCAAATCCTTTCTTCCTTAAGCAAACTATATGACTGCCTTAACAGGACTAGTCATCATTAATCTGAATGGGATTCAACTCTGTGACAAACATGGCAAACAAATGCCAAAAAACCATGGGGCATTGGTAGAGGTAAGGAGAAATGTTTGGTTTGTGTCCTTAGGGAGCTTGCAGCCAAAGCCAAGATGGGCCCTGCGAAGAAGCAGGTATGATGGGAGTGAACATACAGGAATTCATTACAGAGTGGGCAGGACCTTCTTACTCTGACAAATGACCTTTTTAAGAAAACAAAGATATTTGCAGCATTTATTCTTTGGAATTTCCAACCAACTGAAAAAAATGGAAGTATTTTGGGTTTTGAAACCAGCCAATGAGAGCACTTACATTTTGTTTCCCATTTTCTCCCTGAAAAAGGAGAGGGAAGCAGCGAGAGAGAGGAAAAATGGTTAATGTCCTCTTTTTTACAAAAGGCATTTGCCTTTTTCTGAACAGTGTGAAAAGATGTCAGGGGCCCAAGGAGGCAGCCCAGCCTGGGCTGATTGCCTGGCCAGCCACACCTGCCTTGGTCTCTGGCTGGCAAGCTCTGCCTCAGCTCGTTAACTGTCTGGCTTCCTGATTGGCTGCTGGGAGCTTAGGCTCCCCATTTATTCCCACCTATGGCAACAGCTTTGAGGTGGGTGTTGATCCAGTCGGCTGTGGCTAGCCTCCGAGGCCTGCACTCTGGCTTTCATGGCTCTTGACCCTGATTTTGGCTTGTTTCTGGCTTTTGGCATTGGATCTCCCTGTGGATCTGTTTCCTAGCTCTTGACCCCTGTTTGGTTGTCTTCTTGAACTTCCACCTGTGGATGATCCTTTGAATTTGGTAACTTGGTATCTGATCCTGACTCTGACCTGTGTTGTGGACTCTGCCCTTGAATTTCCCTCTTGATGTGGTAATTTGGCTTCTAAATCTTGAGCCAGACCCTGGCCCCCAGTCAGTGACTTAGCCACTAGGCCAGACTACCTACTCCCTAGTCCTTGGCATGTAGGGGGAAAGACAATGTTGGAAGAACTCAACCAGAACCGAGATGACTGTAATAAATATATTTTGTGCACATAAGTTGTCCTGGTCAGAGTCCTCTCTGATATGTAGTTGAGTCCTCCTTTGCTCTTTGCAAAGATCTCCTCAATGCAACAAGATGTTGGTCTCAAAACCTGCTACGGTGGCATGATTGAAACAAAAACTTGGAAGACAAAGTGCTGCAGTGAGGTCAAACTGTCACTGTCCCTCCCCCCCGGCCCACCAATTCCTAACATCAGGAGAGATATTCCTATTTTGCCCTCATGACTTTTAAATGTCTAGCTTTCAGGTCTGTGTCAATTCTTGTGCTGTTTCGCTACCTCTCAATTGGTAAGAGCCCAATTTGAGGAACACAAGATAGACAACAGGACACAATGTAGCTAGTTCAGTTAAATTAGAAATTAGGTAAACTGAACTCTTTGAGATGAGGACTGTCTTTTTCATTCTTGGTGTAACTTTTTTGATTTGTACCTGAAAAAACAAGGATGTGTACGGTTTTATTTATTGAAGCAAGAGAGCAGAGACCGAGTCTCAGACCTGGTGGGAATCATGTACAGGTCCAGTGACTTCACGTACATGTTCTGCCACATGTAAAGAGCACCCACTCATGCTGTAGTATCTTGTCCTTCACTCTCAGAAGTTCCTTGGAAATAAAGGACCCTTTAGCAGACATTGAGGTTGCTCAGCAACCTGCACAATCAGACTTGAATACTTTGTGAATGGGTGGGTGGGTAGGTGCACGGTTGTGTGTGTGTGTGTGTGTGCATGTGGGGGTATATGGCAGTGTATTCAGGTCCTTATAGCACACCCAGCTCAGAACTCAGGCACATACCATGTCACGTGTGCCTTCATGCCACAGACAAGATCCAACTTAGTGGCATTTTGAAAACAAATCATGGCAAGTGCCTGCCCTCAGTTGGCTTCTTCACTGATAAGGTCTTATTTTTGACCCAGGGGTTGTGTGGGAAGCACAGGTATTGGCAGGGACCAGGACAGGAGGTCTGAGTAGTACAACAGGTGTTGGGAAGAAGGATACTTTTGTGCTGGAGGCATTGGACAGGGAGTCAGGTGACTGGGGTTCGAGTCTCAGCTCTTCTAGTGTCTTTTTATGTGACCTTCAACAAGATATTTAATTTCACCGCACTTCAGCTCATCACAAGAATGATGATGCTTCCTTTCCCTTACCATTTGTTTTGTCTACTGTGAATGAAAAGTCATTGGGCCAAGAGCTATGTCTTACCAGACTTATGTACAGGGCTTAACGGAATGGGGCCTGATCTTCATAAAGCCTCTGGACAGTACTATTACACTCCATTTATAACAATGGAGACACAGTTCTGAGTCATTTACAAGCATATTAAGGGTCCCCCATTTGGTGTTTCTACTCTGAGTGATTCAAAAGCGGGTCCCAAACTATCTCAATTTCCTCTTAATGATGAGGTAAGAAAACAAACAAAAAGGGACCTGTGTGGAAAATAATTGGGTGGTTCAAAAAGGGAGAAAATAAAGATGGCATGCAGTCGTTTGATGTACAAGAACTGTATCTCACCCCAGGATAGGGAAAATCAACCCAAAGATGTGACATTTTGGGGAGGAATTATTAGAAGTAACACTATGGGCTGGTACCTTTCTGGCCCATGTAAAAGATGAGGCTGTATACTTGACACATTTCATTCATTCATATGGGCTAGGGACAGAAGTTACACATAAACTGGTTTAAGTCATCAGAATCTGGTTTAAACCTGTAACAGAATAGCAGCTCAGTGCGCATAAAGCAGTTTCAAAATGGCTGAAACTGGATTAAGATAAACTTGGTTGAATGCAGCATCAGACTTAACTGATTTGCAACAAACCAGTTTATGAAACTTCTGCCCCAGACCCCTTCCTGGTTTAAGTTAACTCACAGTCCCTCAGCATCCCAGCATGCTTTGCAGCCCTGGGCTGGGCTGTGTTGTGTTGTCTGCTCCAGCAGAGAAGGGTTGGAGGAGGGAAGGGGGAGGCAAGGACTGCCCCTCCGCTGAGAAATCCTAGGGGTCTGGGACCAGGGAGGGGGGTTAAGCCCACCTTCCTCTGAGTACAGAGCTGCCCTTCTGCTAAACTTACTTCTCATTGCAACTGTGGACTACAAATCCCAGAGGCTCCTGGAAGCAGGCAGAGGAAGTGATGAACAACCCCGCAGAGTCCTGTGCGATTCTGGACTGCAAATCCCAGAGATGTCGGGGGCAGCAGGAAGAGGAAGCGAACACGCAGTCCATGTGGCTGTGTTCCAGAGAGCCGTGCTCTAGCAGGCTCTAGTGCTCTATTCAGGCTTCTGGCCTGAGCCACAGCAGGCATGTGGCTGCATTTTCTGAATCAAAAGTGACTGTGTGTCCATTGTTTTCTCAGTTTAATCTCTGCAGTTTAGACTAACCTGCAAAGACTGAATTGATGCAGCCTGGGGCTTTTTGACTGTCTGTACTCAGCCATGGAGTGTGTCGTGTTGCTTCAGCCCAGCCTAGTACCAGGCAGCATGATTGGTCTCTGAGCCCAGCATGTGGTGCTTGGAGTGATAACCATTAACCTGTAACCACTGGCTGACACTACTTCCCTGAGTAGGAATTGCAGGACCAGCACCTTGTATTGTTCTCTCTTGTGAGGGCTTAGGTTTAGGTCCAAGTGCTGCACTTATGTAGTTACTGTGTTAATCTCATTTACACTGAGTGTGAGTTGCACTCATTGTCCACACAGCCTCTTGAGCTAAATGGGAGTATTGATGACAATAGCAGTTGCTGTACCAAAGGTCTGTTAATCTGAAAGCTTTAAGTCCAGATAAAATCTCAACATATTTGGGGGGACAAAGCTGAACTCCTCAATGAGTTCTTTGCCTCAGTGTTCCTGAGAGGCAAGACAAATCTCTCACTGGGGTTGTAGAGAGGCAGCAACAAGGCGCCAGACTGCCATGCGTAGACCCTGAGATGGTGCACAGTCACTTGGAGGAGCTGGATGCGTTTAAGTCAGCAGGCCCGGATGAGCTCCAACCGAGGTACTGAAGGCACTGGCTGATGTCATTGCACAGCCACTGATGGGAATATTTGAACGCTCGTGGTGCACGGTCCAGGTCCCAGAGGACTGGAAAAGGGCCAATGTGGTCCCCATTTTCAAGAAGGGGAGGAAGGAGGGCAACTATAGGCCAGTCAGTCTCACCTCCATCCTAGGCAAAGTCTTTGAAAAAATTATCAAGGCTCACATTTGCAAGAGCTTGGCAGGACAAATTAT
>JAGPOW010000261.1:14272467-14283666 GCA_030014935.1 Caiman crocodilus
GCCCCTAGAGTTTAAAGCCAGAAGAGATGATCTGGTTTTATTCAATATCCTGCATAACACAGGCCATTGGAGGCTTCGCCAAGTGAAGCCTCCAAGACTATAACTTCTAGTTGAGGCAGAAAACATTTTTTATGTATACAGTCTTTTTTAAAGGCCTTTACATGGTAGAGAATCACCATGTCCCTTGCGAAGTTGTTCTAGCCCTTAGCTGTATTTATTGTTAAAAAGTAGCCTTTATTTCCGGTTGGAGTCTGTCCAGCTTCAGTGGCCAACACTTGGGACTTTTTATGCCTGTCTGTCAAACTAAAGAGCTTTTTAGCATTAAGAATCTTTCCCCCTATGCAAGTATTTATAGCATGTGGTCCACTCACCTCTTAACCTCCTTTGGGACAAATGGGACAATAGCCTAAGCCTGCGTGGTTTGCTTGAAGGAGTATTTTCAATACCTTCAGTCATTCTTATATTTCTTTTCTGAACCCTTTCCTGTTTTTCAGCTGCCTCATTGAAATGGATGTATACTAGTGATGATCTCACCCGTGCTTTATACCGAGGTAAGATCACCTTAGCACTACCACACCATATTCCCCTGTTTATAAATCAAAGAACTGTATTTTCCATCTGAGTCATATCTTCGTAATGACAGCTCATGTTCAGCTGTGTCTGCTTTCTAGGTCACAGTCCTCTGTGCTGTAAATGTGACCTGTATCATTTGCTACTAGAAGTATGATCTTGCATTTGGCTGCTTTAAGAGGCATGCTGTTCAAATGAGCTCAGCTTACCATCTGCTCTGAATAGCTGACCTGTCCCTGTTACTACTTGCCACGCCTCAGTTTGAACACTTTACTTTATCATCCATGCTTTTGTATTGGCCTCTGGATCACTGACAGGGGTATTAAATACTATATAGATCTCTTGAGGGCCCCTCTGACTAGATTTTGCCATTTGGTGATGAGGCCCCATTAGCACTTCCTTTTTCAGGCTTGGAGACTGGAGGGGACCTCCTTGGTTACTGAGTGCAGTCCACTGCTGGGTTATATTAACCCAGGTAATATAATCCCTTCTTGGGACTACCAGCCTGATTTTAATCCTTTTAATATGTGTTGTATTGATTTTATGTAGTAATATTATTTTAATGAGATGCCGTGTGATCACAACTTAGTATCTCATTACTTTTACCTCTAGCAATAACATAGAAGTGACAGTCAATTCCATCCAGGAAGAGCACACCCCAGCTGCTGAAGCTTCCTTAGCCTGACGAAGGGTTTTTGAACCCGAAAGCTTGCTTAATAACTATTCTCCAACCGTTTGGGTCGGTCTAATAAAAGATATCAAATTCACCCAAGGAACCCTGTCTGCCTATGTCCTTAGACCAACACGGCTACAGCCCAAACCCCTGCAGAGTCAATTTTATGCACTTATTTTTATGTATTGGGTTAGAAATGATAAGCAAAGCTAGGAAAGAGCTGCTTTTTTCCACATTTGAGTAAGATATTTTGTATTTTATAACAGAAAAGGTGATTTCTTTAAAGTACACACCCATAATGCAGAGACCAGCGTTGCTGAACCAAGAAAACCAACAAGGCATTTTGTATGCAGAAGATTCAAAGTGTTAAGTGGGTTTTTTTTTTTTAGTTGACCGGTTTGAAAATAGGCATTATCTTTATGTGCTCAAGCTATGTGTTCGTAGGCTATTCTGAGAGACAATCCCACTCAAAGTAACTGTGTTTAGATCCAGCTGAGCATCTCTCAAGCAATCTCCACTCTCACAAAATGTAATGGCAGCCTTGAAGTCCATGTTCTTCAGAGAACCTGTTTTTTTTGCCCTGCTTGTATGCAGGATATTTTCCTCCTCAGGTATATGCCAGTCACAAAAAAGAAAGAGAGAGCTGCAGTAATCAGAAGAGATGTCTTTGCAGGGCTGGGGGCTAGTGACTCTCCACAGTACCCTTGCCATCTGACTTTGTACTCTGGAGTTTATCATATGTCTCTCCGACCTGCCTGGTGTTCAGCGCTCCAGCATCTACAATTGATTTATCCATGAGAGCATTGTTATACAATGCAGCTATATCACTAGTTGCAAAATGGGCATTGAGAAATGTCTATTTTCCCTTTTTGTGGTTGAGACTGAAGAACTCTAAGTGCCTTCTTTGACTGCGTGGAGGAAGGGAAAGAGAGGAAAAATTGTCCTGGTTTCACTTTCTTTTATGAATCCAATTCTTGGTCTTGGTTTATGAAGGTTTCCAAACCTCTGGAAGATTTAAACTGACATTTGAATAAGTCCCACCAACTCCAGGGAGACTCGGACGAACTTCTGAACAAATTTCAAATGGCTCCGAGCTAGTTCTTGGTTTGGCTTGTGGTTTCCATTTGAGATGTTGAGTTCCTGAAATTCAGCAGAACATTTCAGAGGTGCAAACCCTGTTAAACAGACTCATCCTAAACTCATGAGACCTCAGCTCTTCTTGGTTCTTATGTACGTACCCAACCCCATGTATTAGTTGTGCGTTGACCAACCTAGCTTGAGACCAGCCCAAGATAAGTAAAGTTTCCCTATGTTAGGTGTAATTAAACCAGGAAGGCCAATGAAGATCTTTCAAGTCAATCATGCAATAAATCAACAAGAACCAAGTGCTGGTATCAGCAAAAATGGGTTTATTCACCCTTCCTTTCTTTCCCTGGAAATAGCCAACCTGAAATTGCTGAAAACACATTTTCTCAGCACTCTGTATGTCCTTTCAGTCTGAATTGTAGTTCTGCAAACACGTACCCATGTGACTGAAATCAGTGAGACTACTCAATGTACATCAGCACATGTACGTAAGCAAAGTGTACATTGTACTTTCCTTTAAGACTAAAATAAAATAACCTCTCAGTAACTTAATTCCCGATAGAGTGGAAGGGAAGCCTCTGAGTGACTGCTTTGATATTTGGCAATTTGTTCTTCCTTTGCCATGATGTTTTGTGGCTGTTCTTGGAAGGAAAGGCAGTCTAGGGATTGGGACACTAGCCTAGGACTTGGGAGACTGGGAGTTTAAGCCTGCGTACTATCACAGACTTGCAGTGCTACATGCATCAAGTCGCTATACTTTCACTCTGCTTTAGTTCCCCTTTTATACAGTGGAGGTATTTAACATGTGCCGTTCTTTGTTGCAGGCTGTTGTGGAGGCCAACTGAATTTGAAAAAAGGTTCAGACAAATATATATCCCTCAAGGGCTATTAGACACAGCCATAAGATATGTAGTCTCTATGGATGGTGACTGGGAGGGAAGGTAGGACAGAAGATGAATGCCAGGGGTGCTCAATCCCAGCCTGCAGGCCAGATATGCCCCCATGGTGATGGGTAAATTGGCCTGCAGGGCTTTTCACAGGTACGTGGAGAGCACTCATTGAGACCCTTGTAGACCACAGTTCTGCAGGCTATAGCAAGTGCGTGGGGCAGCATGGGAGCCCGAGGCCCCTAGCATTGGGCTAGGTCAAAGCAGTTTGGGGTCCCATAGTCCTGATCCATCACATGGGGCTCGGCAAAGGTGACACAGGGACCTGGGGCCCAGTCCCAGTGAATGGAGCCCAGTCCCAGTGCACAGAGTCTGATCTGGCCCACAGACCAACCCCATGTCATTCATCGGACCAATGGTGCCAAAAAATTGAACGCCGCTGCTCTATACAAACTCGGTTTATCATACTCTTCCTCTAAAGCATCCATTACTTGCCATCGTCAGAGTGGACCTTTCATTTGACCAGCATAACACACGTTCTTAGGTAGTATTTCCCTCCTCCTGAAAAATATTGCTTTCAAATGTTATTAGAAGCCACTAATTACCCAGAATATATACTTTTTCATTTTAAAAGAATCTGTTTAACAACTGCAGCTTGCAAAAACAAGCAAGACTATATAAATTCCATCTGTGAATATCTGATCAGTTGTCATGTGGGTGGAAAAGTATGCTTCGCTGCAGTTCTGATTCTTTTATTCCTTTAAACCTTTACAAGTCTTAAGCGCACAAAATTTTACATTTGTATTCTCACCCAGTCGGTCATGTTTTTTCTGCACCCATATGTGAATGTTTAATGCATTAATGCAACTTTTATGGTGAAATCATAAATCCATGCTGTCATATTGTTTATTGTAAAACCCTTAACCTAGAGTTTAACTTTAGTATAATACTGTACTTCCGCTGATTACATGTGCCTTTTATTAAGTGCCACCCACTTTCTTCCAGGCTACTTTTGCTTATTAATCTCAATTCTTTATGCCACTTCCCTCCATGTTGATGGGAACTTTGCTTGTGCATGTGTAGGTATCTACAGAGGACAGGACAAAAAACGAATGCACTTCACTTGCAGTAAGGTGGTGTTAGGTTACTTATTAGGCAGAATTTTCTAACTATGAGTGTCAGATTAACTGCAGAGGATGTTGATTTGCCAATAAAAGTTTTTAAAGTCAGGTTAGGTAGACATTTTGTCTGGGATGGCTTAGACAGGAATGCCCCTGTTTCAACTGGAGGTGGACTGGGTGATTTCTTGAGGTCCCCAGTCCTAGTTGAAGGTGTTCGTCCTTTGGTGGGCCTGTCTCCTGCTTTGCCAGCTTGAGTTTTACATACCAACGGTGGTATAGCACAAAGCAGAGCCCTGACACTCCAGGGCTAAGGTCATTATTACCAATATGACTTCGTAGCGAACTGAAAAAGGAATGGGTAGATTGGACAGAAGAAGAAATGATGGGACTAGGCCGACACATTGCTCAACAAAATGCTTGAAAACATGCCTTTCCTGTCTGCCTCTCTGTTCTTTTAGTCTTCTCAAATCAGAACGAACGATCAAACTAGATGGTAGGCAACTGGGATGTTATCCATGCAGAAAATACACATGGGGGAAGACTGAGCTATTTTGAGATAACCAGAGCGTGAGTGTACTCCTAATAAGGTGGTTTAAAGCACAGGCCTAGGAGTGCAACTGCAACCTTTGAGGAATCCTCCAGAATGTAGCCAGGATGCTCGGGCTGCCTGCAGGACCTAGGCTGAGTCCTAGCCACAGGCTTAGCAGCTGGCTTATCTTAAAGCACAGACCAGGCTCCTGTAGGTTGTGCTGGGGGACTGGCCTCGCACACAGCTCTCCCACTACTGACAGTGTGTAAAGGCTATCTTCTCATCCCTTCTGCTTAGCTGCACGGTGTGCTTCGCGGTCATTGCTGAGGCTGTGGGCTAGTCACTGTTACCTAATGGCACCCCGGTGGATCTCTCCCTGGTTCTTGGCAGTCAAACGTCTGCCTCACAAAAAGCACAGTGGCAGCTGAGACTAACTGGCAACTTGTGGAAGTGTCGGAAGAAACATCAGGGTTGAACAAGCCGCAGGAGCGAGCGACCCTTACCTGTAGAGTTTGATCAAGCCCTTGGCATTTACAGCCAAGCAAAGACAAATGCTGCCATGTCTGGGCCATGTCCAGGCAAGAGCTGCTGTTGCCCTCTACTTCTGTACCCCTCCAGTGCCCAAGGGTGTAGGCTCATGGCCAACTTACTGCAAAATTATTGCCTCACAATTCACCCATGTGCACAAATTCACTCCATAATACAAGTGCAGTGGCATTCCCCCAAATAGAAGAGAGGCAAGCTGCCCAGAAGTTACCATATAGTAAGGGTATGTATCTGGGCAATTACCATGGAGTAGCTCCTGTGCTGTGGCTTCTAGTCCTAGGTTACCTCACAATAACTTATTCATGTGGCCATACTTTAAAGGGGTTTCTGATTTTTCAAGGCAATCTGCCATTTTTGTATTCCAATCTCAATCTAGCAAGGAACCTAGGACAAGATTCTTCAAATGATTTAAACAATACTGACGTCACCATTCACATCTTTGGATTTAATGATCCTATTGACATGTTTAAAGGTACACATCTGCTTCGGAGTCTGATTCATCACAACTTGGAAGCAATGAGTGCCTCTGGGCTTGGTCCTGGGGTCGGTTTTGTTCAGTATCATCATTGATGATCTGGAAGATGGCAAAGAGTGCACCCTCAGCAAGTCTGCAGATGGCACCAAACTGGGGGACTAGTAGATACACTGGAGCGTAGGGCAGGATTCAGGGAGACCTTGAGAATTGGAGGATTGGACCCAAAGAAATCTCATGAGGTTCGAGAAGGACAAGTGCAAAGTCCTGCACTTAGGAGGGAACAATCCCACGCACCAGAACAGACCGGGGACCGCCTGGTTAAGTAGCAGTTCTTCAGAGAAACACCTGGAAGATACAGGACACATCTACCCATGTATTTATGCACGCCTAAATGTAATGCGCCTTTGCTTAAGGGTCATTAAGGAGATTTAGGTGTGGGTCTACATGTGGATGTGCTAATGTTCATTAAGGTGCATTAAATTTAGGTGTGAATAGCTAAGTCGCATTAGCACGCTAAGTCACATTAGTGCACATTAACGCAGTGTCTGTCCATAGATGCACATCATATTAGTGTGTCTACACGTGTGCTAATGCAACTTAGCTATTCGTGCCTAACTTTGATACCTGTTTTATGCCGGTGTCCAATTTAGGCTCAGATAGACTAAAATTGTCAGTTTTAAGGTGCATTAAGGATGCACACGTGTAGACGTGTACCCTTAATGAGGCTTAAAAATGGTGATTTTAGGCTAAGTCCACTTAAAAGAGGCACCCACAGTGGGCAATAAACTGAATATGAGCCAACAGTGTGCCCTTGTTGTGAATCACTTGTGAAGAAGTGATTATTTCCCTCTATTCAGCACCAGTGAAGCCACATCTGCAGTACTGTGTCCAATGACAATGGCTTGAGGGCTGGGGCACATGACTTCTAAGGAGAGGCTGAGGGAAGTGATCTTATTTAGCCTGGAGAAGAGAAGACTGAGAGGGGTTTAAATAGCAGCCTTCAACTACCTGAAAGGGGGTTCGGAAGGGATGGAGCTGGACTGTTCTTAGTGGTGGCAGGTGACACAACAAGGAGCAGTGGTTGTCTCAAGTTGCAGCAAGGGAAGTCTAGGTTAGGTATTAGGAAAAACTCTCTCACTAGGAGGTCATAAAGCACTGGAATTGGGAATTTAGAGAGGGTGTGGCATCTCTATCAAAGGTGGTTTTTAAGACCCAGCTAGACAAAGCCCCGGGTGGGATGATCTAGCTGGGGATGGTCCTGCTTTGAGCAGGGTGTTGGACTAGATGACCTCCTGAGGCCTCTTCCAACCCTCATTTTCTATGGTTCTATCTCAAGGCACCCCCGGGTTTTGCGGCATCCTGGTTGAGAAGCACTGTTTTAAACACACGAGTAGTTTCATTAAATCATAGGCTGTGACTCCTTTGGTTAGGGTTATATGCACGGCTCTGTGCTTCGTTAGCTTGTGGCGTACATTGGCTAAAAAATTTAAACCCCCCTCGCTCCTATCTTAAACCAAATGACATATTTGCCTCAAGGAATGTTGTGCTTCTATTCCAGTATATTTTTTTTTTTTGGGGGGTGGGGGGTGGGGGAGTAAAAAAGAAGATTATCTTTCAGAACCTGTTCAAGTGCCAGAACTGGGAGGTATGGTAAAGAGGAATAATGCATGATGGATTTCTCTGCTATTCCAGAGCTGGATGAAATGCCTGATACAGCTGTTAGCTCGCAATGCTTGTGAGAGGGGAGGAATCAGTCTTACCAGATGTTGCTCATTTCCTCTGTTGCTGTGTGGCCAGCTCTCTGTAGTACAGAGGATATGGGGGGGAGGGAGGGGAGGTGAATCTCAGTCTAAATTACACAACAGGGCCCAATGTGGGAATTTTGTGTGAGCAGGGACTGCAAGATCAGAAGTGGAAGCTGGAAAGACTGAGACGGTTCATTCACTGGTCTGATTCCTCTGCCGTCCAACACAGCAGTCTCCAGTGGATCAATATAGGATTATTTTACGAGTTATCACACAAGGCTCGAATATTCCATAAAAACCCAGGGGTGGGAATTAATAACAAGAGAGCAAAGCAAACAGCCAGTGATCCAAGGGCTTGCATCTGCAGGCACTATAGTGCAACTCTGCATTGTGTTTCTGTGAGCCGTTGAGCACTAGCTCGCGTGTGTAGCTCCTCCAGGAGAGAACGGTATTCAGACCCAACCTTGACGTTGTAGCACTGGATCCTGCATGCTACAAATTGCTCCAAGGGTTGTGGGAAAGGTCTCATTGGTGGATCAGCGCTGGAAGGTGTGGATTGAAGGGGAATAGATGAACAGAAGGAGGGAAGGAGGGGTTTATCAAGTGGCTTGAAATGAATGTAAGGATTCCTAAGGAGAGAGAAAGAGATGAGCTTGGGGGTGGTGGAGGCGGGGAGGAGATTTTGTATTTAAACCTCTAACGATGCACTATTGTTCTCCATTTCCGTGTGCAGTTTTGAATGTCCAGTTCCACACAGCAACAACGGACATGGCCAGCCTGTCTGCACAGGCCACATGGCCCTACTTGCCACCAGGGTGGCAGGGTCGGGAGTGACAGAGCCATTGCGTAGACGAAGTTGTGCCTGGGGAGAGGAACGAATGCACTGTTCTGACATCACTTGATAAGGCCAAAGGCCCACCTGAGACAAGTGTGGCGAGGGCACACCAGTTCTGTGGCCAAGAGCACCCCAGGGGAGTGACGTGGCCAGGATCACAGCCAGCTGCCTTTGACACCCAACCCAAAGTGATCAGGTACTCATTTGCAGCTGTACCAGTTGTGAGTAATGGTCTCCGGCACAGGGTTGGGAGAGGCTCAAGTTCTCACTTCCATAGTGGTATGGAGATGCTTTAACCTCTCTGCCACTGCACTCCTTACACATGCCAACTGGATATAAATTGAACAATAAGGAGTTGGGGAGGAAACATGAATCCCATCATGGTTTCCCCTACATTCAGGAATTAGACTTACACTCACTTGCTTACAGCCTGGAAAGAGCTAGGCAAAGCCGTATTAAGCCTGGACCATTAGTACTGGAGCACAGGGGAGGGGAATACCAAGTAGTAACTTACAGTAATGGTACAATGTTTAGTGAATTCTCAAGTAAATGAGTCTAAATGTAGAGTAACCCATAAAAGTTAATATCTTACTCTAGATTTACACTGGTATAACTAAGAGCAGAAACAATGATCAGGTTGCTAAAAGGCCTGTATAGTAATGTTTTTCCTCCTTACCCACAGTATTGCTCCCCCTAAGACTTTCTTATCCTTCCCCCTGGATATTGTCCAATAGAAATACATGGGCATGAGGTACATAGAGCAACTCTGTTCCAACTATACGGTTAGTTCAATTAAATGTATCACTCTAAGAAGTCCTTTCCTCTCACATTTTAGAAAGGGGGAAACTTGAATAGTGAAACTCACTTTCCACACCTCTGCTACACTAGGGATATGATAACTACTGTAACTACTTGAACGAGAGATAGAGGGAGGAGATGTTCATGGTGATCTCTCACTATTGATGTTTAGGAGGAGATGTTTCCTTGGGCCTGTTCCAGACACTCTTCCTCTAATGTAGCCCATGCCATCAGGGACATGGTATTGCATGAAATGAACCACTGGGCTCCTGTAGTATGGCCGTTCTTATGTTTTGGGTGGCATAAGAGGTATAAGTAATCTAGGATCATTGCACTGAAAATTAATGAAATGTTTGATTCTGATGGAAATTAAGAGGTCTACTGAAACTAATTTAGTTTCTCTGCGATGTACACTCTTGTGTCTCAGAACATAATTTGGTCATGTAGACCGTATATCAGGATCAATTCCCTACCAATGAATACAACAGTCTTACAAGGGAAGTGCTATTCATACAATATGATGACAGGAATTATTCCAGGGAGATGGACTCGAAGCTACAAATATCAAACACCTTGATTATCTTCCTATTGTTCAAAGAAGGATCTCCAGAGTGCCTGCTTTTAGACACAATCTCTATCATGCCGATCATCTCCATTTCGATTAATTGTGTAGGCCACTGGTACCTGTGAAGTGGTAGTCTGCTTCGAAGATCACCTAGCGGACTGGCTACCGCTCCCGTAGTTTAAAGTGCGCTGTTCTGATCGGTCTAGGAGACACGAGCACCACCTGCTTCTTCAGACTCAAATCTGGAAACTTCTGAAAGTGCCATCCTTTCTTCCTGCCCCTTCTTGAAAATCGCACAGATTGAGACAGTGCATGTGCAGTTTGAAGTTACAGTTAAGATTACATGGAAAATAAAGTGACAGGAGCAGCTGTCATATTTTTAACAAAATTTGGTCACTGCGGATATGAAACCTGAGAACTTGCATAAGAGACCTGCTCCACCGAGCGTTGGTTGAGTCCACCGAGCAGCTGCACAAAGGAGGGACCTTTGGGTTCTTTTCTCGAACTCCTTGCCTGGGGAATTGCGGCTGTCAGTTCCCGAGGGCCCCCTGGTGTTTTGCGCAATCTATCTTTAGAGAACTGCAAGTTCATTTCTGAGAAGGGCACTGGCTTTGAGCAGGGACTACTTCCAAACTGACAAACCACTTCCTGCAATCGTTAACTGAATTAAGAGCTTGCTGCCCCTCTAACCCCCCACCCCCCCTTGACAGACCCCTCTTCTTGGCTTGGCAGCAGCAGCTATTGGTAAAGACTGAAGACCAGGGAAAGCTGAAGCAACACCAGTAAGTCACAGAGAAAATAGCACCTCCCCAAGGGCTTTTAGATACCTCTTCCTGCTGGATTGAGAACTGTTGTGGCTTCACTTCAGTGTTGGCTCAGCCTAGGAATTAATTTTATATTCTTATTGGTGGCGAATAGCCCCAAGTCTATGGCTATTTCTGTGTGGGCCGAATCCTGAGAAGAAAAAGGCATCTGAAGCTCCTGTGGACTAGGTAAAGATTCCCAAAACCTCATTTTGGTCTGATTAAGCAGGAGTAATGGCCACAAACTCCTGGAAGACTGTTTCAGGCTTAACACCAGGAAAAACTTCACAGTCAGGGTGTCCAGACTGTGAAATAAGCTCCCTCCAGAGGTGGTGCAATCGCCTACCCTGGAAATCTTCAAGAGGAGACCGGACGGTCACCTTGCTGGGGTCACCTGACCCCAGCTGTCTTTCCTGCTTGGTGCAGGGGGCTGGGAACGACGATCTTGCAAGATCCCTTCCAGCCCTTGCAATCTATGAATCTATGAGCCTACTCTCACAATACACAATAGCAAAGCCTGATAACATCAGTGGTGCATGATTGCCGGCTTTGAGAATAGGATCATA
>JAGPOW010000261.1:14306824-14324785 GCA_030014935.1 Caiman crocodilus
TTTTTTTTTTTTTTTTTTTTGGCTTTCAAATATTTTTCAAAAGCTCTCAGTGAGGCGCCATCGAGCATCAATACAACCGTGGAAATCTGCAGCGCTGGAGTAATCATTTCAACAGGAACTCAGCCAGCCACCTACCAAACCCCTTTCCACCCCCTCCTCATGCTAGGAAGCCCGGCCGCAGTCAAACAAACCTCTTTCCCTGCGTGGCTGGCTCAAGAAGCACCATAAAGGAGCCAAGAAGAGAGGGAGGAAGCTCCAGACACTTCACACAACCCCCCCTGCCAAGCTGCCCCTTCTGTCACAGAAAGGGTGCCGCTGCTGAGCACGGCTCCGGTGCGTCTTAACTTCATGCTTGCAAATGGTCCCAGCCTGTTGCCTTCTACTTGGGAGAAGCTTTCTCCTAAGCAGAGGGACCAGCACAAAGCTCATGTATTATTTAAGTCCTCTGAGCAGAGTTAAAGTGGAACTGAGAAGTGCAAGGACTTTATTCTTTCTGCCTATGAATAATATTGGCCAACCCATGTATTATTCCACATAAGCAATGGCTGTACCATGCTACCCCAGCCTAGCCTGTATAGGTAGCATGCCTCCAGGCTGCCCTGGAGAGACTCTCTGTAGTGGCAAGGGGAAAACTTAACTTTCAGCCCCCCGCTCTCCCAAAATGAACAGCAAAGTTTTGGTTTAGGCCAAATGCAGTCTTATGCCTTTTGTTTTACCAATACTCTTCAAATCATTTTGGGCTCCGTTAGGCAGGGTTGTAGTTTTCCTCCTGCTCTAGATGCAGTTGGTTTGTGTGCTAAGGAAATCCAAGGGCAGCTCAGCCACCAATGCAAAAATGATTTAGGAAGTTGAATATATTTCCCAGTAGGCATCATATACAACCAAAAAATATGCACAGTTCAGTGGATGATAACAATTTTCATATAGTATCACCCCAAGTACAGAGTCGAACTCATGGCTACAGGGGAAAGATGGGGGATGCACATTGGCTGCAGGACACGTAACAGAACAAGTGCCATTGCCCAGAGCTTTCACGGTGTGACAGTATTTCTGTAGGCAAAACACTTTTCCTTATAACACAGAAACTGTTGAAGGGATTTTCTGCAAACTTTTCAATACAATTTATCTTAGGGCAGAGGGTAATCACAGGGGGAAAAAAATCCATCATACAGAAAGAGAGAGATTTCTCTTCTGGTTTCTTTTGGCTGAATGAACAGCTGGTCTTCCAGAACTTCAAAAATAATTTCATGACTCTAATTTCACTTGTTTTTTTTTGTGTCTTCGGGTTTGTTAGTTTGGGTTTTGGGGTTGTTTTTTTTTTTTTTTTGGTTGGTTTGCTTTGTTAAGCTGCTGCCTGTTGGGGAAGGAAGGTTAGTCACTCTGACCTTACAGATGCAAAGAAACAACTCAGACACGCTACAGCAAATTACTAGACAAAATGATGTTATGAACACAATATACATTAATGACTGAGAAAAGTTCTTTGGAAGGCAAACTGCTCTGCAAACCCCTGAAATGCAACCCAAGGAAATGCTTGTGGAATTTCATATTACAGCTGCACTGATGCCGCGCACGTTCATCGTGATTAATGTTAGCGCAGTGAGTCCCAAGGGCTCCCATAATGATTGGCCACTTATCAAGAAGTGTTGCTGAATGGCTTTTATGCTGCGCATGCTAAACATTAAAATCATTTCAATGCCACAGATTAAGAGAATCCGATTATATTCACCTATCAAACAGGCCATGCTCTCTCTCTCCTCCCTCCTGTAGCTTCTACGAGACAAACATTGTCTGTGCAGTTCTCCAGGAATTAGGCATGCAAATCCCATTAGCTGTCATGGGTGTTGTGTGACTGAGTCCTCCATAACCAGACTTAAAACTTGCCTTTGCCTAGCAATTCATGATCGTATGTGAATCTCATAAGTGTATCATAAAACAGAACAATGACTACCAGTTTGTTTAAGCCCCTTATTGCACTAACTAGAGCCACTGAGGGTTTCCTTATTAACTACATTATCACCCGTGTGACATTATTGTATAGAGGCCAAGCAAACTAATAATTATATATGTGCATGCATATGGGCTGTCATAGTAAGAGTCAGTCCATGCCCAAATAGCTTACAGCTAAATAAACAGGAGACACAAAGACAATCGCATGCTCTGGTATAATTTCTGCTGTCCTGTATACTGACATAAATTGTAACAGGAACAGGACTGGGCAGACATGCAGCAATCCCAGGGTAACTCACATGGTAGGCAGCTGTTGCTGTACTAGGTGGCCAGGAACAGGCAAAAGCCAATTTGCCTTGAGCAAATGGTTCCCTCCCAAATGGACGTAGACAGACAGAAACTAAATGTTTCAGGTTTAGTTCTTTCCGGGGAAACTGTCCAGCTGGCTGATAGAAGCATACCACCGTTAGAGGTGTTTATAGCCTGTCCTCAAGTGTTACAGTGTAATGCCAACTGCACCAGGGTGAACGCTTTGTCTGTCCAGACCCAAAGCGTGACAGTGTGCGAAGGGACATGGACAATGAAGCAATTTGCCTCATTCTACAAAATCCTATTTATTGAGCCACAAGGCCATTTCATGCTGAAACCTTCAATTCATGGCACACACACGGCAGTGCTGGCCATAGTCTCATGGCAGGGTGGCACTGGCCCCAGCTGAGATCTCAGGTGCTGGTGGTGCCTGGATGATCTAGAATAGCCAGGATTTGCCAGGGTGGGTCTTGCAGTCAAGAAGGCAGCTCAGCATCCGTAATGCCTCTCTTGAACAGCTCTTCTTCCTGAGGAGTTCAGGTGTAGTTTAATGCCTCCCTCTTCTGCCAAAGTAAAGCAGAATCAAAGCCACCACCCAACCCCTTTGATGCTGAACAGTTAGGCCCTTGCGAGTATTTATAGGAGCTGGATTCCTAAAGACTTTAAAGCCTTTGCGCCTTCATAATTTACCCTTCCCTAATGCACGATTTCCACCTCCAGGTCATTTGGAAAGACCCTGGAGCCATTTTAATCTGTTAAATAAAATAATGTTAAATGTTCAATAAATTCTGGCGGGTTGACACAATGAACCTATTTGGCAGTAAAGTAGATGTGTATGGGTGTATAACAGAGCACAGACTGGGGAGTCGGCGTCGAGTCTGCCGAGTGAGTCTGCACAGATGGGACGTGTTGAGTACAACCCAGGTATTAGTTCGAAGACACAGCATTTCAGCAACAGCGTCAGTATCTACGTGCAATATTGTTCGTTAGGAAGTACAACAATTTCCCCCCCAATATGGTCCTCTGAGTGCCCACACAAGTTTAGACCTTTATTATTCATATGCAGGCACATTTGCAATCATGGCTTCTCCAAGGCAAGAGCTGGAATCAAGGGCTAACACCACATCACCCTTCAGAGCTACAAACACAAGCATTGCTTTCCAGCCTAACACGTAGCACTTGTCCACATTATAGTTTCACTTGCACTGAGGCTTCAGGCCTTCAAATTATGAAATGGAAATTCTTCTGAACTAGGCTCTCTAGATGCTCCTAAAATGTGCTGGTCCCAATTTCTTGCTTGCTCAGCAGTCTGTGCAGTTGGATCCGTGGTAATCAGCTTTGCTTTTCCATGTGATATAAAAAAAGTGCTCACGGTTTGGATAACAGGGAGACAGGCTCACATATGTTTTTTTCTGGAAAAGTTTTGGCACCAATGTGAGAGTGTGAAGTGACATGAGGGATACACTCTCATCCCCTTTGAAGTAAATATTGAAACCTCCAGTGACTTCATGCAGGCCAAGATTTTGCCAGGCCTTTTTTGTAACTCATTCAGATTTCCCTGCTTCAGTCACTCCTGATTTTACCACTTCTAAGTCACATAAGCAACACAGACTCGGTACTGATGGTTTCACTGCTTCTTTGGTCCTGTTCACGAATCTCTTCATAGTAGAAAGGGAATCATTCTAGTCTCACTTACACTTCTGTAAATCTGCAGTAATATGAAGAAGTTCCAGGGAGTGACATGGGTTTAAACTGATACCAACAGGTTCAGAATCAGGTTCTTGTATAAATAAGCAATGCACAGACCAGGGATCAAATTCTCAGCAATACTGAGCATCTGCAATTCCCACTGAAGTTACCCTTCAGGGGTTGTCTTTTGATTTGACACACCTCCTCTCCTGTTAAAAGACCACCAGCCTTTTAAGATGATGGCACAGGGTGTCCTGTCTCAATTAATACGACTAGTGGTTCTTGTAACTCAGTGTGGGGATGTCTAAATCTATTGTTTTGCAAGTAGAAACGTGCACAAGTTGGGTATCTTCTGTCATGGACTAATTGTATGGCTTGCTGAAGACTGATAGATAATATGCTGTGCATTTTATAGTAAAACAGGTGGTATGTTGGATTCCAGCAGAGTGCCAGATTAAATGGGGGGGGGTGCAGTGGGTCACGAATACAAGCCACCAGCAATTTTTGGCCACGTGCAGTTGTGCATTTGGTTTACTTTAATGTATATGTGCTTGATTAGAAAGATTGCCTTTCATACAAGGGTTTTTTTTGTTGAATGGATGCAAATAATCATGTAATTATTCATTTATTCCGCCAAGTTCATCTATTGAAATTAATCAAGATATTTGAAACGGAGAGGCATGAAATCACGCGCTGATTTTTTTTAATGCTCTAAATTTGGAAAAGAAGTCTTTTGGATGATATTGGACCAACTTGGAGCGTGGGGAATATTTCTATACTCCAACCTGGAATAGAAATATTAACACTAAAAAGCCACAGAACTTTCTACTGATCGTTTTGAAAGATTTTAATATCTTTTTCTCCCCTATAAATTCCACATTCCACATGTAGGGTTCATCCTTAAAATTATGTCGTTTTACTTGAGAGAAACAGATAAATGTTATTTCAGTATTTGCAGCATTTCTCCTATTTTTCTGTACTTCCTTTGAAGAGTATCTGATATCAGTCACAGTCAAAGGCAGTATTATTTAGTTATCCAAGGCAATTCATCAGGTGTGTGAATGTGATTATTCCACATGTAAATTCATTGCATAACCTCAGTGCTGGTAGCTTACTCATTTAGATGGACTAAATGGACAATGTATGTTTGTAATCTTTCTGGGTTCTCTCGGGATCACTTTGTAAATGAAACGCTACATGTGCAAATATGAGCCTAGTGAAGTCTCTTTCAGTACCAATAAAGAGCAGTCATTTCCTAATAAGTGCATTAACAGCTGGAAGCATTGTTCTGAAGATAAGAGAAAAATCTTTGCAAGAATTAAACATTTTTATTAAGAATAGGATGTTGTTCTCCAGGGGGTCAGTCCTGAAAGATGCAGACATGCTAGGCCTACTTTACTTCAGTGGGTCTGTGCATGGTCTTAGAGTTAAGCATTTGTCTGAGTGCTCTGTTGATTTGTGGTTAGAGGGCTCACAGGGCATAGCTGTAAAATACCAACTGAGTCATTGGCCAGAGCAATACATTAAATGAATTTTAATAGCCTTTTATAGGTGGTGAGTCGTGGCCAGGTATTTGTTCTGCTTTTGTGACTATGTACAACCAGATATGTCCAAGAACTTCACATCCCTGTTACTGAGCATTTGGCAGCACAAGCAAAGGAGAGGCTGACAGATTTTGAACATCTGTACCTAGCCTGTCTGCCTTGGTCATCTGCCCCTTTCCATGTAGTCAAGGCTATACAGTCCAGGCAGCATCTGCAATCTTTTCCAGTGAGTTCCCATTCCTGCTTCTCTGTTTTTGCTCTCCTGTCTTATCTATCAACCTGCACCATTAGTGGATGGGAAAACAGAAGATAGAGACCCTATAACATGTAGAAGAGAAGCTAGCTGAGGCTCCATTTATTTCTTTTCTCCTTGGCGGGGAACCTTAACGTTAAAAGACCTTCTCTCTCCTTATACCTTAATGTCACAAATGTGATCAGCAAAGGGACAGGAATATTGATCCCTGTCATATCCATGACCAGGTGTCACAGTAATTATCATCATCATGTAATCCCTGATGTACACCATGAAGAGTGCCCTTTCTTGCTATACGTGTCTCTTCTAGCTCTGGCTACTACTTCAAGAAAACACTTAAGTTAGATGCATCAGGACTTCGGACGAGGTTCCATTTCACCTGGCCCAAAATGTCAGGAAAGGGGTAGAAAGTCTTATTTGGTGTATTGAATTCAGGCAGCTGTACATGTGTGGGTGCACCTTACCATCTCCCCATTTCACCTCTTCTCTAATAGCGACAAGTATCACACTGGCTGAAGCACCGATAGATCATCATCATTGCTATTCCTGTTCTTGTTATAACTCTCTATTCCGGTAGCATTTAATACAATTGTCTTATGAGTGTTAAGCACTCTTTACTCATGTAACAGAAAGAGGCCTTTGTCTTTGAAAGCATACAATCTAAGCGTACGATGATGAAGGTTTCTTGTATACAGTGGTTCAGTAACCTGTGAATGGAATTTAACACTTGGATTTGCACAGTCATACATTACATCGATTACATCTACAAGTGGGGACCTTATCTAGCAAAGTGCATGGTAATGTGCTTGTAAGTAGGCCTGTGCCTTGGGTGTTAGCTGGTAGGCAAGCTGTTCTGCCCAACAAAGATAAGTCCAAGCCTTTTCAACTTGCTCTGTAGCTGGTATTCTGAACCTGTGCCTTTGAGAGGAGACCTGGAATATGAATCTTAGTTCCTCTGGTGTACAACTCATCTGTTTACTACAAATATTTTTTTTTAACCTCCCAAATATTTTTTTTTACCTCCTGGAAAGATTTTGGGCTCTGACTTTTCTCATTTCCGCTGAGGCAGATGAGGAAAAACTTAAGTCAGTGGGTCTGCTCCAAGGTGACAAAAATGGGAATCAAGGTTTGGCTGATAGCATGCAATCCTGCCCCTGGAATCAAAAAAATGGACAAGACAAGTTGTTACCGTTTGCAGGCTAACCCGGCTCACTGGCAATACCGGGCTCTTACATTGGTGCAGTTTTAATTGGAAAGGCCCTAGATAAATCCGTGACTTAAGTAACAGGAAAAGATATGCACAGTGCTACAGAAAAAGCTGTGAGATTAACAAGACCTTTCCAGTCCATTGGGATATTTCTCTTTGGTCTCCCTCACTCTGTCCCTACATAAGGTTTTCACATCAAAGAGATCATGTTCCTCTTGTCTGCAAAGTGCCTAGCATATGATCTAAAATAACAAGGCTAAATAAATAATCAGTGGGGCAGTTCAAGTGATTGGCCTCCATCGTTTCTTTGAGGACATTCTGCAGGGAGGTACCTCTCACTAGCAAACGAGTTTATTCCAGACCAAACTTCTCCATTGCTAACTTCATTTCCATTCTTTTAGCTACTAACTTGTTCATCTGGGCTAGGGGCAGAAATGACACATCAGCTGGTAGAAGTGAGTGGAACCCAGTTCATTTCTGTAGTTCAGTGTGCATAAACCGTTTCAAAATGGCCCAAATGGGTTTAAGATAAACCTGGATGGATGTAGTATAAGACTTAACAGAGTTAGGGTAAACTGGTTCATTGAAATTCTGCCCCATATGCCCTCCAGATTCAAGTTAATTTATAGTCCTCCAGCATCCTAGGATACCTTGCACCTCTCCCACAGACACCCTCTGCCCCCCCACAGGGTGGTTGGGTGAGCCTTGGCCCAAGCTGTCTGCTCCAGGCAAGCAGGGATGTGTGCTCTAGCATCTCCCAACTTCTGGCCTTGGCCACTGCAGGCATATGACTGCATTTGCAGAATCAAAAGTGAATGTCTGTTCACTTGCTTATCATTTCAATCTACTCAGCTTAGACTAACCTGCAAAGATTGAATCGATTCAGCTCAGGCTGTTGACTTTCTGTACTTAGCCCATGCTTAATACTTCCTCTCTCTCACTGACCCTTAGACATTGCAGATAGCTATCATTTAGCTACTGGGAAGTACTGGCTGTGACTCTCCTGAAATGTCTTCCTTGTCACTCTCACTTTGTTCACATCTCCATGGCTCATGTTCCTCGTGGCAAATCTGAAGCATTTTGCTGAGTAGCTTTGGTAGGTAATCAGTCTCCCCAACAACCAGCCGGGTTTGACAGTCACTGCTGTGGTAGAGGAACTTCTTTCAGAGCAACGATTGCATTAAGAGGGTAGCAAATGGTGACTGGGGAACAGATCTGGGATAGCTATTGCAACTCAGAAGGCTTATAGCAGAGCAATAGTGGTGCAAGCAAGTCAAGAGAATCAAGCCAGAGAATCAGGTCTAAGTGCAAGTCTCTCACTGCTGGAACATCTTTGAAGATAATGCTGGATCAGTATTAGCACATACCGAGAGCTTTTTAGACCAGTGTTTTCTTGCAGGTCCTGCAGGCCTCATACTTAACTCTAGTAGTTGCTGGTGCACTGACTCAGCCCAGGGAATGGTTTAAAGCTACAATCCTGCCGCTCATCTGCACAGTGAGACCAGCATAACTCCAGTCAGGGCTTGCCAATATAAAGGAATGGGGAATTGCATGCATTTTCTCACAGCGAAATCCATAAAAGCTTTCCAAGAAGTATTCTACCTTTCTCAGCAGCTCCTGACAAAGAAAGGAAGGGAGGGGAGAGATGTGGGTGGCGGAGTTAGATCTTGAAGCAAGCTATGGGACAAGTGGATGGGGGATGGGGTAGCTGGAGACACCAAACTCTGAAAATAAGAAGTGGTTTCATTCCGATAAGCAGTTTCTGCTTTTCATTCAGAGCGTGAATCTTATGATGGGATCCAGCGAGGTGAGGAAGTAACCTTTATGCTTGCACATTTGCAGTGGGAAGACTGACTTCTGCCCAGCAAGGGAGAATCTGTCAGATACCGAACATGTTCTCATTTTTATCAATGAAGAGTAGGAAACTACATGCAAGGCAAACAATTCCCACTTCCTCTGCAGCTGGAAGCCTGACAACATTGATAGGCTCACCCTGGGGCCTCATTAGAAACTGCTATCTGTGGGGCTCAGGCTTCACAGATCTCACTCCTGCCCAGGAGTTACACACTTAATCCTTCAAAGAGGGCTGCGCCGCAGTTTAACATTCCACAAATTCCCATTCCCTGCTGACACTCGCAGCTCATTCAAAAGCAGCAAGTGCCGGTGGAGCAAAGGCTGTAAAACACACCAGCAAACCTTTTCAGTGGCTAATCGGGGTTAACTCTACCCTTTCTTATGTGGTCCATGTTAAGCATTCCTTTCTATTCAGGACTGCTGGGAGGATGATCAGAAAGGGAGAATAGAGATGCAGAGAATCAGGAAGCCTAATAATAATCACTTAAAAGACATGGTAGCTATAAACCTATCGCACTTAATGACTGTTCAGACTTTCAGCCTCACAACACCCTGAGGTAGATTTGTCACACGCATTCACCTATAGTGAAGTTGAGGTCCAGCAGGTTTATAGCCCCAATTTTCAACAGTGACCTCTAGTTTTGGTGCTCACATTTTGATACTACTGGTGGAGCTATGAAGAAAAGCTAGACCTGTGCCCAGTCTTGTGGGTGAACCACTCAGCTACTGTTTCTCCTGGGCCCTGCTGCCATAATCCTGTTTGAATACCTAAGAGTTAGGGATATTTCTTGCATTTCCAACGTTCTCCAGATTACAGATGCATACACTCATCATCAGCTCCCCTCAAATCATTACAGAGAAAAGGCCCACTTTTTCCAGTTCATGACTTTCTTGATCGCAGACTTGGCTCAAAATGTACTCAGCACTGGACGAAATCCCTCGGTGCTATCTGCAATGTCTCCATAATGGTTGACATCTCCTAGGATGATCTGCAGTATCTCCCTTCAAATTTTCACGTGGGCCGTCCTGAGCAACTTTGGTCAGGTGTTCTTGTTTCTCCTGACCCTGTCCCCTGTGCTTGCTTTTCCTGAGTACGATACACTGGTTGTGGGGGGATCTTGTACCCTTCCCCTCTTTGAACCAATGCAGCAGAAATACAATATACCCTGGATTTGAAAAACATCTGAGCACCACCCACTGCGGCAGTAATTCTCACTTAAGGTGAGCACTAGACCTGACTTCCAGAAAATGAATTCCTGGTCCCCTCGTTCCAGTGGAGTCACACAACCGGGGCTGGGAGGAAGGGGGACCCTGTGCGAGGGACCCAGAGCTGCATGGACACCCAACTCTGCTGTACGTGTGGTTCTGGTTTCACATTGACCGAGGAAGCTCTGAGGCTGGTCCTATGCTATGTTCTGTCATGGGACTCAGGTAAGTAATGCTGCAGGGTGAAGCTTAGGCGTCTGAATTACTGTTGTCACACGCTTAAAAAATCTTTTGTTACTGTCCAGTGGTAGGTACTCGGATACACCGGCTTGGCTCTGGGGCCTGGACAAGATCAACCTCTATGCCTTCACAGTGTGGTTCAAATAGAGCCAAAGGAGGTAAGTCAGCTGATTAGGATGCAGGGACATTTACAGATATGCTCTGGGAGGTGGGGTGGGCACTTTAATTAGCGCAGCTATAAGAACCACGCTAATTAAAAGCGCTCGGAGCATTACATGTCTCAGTGTCCCCGTGCTGAAAAATGGTGGCAGGGTGCTTTGAACTAAAGCTCATCTAATGAGCTTTACTTTAAAGTGCCCCACCACCATTTTTCAGTGCAAGGATGCTGATAAATGTGATGCCGGAGTCTCCTGGAGCACGGCAATTACCAGGCTGTAATTACAGTGTGTCAGAGCACGTATATAGGAGCCCCAGGAGACGTTGGTTCAAGCTCCTTGCCTTGCCACATAGGATGTGTATGATACAAGGAGAGTCACTTCATTCCCGTACCTTGTTTGCCCATCTGCGTCAAAGTGCAAGACTTATTTTCTCTGCCACGTCTTGCAGAGCGGGGTCTGCTTCTTTGCATGCAGGCGTACGGGACTTAGTAGGATGGGGCCGCGCTTTGCCCCGTTCTCCTGCAGTAGAAATAATAAGTAACTAACTACAGTGATGGGAGCCAATCTGAGAGCCTAATCCTGCATGCCTTCACTAGAGCAAGAAGTCCAGGGGGCTTCAATAAAGAGAACACGCGTGAGTGAGGATTGTGCATTGAGGCAAATGTTTGCAGAATGGATCCGGAGTGGCTGCAGCATGAGACTTGCCAGTATTTGTTTCCTCAGTGGGTCGTGGTTTGCAGTTTTCTAAGAATTTCAGTGACAGGTAGGAATTTGGAAGCTCTTGTAGACTGATAACAGTGGCCGTTATGATTTGTCAAGTGTGAAAGTCAGGCATGTGTTGTCTTTTTTTTTTTTTATGAATGAAGTCTGAAGAAAACCAGACAGAAAGGAAGGCTGCAACATGTTTTATGGGTTCAGTTTCCTTCTGGTGAGGATGTTACACTTACTGAGGTCAATTTTTGAAAGAGATGTGGAAGGGTTTTCTGGCCATGGTCAGGGGATATTTCATTCATGCAGGAAGTTGCAAAAGCCGAACAGAAAGTGTGTATTCTGGAAGTTTCAATTAAAAAAAATATATAGGTGAAGGTGAACTATCAGCTGAGACTGAGAAACTCAATTCATTTTGCATTCCTTAATAATCAAAATGGACTTTTTAATGAATAATTACTAATAAAAGAGCCTTTAATGCCAAGTCATCAGAATAATTTTCCAACTGCTTTCTTTTACCTAAGAATATTGGAAACACGGGTTTCAATGGCAAAGGCCTATTCGTAATCATTGCAATCTTCCCCTTTCGTTTGCAAAGTACTTAGACAGGCAGCTTTTCTGAGCAGGGATTGACTTTTTTCTTGTATGTTTGTACAACACTTAAAAGGACCCTGGTCCTTGTTTGGCAGATTCCTAGGGGCTGCTATAATGCAAAGAACAGACACCAATAATGATTAATAATGGCAAATGGGATTGCTTTATCCAAAGCATTGCTGTCACCTTCCAGTTACATCAACTGTTTAACTGGGCACATCTATGCCATGTGGCACTTATGGGTAGGAAGGACACCGGGTTAATTTAGGAACCTTTGAGCAAAACTCATTCAGTATCCCAGGACGTGAGTGCGTCCCAGGGAGGTGAAGCTGGGGCACTCTGACATTCTTGCTCCTCGCCCTTATTTTGACTCTTTTAGCATGCAGTGCAAATGCTCACTAAAGACGATGAAACCAGTATTGAGGTGATATGTGTAGGTTTGGGAAGGGGGAGGCAGCGGGGAGGTGAAGAGGGAGTAATATCGCATGAACCGCTGCTAGTTGTAGGTTTAAAAAAGGACCTTTATGATCAACTACCCTGACCTCCTGTGTAACACAGGTCAAGGAACTCCATGCATCAAGGTCATAACTTCCAGCGGAGCCCTTTGTGGAAAGATATTCCTTTAAACGCTGACAGTGATGGGGAATCCCCCTGCGGTGCCAAGGGTATTGTTCCAATGATTAACTACACTTGCTGCTATAAATAACTGCACGCTCTTTCTGGCTTCAGCTTCTTTCCAATGGATCTTGTTTTGCCTTTTCCTGCTAGGAAACAATCAGCCGTGTGTACTGCTGGATATCACACCTACATCTAGATACTGGCGGGTCGTGACCATGAGTTGAAGGGCGTCAAAGCTTGTTGATTGGCACTTTTTTCAGCCTCTGAAGGGCTCAGTTCTGCCCTGCACTCACCTGGATGAGCAAGGGTAGAGTTTAGGCCTTGGTGCAATATGCACCAGCTCAAAGTCAAACTGCTTTTGCCTGATCTCCCCCTCCCAGATTTGCATTTGGCCCACGGAGCCCAAAGGATGTTAAATTGCTGTACCTTAGATGTTGATGGAATGGGAAGAAAACCTCAGCTGGATACGGCGTATGAATGCTGACATGTTTCATTGAAATAGTGAAGCAGGTATTGAATGTTTGATTAAGCTACATTAAATTGTTGCCCCTGGTGCAACAAATCCAGTTAAAATACGTGTGGTTACATCAGTGAAGTCTTTCCAGGCAGCTTCATGTAAACCAATTTACCTTGCACTTGAATTGATTCAAACAAGTTTAAATCAGTTTAAAAGCACTGGCACTCACAACGCAGACTCACAAATTGGCCCAACCATTGAGAAGCATAGCTTATGTCTCATCCAGCTCTGAATTCCCTTAAAATCATTCAGGGCTATTGTTGTAAGTCAGGTCCTGAATTGCTCAGCTTGAGTGATCTCATGAGATCCTGGCCATAAGAGGCATGTCAAGTGACAGAATACATCAGGCAGCCTTTTTTAATGATGGCCATACAGCTTGTGACAGCCATGAGATCAGTAGCTTGCAATCATCTTATGGAAACCCAGATGTCAAGAGATTTGGGCAAAGCAAACTCAAGCTTGCAAAATCAGCCAGCCAAACACCCATGGAAACAAGACTGACAGCAGCTGCAAACTGTTTCAAGAACAGATTCCCTTTACAATCCAGGCAGTAGGTTATGTTGTTATTCAAGCAGCTGGCATGAGGTGCTAACACCAGAACAGAGATGGCTTTGGGAAGTTCACAGATCTGGTTCTTTGGGACATGCCCATGTCACCTCCAGATTATGGTAGGGAGAGTGTTAGTGGAGCACACCATCCCCACTCGCAAATGCAGTTAGTCCCCTTTGAATGGTGCCAGAAGCATGCCAATAATCATGCTCAGGATGAAGAGGTGGTTGGAGCACACCCAGTACTTTTCCAAAGTGTCTTCACTGTGTCCCTTTCCAGATGCAGCACTGCACGTCATGGAGGTGCTCCCTGTTGCAAGGTGGGATCTTTGCGGGTTTCCCTTTTCTTCTACTTCCAAACAACACCAGGCACAAGGGGCCTAAAGTAAGCGGTGCTGTGAAGGAGGGTGAGGTGTGGAGGACTCAGATGTGGGAAACCTTGGTCATGTCTACACTGGAAACCTGCCGTGTCCAGCTGCAGTGCACTAAGTCATGCCTCGCTGCTCCGTATGCGCTGCATCCTGAACTGGAAGTGGCACAGTCGTGTTCCTGTGGTGCCGTGGGTGGATTTTAAGCACTGCATGAACCTGGCCTTGCTGCTTCCCGCCTGGGAGGTATGGTACTTGGGGCACTGTTGCAGAGTTGAGCACGCTGCTGCCTGGCTTGTTAGGTTTCTAGTGTAGACATGTGCCAGTCTATAGCACCCTCTCTGGGGCTCTACATTTGGGATGTAAATACTTAAAGGTGTAGCTCAGTATCCTTACAGATCTAGCCCAGGGTGTTTTATACATCTTTAGGATCGGCTTAATGGGAAGCCTTAACCCAGAGCCAGGGGCACAATAGAGAAAAATGCCGAGCAGATTCCAGGAAGAAAAGTTTTACCCGGAGTGGAACCAGTGTCACCAGCCTGAAGAGGGGCTACAAAGCACCCTCCCAAATGTGACCCCTGCTCTGCCTTGCCCTTGTGTTTGTTTTGCCACAAATAATTAAGCTTTATTTATTTATTTATTTTATAATCCAGCTGAGCTAAAAACTAGCGAGTAAAGAGGGAAGAGGATTTCAAGGACAACTGATACTCCTAAAGATGGGGAACTGTATCGCCTTCCCTCCCCTTCAAAACATTTTGAAACTAACTTTAAATTACCATGCTGAGGAAGCAGTATTATCTCCATTTAACGAGTGGGGAAACTGAAATGGGGAACCTGAATGACATGGAGTACCACAGACCAAGTCATGATTAGAACTGAGATTAGACAACTGGTGTTCAGGCGACCACTCTCTACCTCGGCTGCATGTTTATAAGGAAAGTGCATACGACCAAAACTTTAAGACAATTCTATGGGTTTGTAGTGCACTGCAGGCCAAGGAGCAGAAGGAATAATCCTCTTAAAAAGGCCAAAACCCCCGCAAAACAAAAACCCAACCCAAAAAATCACGTGAAGGAAATAGCAATTGGAAATACATTTTTCTAGCGTGGCGAGAACACGGTGAATATGGGGAATCAGATCAGCACCGTATGGACCTGGTGGCTGGGTCCCCACATGCAGGGGGGTGCACTTGTAGAGGCAGAAAAAGCAGCAGCACAAATGATTTGTGACCCATTGCACGCGCATTGCACATGTGCTTTGGTGTGTAGCAAATTGTTTGGGGTAGGCCCCAGCAGTATTACCTGCCGTCCTGGTGCAGCAGGGGTGCAGGCCCGGCACACGGAGCCTGGGCAGCAGCCAGTGCGTGGCCAGCCTCCATTTGTTCCAGGACACACTACAGATGTGTAGTCTGTGCTGCTTTTTTCCTCAGGGTTTTTTATTGCTACTGAGATTTCCTGGTAGCACATTTTGCCACTGCGCTGCAAATTTGCAGTGTGCTGCACAGTTTCACGTGCCCTGTGTGCAGTTTGTGGTGCCACAAAACAAACCTCATGCCTCTACACATGGGGACCTGCCCCGTAAGTCTTTCCTGCTTTGTGTGTAAAGTGAGGCACAAGGACTGTGAAGTTTCCTGCTACAAGCCAGGTTCTGCCTGGTCAGTCAGTTTCTGGAACAGTGTCATGGGATTATGACCTTAGGCCATAATCTCAATCCTGACTATGCTGACCTCATAGTGACTTGTCCAAGGCGTACATTCCTTACCAAGTTGCGGCCTCCACTCAATGCAAAAGCTCTTGATCTACTCATCTTAATGAAGTTGTCTAGCTATTTCGGTTTGCACAGTTCAGATAAGAAAATGATTATTCCTGAAGGACTCTATCAGCAGATCCCATCTTCCTTTGGTCTAATTCTGTCCATGTCAGATGAACTCATCAGTAATACACACTCCAATTAAACAAGGTCCAGTATAGACCAAACGCCGTCTCGTGCTTGCCCTCTAGATGGCAGCCTTTCCCTAAATTTGGCTCCATGCAGGACTAGTGGGAGTTGGCTCTGACTTGCAGCATTCATTAATCTCAAACAGTTTCACTGTGTAACCCTGAATCTGCTACACACACAAAAAAGGATGGCTAAAATAACAGCGGAAGATGAGAAGGAAAATGCCGAGCCATAGGAAGTTTGTGCTTCATGGGCCTCGTGGAGTCTTATGGAATGAAACATGAAATTAAAGGCATTTGTTACTTTGCATATTCTCAGTAAGGCGGTTGTCACTTCACAATCGGGGCTGTAGGGCTTTCTAGGAGTTAGTCATCGAGGCATGCTGTGCAGAAAAGCTCCGCTCCTGGCTAGAGGAGTGATTGTAGCCAGCAAATAGCTGAATGTTTTGCCCAGTCGGTGATTGGCCTGTAGATGATAGATAAAGACATAGCATCAAAATATAACTGGTTTCTCTTTATGAAAGCAATAGATGAGGCTTCAGCATGAGCAATGAGCTTTTGTTTGGTTGAGTTCACTTTCCCAAAAGAACCCCGAGAAATACAACCGCGCCAATGGGAGGCGAAGGAAATCATACAACTGTTGAATAGGAGAGCTGGAAGGGGCCTCAGGAGGTCATCTAAACCAACCCTATGTTCCAGGCAGGATCATCCCTGTCCAAGCCATCCTAGGCAGGTGTTTGTCTAGCCATTCCCAGAACTGCAACCACCACCACCAGGCACAATGTCCCAAAACATCAAATCCCCACCCCCGCCCCCTGCCCCCTGACCTTGCCACAGGTAAAATAGGGGACAAAGGCACTGTCAATGTCCTATTGCAAGGACAGGAGGTTGTTAAGAGATCCAAGGAAGAGGACCACACTGCGCCACTACAGAGGAAAGCAACCTCCCCACAGGCGATGCCAGTCTGACTGCAGGATGAAATTCCTTCCTGACCCAAACTGTAGCAATCAGTCTGATCCTGAGTGGAGAAGCAAGACCTTTTCGCCAGGGTTATTTAAGTCCTAGCCAGAGTGTTGGCACACAGTAGTCCAGCCTTGGATGCAGCCAATTCCAGTCCTTCTGAAGAAGGTGAAAAAAAAAATAAATCTGACAGCCATAACAACAGGAAAGGAAAAAAAAATCCTCCTCCATCCCAGCAATGCTCAGAAGCATGTACTTGAGGACCACAAACTCAACGCCATGCATTGCACAGCCTAACTAGAGAGCTAGAACTCCCCTTTCCGGTGGTGATGCGTAAGGGGTGCATGGGGGTGCACGTGCATGCCCTGAGAGCACTGGTGCACCCCCTGACGGGCCACGCTCCCTGCTTAGCCGACGGGTGGTGGGGCAGGAGGAGGTGCTGGTGTCCCCCCATGAGTAACAGCCAGGGAGCTGAGTGCTGGATGAAGCGCCGTGGCCACTTCCGGGAGCGCCAGGGCTGCTTTCCAGTCGGCGCGATCAGCTGCTGGAGGAGGCCCTCCCCAGTTGCTGACTGGTCGCATCAATCGCCTATGCCCATTTCTGTCATCCCGCCCCTCTAATAAACGTGTCTCTGTTCTTTAATATTGTTTTATAACTCAGTCAATGGTGTAGCTCTGCTTCCTTCCCTCACTGCCGAGCACTGGTCTCTTCAGTTTCCACCTTTTCTGCACTGCACTGCCCTTTCCATAGTCATCAAGCATGTCAGGGGTCTCTTGAGCTTGCGACTGTTGCTTTTCACAGCACACTCCAGGCATTGCTACTCCTAAGTGACCCCTGACCAACACTTATCTCACCTCTTCTTGTAAACCTCCAACGATAGAGGTTCCACAACTGCCCCAAGCAGTCTATGCCAGTGCCTCACTGTTCAAACCGTGAAGGTGATTTTCCTGATGTCTAATTTAAACCTAATTGGATATGATTTCAAGTCATGGCTATGTGTCCTATCCTCTGCAGCAAAGGAGTAAACCTTTTCTGCTTCTTTAGGGAAACCCTTCAAATATTTGAAGACTGCTGTCATGTCCCATCTTGATTATTTTTTCTATGAGCTGCACACACTTGTTTCTCTCAACTGTCCTCATATGGCTTGCTTTCCATGACATTTATTTTTCGGATGAATGGAGAGCAGTGGCCGTGATATATCTTGTCTTTAGCAAGGTTTTTGACGTGGTCTCCTACAACATTCTTGCAAGGCAGCTAAGGAGGTACAGGTTAGATGAATGGACTGTAAGGTGGTTATAAAA
>JAGPOW010000261.1:14326569-14358660 GCA_030014935.1 Caiman crocodilus
ATATGGCCTGCTGAGGTCCCTTCCAATCTTACTTTTCTATGATTCTCTTTCTTCACTTAAAACTTACCTGCCTTTGGTTCCTCCGAGATTCGCTTGCTGCTAAAAAAGAGGGAAAATGTGAGTGGTAATAGTGTAATTTTTCCAGAGGGGACCTCCAAGCAAAGATCTTAAAGGTTTTTACACCAATTGCTAAAACCTCCAAAACATTCGGAGCTATAGGGAACTTCTTTTAATCCCATTTTGCAGGTGGGTAGTTTGAGGCTTCAAGCAGTTACATTACTTGCTCAAATACACAGCAAGCAATTGGGAATAGACCAAACTGCCTTCACCCCCCCATGAGTGGAAGCTTGACATCCAAATCCTAACTCTCTAGCCTCTAACCAATAAGCAATATTCTCTGCTGGCGTCACGCAAAGGGTTCGCCAAGTCTGTCTGCAACTGCTGCCATTTACACAATGCTTTTCCTACATCATTGTAACTAGACTCCTGGTGGCCCTTGGCAAACTTTTAGTATTGGGCCCCCCTTCGCCAGAGGTAATGATAATAATAACTGGAAAATGGGAAAAAAATTACCATTTTTGGGTCACCAGGTTTGCCCATGCCTGTGTCCGGCCCTGTCTGTGGATAGAAGAATAAATGTCCTAGGACCCTGTGGTTCTGTATGGCTGATGACCTTTTCCAGCTTGGCTTCCTGAGTCATTTCTCAGCTAGGCTAGCAGCCGTTGGCAACCCTCTTAGGCTTCAGGCCAGAGTGATCCAGTTTGGGTTCAGATGTGGGTAGTCACTAGTACTCAGCTGCTGCCACCTTTTTATCCCATGGCACCTGCAACTGGCACTTTTCCCCACATCCACAGGCTGGATCAAGTGGCTCCATGGCCTAGATCCAGTTTGTTGCACATAGGGTGCTGACCCCTGCCCTAAAGCACTTGCCCACACATCCCCAAGTCTTGCCTTAATAGGTTGGGGGTTGCAGATAGATGGGCCCGGAAAGCATCCTAGTCTCCAGAGTCAGAGTGAATCCCAGATCTGGCAACCTTGAAGACCTGCTGAGGTCTTTGCCTCTTCTCTCAGCCTTTTCCTAGACATGCACGCAAGGAAAGTTCTCATGTGGACTGAGAGGAGATGATGCAGAAAGTTTCACCATCACCTCCTTACTTTAAAATGTGTGACTTGCAGGAAGTACAATCTGTTTGACAATGGTTTAGATTTGACCATATATAACATGGCTAGATTTTAAGACAGATGAAGATTAAATGAACTGCACAATGAATGTGCAGGTTAGTTAAAGGTCTGACAAGACAGACATGGATACATGTCTTAGAGATGGTTTTCTACTATACCAATCCCTGGACAAGGATGACAGAGTCCCTTTGGCTGTCACCAACAGAGCACAGCTGGAACATTTTAGATCAGAGGTGCTCACCCTCTGGCCTGTGGGCCAGATCTTGCTTCAGATCTTGCTCCTCATGGGTCCATGGGGAGCCGTGCAGGTTGTGGCCCTTGGCACTAGATCAGCCATACAGGGTGGCATGAGGCCTCAACCCCATCACATGGGGCCTCAGATCCTGATCCTGGTGCATGGGGCAGCAGGGCATTGGGCCCAATCCTGGCATACTTGGATCTCCTGAAAAAGGATGACTGATGCAAGGCAGTTACAGGGGACAAACCTGTCTTAGCTTACAGGTAGCCACCCCCATCCTCAAATGTCTCTTAAGTACCAGGTGACTTAACTCCCAATCTCACCCAGGCACCAGGCCTTGTAATGGGTCAAGATGCCTCCTGTGCCCCAGCAGCAATACAGACCACATAATCACAAGACCGAATAACACAGATTACAACATCCAAGGGTCATTCACTTGCAACTCTTCCAATGTTATATACGCCATCACCTACCCTGACTTATCAGCCGCAGAAAGGCATGCAAGTCTGTGGCAGAGCATTTTGACCTCCCTGGACACTCCATGGCTGATGAGAAGGCAGCAGTTCGTAGACAGAAAATGTTTTTAAATAGGTTTGAATGGGAAATTGCAGAACAAGAAATCATCCACAGACTGGATTGTACTAAGTATGGTTTAGCTAGGGCTGTCGATCCTTAGCTCATTACCTAGGTTAGTTTGTATGACTCCTTTTTTTACTATGGATTAACAGCTTGTTTGTTTGCCTCTCCCAACACTGCCTGCTCTTCCTCACCTTCTCTTTCTCTGCTTCCTTGTCTTTTGTACTCTAATGTCTCTCTCCTCATACTCTTTTTGCTTGTCCTTCTATAGCATCTGATGAAGGGACTTTCAGGTCATGAAACCTTGTGCTATATATATATAGGGAGCGTACACCCACACCCACACCCTCCCCCACTTTGTTTAGTCTGTAAGGTGCAAATCTAACCTGCCTTCTATACTAAGACCTGCCATTTACTGGATCAGACCATCTTGCCTGGTGCCTGTGTCGCACAGTGGCAGACAGTGGATGCTGAAAGGGAGAGAGACCTGAGGTTTTCCCATTGTTCTGATTCAGAGGCTGTATCTCTAACCCCTGTGCACAATAGCGACCGATGCCCTTTTCCTGCAGGAACTTGCCCAGGCCCCTGGTGGCTAGACTGGCAGCTCCCACAACATCTGGCTGGAATGAGTGCCACGGTTTCATTGCATGCTGTGTGAAACACAACTTCCTTTTGTTAGTTTTAAACTTACTAACGACTAGGTTCATGTTGTGACCCCTAGTTCTTGTGTTGTGTGAGAAAGGAAAGAATAAATCCCTGTTTGCTTTCTCGTTGCCATGTAGTATTTTGTCAACCCTTATCATGCCCCTGCCTCAAGCATCACCTGTCTACCAATGTCAGCTTTCTGATGCCTTTAATGGGTGGTGAGGTCCGTGCTTACAGATTAAACTGGAGTCCTTCTGAGCTGCTGTGTGCCTTTTGGCTAGAGGTATCCGAAACCTGTGAAAGGTCCAAAACTGAAAAAGTCTCACTAGGTACACACTGAAGTACACCCTGAAGTTATCAGATTATCCTCCCCATCAACTGGAAGGACAGAAGAATGAATGCCGGTGCGTTGGCTCAACGAACACTGCTGGCATTGATACTGTGTTTATATGGCACTAGTTCTGTTGGACAGGACATGTCATAAGGATGCTGGACAACTGGCTCCCAAAACAGCTCCTATACTCCCAGCTCACTGATGGTCACCACTCCAGAAGTGGGAAAAGAGGAGACTCAAGGACATTTTGATGGCCAATCTGAAGAAATATGACATTACTATCAGGATTCAAGCACTGAATTTTCCCTGGTGGCACTGTGATTTATGACGTGGCATCAGTCATTTTGAGCAAGCTCACCTCACTGTGGAGGCAGATAGGTAAGAGAGACAACGGGAAGGATCTGTGGCCCAACATCACCAGGATCTGCTCCTTCCTCCTAGAACTTCTTGCCACATCCGCAGTCAATACAGATCTTGGATTGCCCTCCTCAGTCATCTAGGGACTCACTGATGACTTCCCTATTTACTAGCAGACTGTCATCCAAATATCAAGAGACTGCAGACAGCAAATGATTAACTGCTTAATCTCAAGAACAGGCTTGAACACCTGAACCTAAAATGCTGGAGTCTCTGCAAGATTTTCCACTGACCTCAAGCAAGAGCCACTGGAGACCTGGAAATAATTTCCTTTGACCCTTACTAGGGACTAAGGCCTGTCCCTGTCCCTGTCCTACCATCTTTGGGCTGGGTGGTTTGTGCCCTAGGGGGAGAGAAGAGTAAAATTCCTTCTACTGAACAAAAGGTTACCGCAGAAACAAAAGTCAGTGACATTTCTTCTTTGTTTGAGTCTTCTTGGGAAGTGGACAGTGATCCTATCAATATTCTGGCCAAGGAATAGTTTCAAGGAGCCTGAATGGTATCTCATCATTGCTAGGTTTTTGCTCAGCTGCATTAACAACTGCCTAGAGAGTGCAATAAATGGAGAGGCTCAGGAGAGAGGGCAGAATCAATGACATGGGATCGGCCTACACAAAACACTGCTCTTCTTTTGTGTGATAGCAGTGGATATAGTTGCAGTCAGCAGATCTGTTTGACCTGGGTACCTCTGGGCGTAGAAGAGAAAGCGAGCCCTGGCAAATCATTCTAAATGAGGCTCTCAGTACTAGTGTTTCCTTGCTCTCATTGGCTCTTAGATAGTTGACATCCATTGACCTTTTCAGCAGGTTTGAAAAACCAACTATTTACCAAGGCTGTGACAGAGAGTTGAGAATTATTTTTTACTTACCTATTTATTTGTTTGTATAGAGGTGATACCTAGCCCTTCATTAAATACTTCAGTTGTTTTACTTCACTTGTGCCTTGGATTTCTTTTCTATTTAAGGTGGGACTGTTTTTTTTTAAATAACTGATGAGACACAAAACATCCTCTTTGCAATCAAGAGAAAGTATCTGAATAAAATCAATATAGATATTCTAGTATTAGAGCTCACTTGATTCCTTGTGCTGAGCAAGAGAATATCCCTCGGGCATTCTGGCTATTGCACAGAACTACGCATGTATTGTAACAGAAACACATATGTTTTTCACACCACAAGTTTAATCATCATCTTCATTATGTTAATGCTTCCAAGCCCCACTCTTGAACCAACTGGGTGCTGTATGACTATCGACAGAAAGACTCTCTCTCCTGTAAACTACTACGGTCTCCAATGGGATTTGCACATGGGCTAGGAATAGAAGTTACCATAAACTGGTTTAAGTGATCAGAAAGTGGTTTGAATCTGTAACAGAACAGAAGTTTAGTGCACATAAACCAGTTTCAGAATGGCTGAAGCTGATTTAAGACAAACCTGTTTGAATGTAATATCGGCCTAAACCAATTTGGGTCACACCGGTTTGTGAAACTTCTGACCCTTTCCTTGTTCAAGTTAAAAAAAGAGTCCCCCAGTATCCCAGCATGCTTTGCAACCCTGGCTGGGCTGTCTGTTCCAGAGAGAAGGGCTGGCCCTGCCCCTCTGTTCCTAGCTGAAGCAGTGAGAGCTGGTTGATGAGGGGGGGCTAGCCCATCTGGAGATGCAATGCAATCTATGGGGGAACTGTCCCACCCCCACAAGCAAACCCCAGCTGGGGTCTGGGGCCAGGGAGGGGGGATTTAAACACCCCTTCCTCCACTCAAACTTACTGCTAGCTGCAGCTATGGATTACAAATCCCAGAGGCACCTGGAAGTAGGAAGAGGGAGTGATGAGCAACTCTGCAGAGTCCTGCTGCTGTAATTCTGGACTGCAAATCCCAGAGACCTCGGGGGCAACAGGAAGAGGAAGTGAACATACAGCCAGAGAGCCCAGCTCTAGGTCCCGTGGCTTCTGGCCTGAGCCGCTGCAGGCATGTGGCTGTATTTCCTGAATTGAAAGTAAATGTCTATTTACTTCTGTTTCTATTTAATCTGTGCAGCTTAGACTAACCTGCAAAGACTGAATTGATTCAGCCTCAGGCTTTTTGACTGTCTGTACCTAGCCACGAAGACTGTAGTAGCTCATAAGTTGTGTTTTACAATAGGTCAGGATTTTTTTCCCATTGGAAAAGGCACTTTTCAAAAGCAATTATTCCACTGATACCAGTGGCCTCACGACTGTCTTCCTGCAGGCCTGTTATCCTTTTGACATTCTCCCTGTCTCTCCAGAAGCAGGAAAGCTGTCCCTACGGCATCCGGACCTGCAGGCAGGAGGGACTGTGGAGAGCTGTGGAGCTGATGAACCGCAGCAGTCAGCCTTCATAGAAAATGAGACTGATGAGTGCCTCCAGGCAGACACCTGACAAGCCAAACAACTTATTCCAGCACAGCCAACCTGGAATATGTTTGCGGACACCCAACCCATCCTGTGGAAGAAAAAGAGGGTGTTTGTTTGTTTGTTGTTTTTGATTCACATACCAAATTGGGATAATTTATTTTTCTGAAAACCTCATTACTGTGTATGCTGGAAATCTTACTTCCAGCCAGAACCAGAATATAACATTTGCTATTCACAATGCTAGTTATTACTGGGTTACAGCAGTTTAAAGGATTCTGGCAAGCCAGCAGGTGCATGTGTTTGCCATTCATCTTAATGTTTCATCATATCTCTGGAAAGCTGTTTAAACCCCAACTGATCACCTTTATTGCTATCTCAGTATAAAATTTACCCAAGTTAGTCTTTTGATGCTCTGTAAATCCATAGCCCTCCATTTTCTGTTTCTCCTGTATGTCATGTGGAATTAATGATGTTTATTCCCAGCTGACCAATTTGCATGACTGCCACCTTTCTTCAGTGACAGTATATAGTAGAACTGACCATATGTAATTAATCACACCCATCAACGCAACTCATGCAACCTTCATTCAGTCACTTTCTGCAGTTGGCACGTATTGATTCCTGATAGGTGGATGTACTTGCAAAATTTGTCTTGCTAAGAAGAAATAAATTCCATCTCAGGCTGTTTTCTTATAGACATACGGGCTCTTTTTAAATGCAGGACTCAACATCAGAAAAATCTTGCGGGAGGCTCGACAATCACCGAGTTGACACTGTCATCTAAACCTGCAGAGGACTGGCACACGGCTGGAGCTGGTGAGGCGGAGCAGAGCCAGCTGCGATGTATAGCTGATGGGTACTTAGAGTAAATCGCTTCTTACCTTTCATGCCTCTCACTTGGATGAGTGTTGCTCTTTCTATTCCTAAAGTTCCACGCAGGTTTAATGTCCCTGGTATATGGTGTGTGTGTGTGTGTGTGTGTGTGTGTGTGTGTATGGTATAACAATTGTAACTCTGTTATTCATTATTAACCATGTCAAGGGGGGGAGAGGGCGGCTAGAATCTGTGTTTTCCATGCCCTGAGCAAGTGCCAAAACTGCTCAGCTCAGCTCTTGGGGTTTAGCTGTTGTGTTATCAGGACACAACTGAAGCACAGGTTGCATATATGTGACAAAAACTATAGGTAGATGGCTGTAGTCGGGGCCATAAATTCCAACTAAGTTTTAGCCCATTAGGTCAAGAATCAGCCCAAATTAAATAAACAAACAAATACATTTATTAATAATAAAAAAGTGGGGACAGTCCAGGGCATGTTACAAAATCCCAACTCTTTGCAATTTTTTCTGGCGGGTTTTTTTTCTGGCTAAAAATTCATGACAAGCAACCATTAATTGTGTAAAGGTTAGCTTTGAAAAAGGAACTGAGACCTGGGAAGAAGAAACTAGGAATAAGGACGCAACCTTAGCCTCATAATTGATCCTTGGCTTTTTGTACCAGAGATTTCTATAAAAGACATTAAGTGGGTAGTGTAAGAATTATGTTGTAGCTGTGGTGACATTAAGTACATTGGAATAAATCTATATGCATATCTAGCTCTGTATCAAATTGCCAAACTGTGCTTTCTCAAATGCCAATTGCTAGCTTTTCAGATGTAGTACCCTATTCCCTTGTCCCCAAAATCCCTTTCTTGTAGTCTATATTTAAGTCTCTTGTATTTAAGTAGAGGGAAGGCTGTTAATTAAAACATGTCACCACTCCTGATTAATTCAACAGAAAACATCGGACATATTTGCAAATTTATCATAGTGAAAAGACCTGATAGGTACTTTACCATATTGCCTTCTATTTCTGTCTGAGTAGCCTGTTGCATGCTTAATAAGAAAAAAAGAAGAAAAACCATAGTGTAATTTTAACATGGTTTAAACCTGAACTGAGAAGTCAAATAATGCAATGATGTCCCAAGTCATTCACATTGGTTCCATGCTTACAGTGCTATGTATTCAAGCAATTCATATTTCTATATATGTGTATGCTTGATTTACGTTCTGCATGTTTGACTAAGGTTTCGTTCCACAGTGAAAACTTTGTATATTCCTTACCTGCACCCCCTCATTAGTTTGCAGAGGGTATGCACGTTTCAGGGCTACTCAAGCCTATTTTGACTGTTTGTAGTCTTGGGTTCTGCTGGAGGTGGGCAATTATTTTGGCTGAAAGGACACTTAAGGAGATTAGGTGAGTCATTGAGGGCCAGGGAGAGAGTCTTGACCAAGCCTTGACCGCCATTCGCAGCTGTTTCCACTGCCTGTTGTGGCAGCAGGGAAGGAAGGAGGTGGGATGCCAGGGAGATGACCAGTGATCCTATCCAGCTCTGTCCACTCTGCACCCACCACCGGGGCAGGCAGGGTGCAATCAGGAAGGATGGATGGGATGGGCCTGTCGCCGTGGCATCTGGGACTGGGACGGGAAGGTGGGGCAGAAGCGAGAGCCGGGCTGGGATCATGGGGCAGTGACAGCACAGGGCTGGGGCCAGGGGCAGAGCTGTAATGTGCTCCCTGCACATCCCTGAGAAGGGTGCCATTTGTGGCATAGCTCGTGGGCCTGGGGCTGTCAGTTGTCAGGCTGGCACTTGAAAACCAAACTTCAGGCTGGGCAAGGGTCTGTTTAGGCTTGTATAGGGCAGTCCCCTGGTGGCAGGGATGTGTGTTTTAGAGTGACCTAAAAAGATTTTGCTCCATAATCCCAGTCCAAACTCAGCTCCTAATCTGTGGCAATGTACATAGCACACAGGCCCTGGGGGTCTGCCAGTAGGCAGGCTGGAAAGCAAACCCTGAGCTTTGTGTTGGGTAGTGCCTTGCCCAGACTTCTTCAGGAAAGTCTCCTGGAGGCAGAGACATGTGGTTTGGGGTGATCTGAAAGGTTTTTTACCCATAATCCTAGCCCAAACTCAGCTCCTTATTCAGGACAATGTTTAGCACACAGGCCTGGGGGGTCGTGAGTTGGCAGGCTGGCACATGGAAACTAAGCTTTGTGTAGGGCTGGGACCTGCCCAAACTTCTTCAGGACGGTCCTCCAGGCACAGAGACATATGGTTTGTGGTGATTCAAAGTGGGTTTTCCCCATAATCCCAGCCCAAACTCATTTTATTTGAGGCAGGGTTCATCGCACGCAGGTCTGGGGAGGCTGTTAGTTGGCAGGCTGGCATATGAAAATTGAGCTTCAGGTTGGGCACTGCCCTGCCCAGAAATCTTCTGAAGAGTCCTCGGGGGGGGCAGAGAGGTGTGCTTTGTGGTGGCCCAAAAACAATTTTGCCCCATAATCCCAGCCTAATCTCAGCTCTTTATTCAGGGCTATATCCTTCATGCATTTTACATTGTCATTAGTAAATATGCATTTTTGGTGAAAATCTAACACTTTTTTAGTGTGTCTGCTTCATTACTAAAACCCCTTAATTGTGTAAAGATTAGCTTTGAAAAAGGAACCAGGAACTGGGACCTGGAGACAGGAGAGCGAGGACCAAGGAACTGGATCCAACTTCAGCCTCATGAAAGACCAGGTGCGATGCGGGTTTCACGGGGGCTTTCTGAGGGTTTCCATGCATTGTATCATATCCGTGTAGCCCAGTCCCTCATAGCACGCGTTTAGTGTGTCTTGTGCATTCTGTTCAGTAGACGAGTTACACACCTGGTTAATTATCTGCACTGATAGTCTGTCTTCAGTCCAAGCACATGAAAGACTTCCTGTTCCCCTGTTTCAAGCTCTTTCGACTCTGATAGATAGGTTTATGTTGCACCTGCTCTCCACACAAAGGTTAGTTTTCTACTTTAATCCATGGCAATTACTTATCTTTTTTAATATGTTTGCTCTAATTACACTGAGAGATAGCACTGTTTAGCAGAAAGGGCATTGCCCTGGGAGTGAAAAGCCCTGAGGTTTATTCCCTTGGCCTAGGCAAGTCAGTTTGTCTCTCTTTGTGTCTGTTCCCTTTCTGTCCCTTGTCTGCATAGACTATAAACTCTTTGGTGGCTATTTTATGGAGCCTAGGACAAGAGAGGACCTGACTTTCTGGGGGACTGGGCACTATTGTTATACAAATAGTAAACCATAGTAAGATTGCACTCAGCTACTGTGTCTTTTCTTGATTTCTCGTGCCTTGTAGAATCTTGTTGTATAAATTCAGCCTTAGAGCTATGTTTCTGCATCATAAACCTCATAATTTTGTCCTTTTTCCTTAATATTTTTCTGTGTCTTGTGAGAAGGGTAACACACTTCAGCAAAATGGCTGTCTCCAATACACAGGACAACACTCCTTTAGGGCAGGATATCTGTGTGCCTTGTTGTGACTGTCACCACATTTACTGCAAGCAAATTTGGTCTAAGCCATTTGTTGACCTTTGCATTCTGCTTTTATGCCTTGCTGTGCATTTTAATCAGGTACCCTTTTACTCCTTGTTAAGGCTTTTGTTTGGGAAGCACAGTTTCACTCACCCCACACATATCTGCTCTTCTTTGCAAAGTCAGGTCCATTTCTGCAATGACCTTACTTTGACTGCATGATCATTTATGCCACAGATAATTCAGTTTCTAATTAGTCCATCTGTTTAACTGGTCAAATTCAGATTGTCGGGATAGCAGTTTGCAACCTTATTTGTGCTTTCACTGGAACGCAAAATATATTTCCAGTGCTTTTGGGACTACCACATACAGCCCTACGGAGGCTTTTATTATGCTTCCTTTTAAGAATAATTTGAAGTATTGCAACAATCTCTTCCAGTTCTGCCTTGGTAATACTAGTAAGAGGGAAGATCCTTATTTCCTGGTTGCAGCTGGTAAGGTTACGAAATTGCAGTGCTCCTCTCGCATGCCAGGAGTCAATATCCGATACCAGCTGTTATTTTGGCTTTGTGATACTAGATCCCATACACTGAAAGCTGGACTGAAATCCTCAGGAGCCATTTAATACAATGGAAGCGCACATGTAGGACCTATATTATGCTGTACATATCTTTTTTTAAACTCCCAACCTTCCTCTTTTCAGCATAGTTTAACAATGAGAAATAGGTTAGAGGGGCCTGGTTGGTTTTTATTTATTTTTTTAATTTTACCTTTAATTGTTTGTGGGCAAAAATCTCACACCTACAATACCTTGCTGACAGTAGTGAATGCTGCTGCAGCTAGCCTACGCAAAGTTTGGAGTTTAGGGTCACGATGGTTTGCAGTCAGAGTGTGGCAGTGTACCACACAGGTCAGATCCAAAATCCAACGGGAGGACTCTTGGGATAAATAACTACTGTGAAAAAATTCAGAAATGCCTTAGAAGTCTAAGCCTCATTGAGAGCCATAGGGCGTGTTTACATGTGCCAATTTAAGGCACATTAGCCATTTTTAAGGCGCATTAAGGGTGTGGGTCTACACCTGCACACCCCTAATGTGCCTTAAAAATGGCGATTTGGGGCTATTTGAATGTAAGTTGATGCCTGCAAAAACAGGTATCTAATTTAGGCAGGAATAGCTAAAAGCCTTAATGCACCTGTAGATGTGTTAAGGCACATTAATTAACTTTAGTCCCAAGTCGGTCTTCACATTGCGTTACTATGACTTAATGGGTGCATGTGTAGACATATGCATATATCGCCTTAATGTGCATTAGGCACATGTAAAAGCATGTGTAGCTGCGCCCATTGTTACACAGGGTCCTGAAGGACCGACTTGCTTGTTGTATAAAATGTGATATACAGCGTGCAGTGCTTCCTGGTGGAGAGAGCTCGAGTGATTCAGGTTGTTTCTGTTCTGCTGGGTGATTTTTGGGCAAGCCACGCTCCTGTCTGGGCCTGAGGGTCCTCATCTCTGCCTGATCTATTTGCAAAGCACTCTGAGATATGCTCAGGGAAAGCCTGTTGGCATCTTTTTCTGCAATTATCTTCAATCTCAGATCAGTATAGCTCACAAGACTAGGCAGAGATCGTTCTCAGGAGAGACTCCTCTTTGCTCCTGCAGGTCTTTCCCTTTCCCTGTATCCAACCGCCTCTGGGAACATGTTCCTGAGATTTCCTTCTTTCTCTCTCCTAGACTTCTCGTTCCTCTTTCCCTCTCATCATTCTCCCTTTTCCTCCCCTCTTCTCTTGTTGTTCCTGCTCACTTTCAGATTTCCCTCTTCTGGAGCTGGTTTCTCACCTTCCATGTTTCTCTTCCATGATTTTACTCACCAGGGTTTCCTGCTCCTCTGAAAGTATCTGCCTGTGTTCTCGACTCAGCCATTTCTTGCTCTCCTGTCTCCAGATGCTGACAAACCAACTGCTCTTCTCTTATCTCTTGCAAGAGAAGCAGTGATCCCCCCCAGCACCTTTCCATTTCATTAATGGTGCTCTCACCCCTTTACGTAGGAAAGGAAAACAGTACATTTCTAGAATAAGGATGGTTCGTGATAAAGGGACTGAAGAGGAAACCCAGATTTATTCTTTATCCCCGCAAGAGCTGACCATTGCGATCTTGGACAAATATTTAATCTCTGGGTGTTCAGGTCCCATTTGAAACACTTAAGGCAGTCATACATTGACTCTCTGTCTTTTAGACAGGAGTATGACCTGTTTCTCACTATGGGTATTGGCAAAAAAGCACATTACCCAGCAGTCAGCTAGAGTGAGCACTTACCATGGGGCTCCTTGTCTGCATGCTCTACTTCCCAGCAAACGTGAGGTAACTTGCACCGAGGGACAAGCTACTTCATATTTATGTGGCGTAACAGTGTGTACACAGGTCGTTACAACAGGCTAGATGATGTGGTGTAAGTTCACACCCAGCTTGACTCGCAGCACCTTGTCTGTGTGCGCATACCATAGATGTTTGTACGGTGCCTGGCACGCTAAAGCCTTGATCTTAGTTTGAGTCTGGACTTGACAGCTTAATCCAAAGAATAATAAAATAAAACAATCCAGGGGTTAGTTGCCTAAAATATAAACATTTAAGAATAAAAAGACCGGTTAACCTTATAAAACATTTAAGAATAAAAATCCCAGGATAACCTTATAAAAAATGTTTATTTGTTTTTCATTTCTATAGGATGATGCTTTTTAATACCTGTTTTAAATCTTTTGATATTAGGTTATTCTCTCAGGAGGCTGTTCCCATCTAATTTATGGCTTATGTGACACATTCTACTACAAGCAATAATCAAATATATCAACAACCCAGATGGTAGCTTTATTACCCATGTACTGTTATGAGAGAGATTTCTGACTGAATCAAAAAGAAGTCTGAAATCAGTATTGTTGTAGTGTTCCAACATGGAATATTTGTTCCATGTAACAATCCCACCAGGGCTGACAGCAAGACTTGATTCGACAGCTATAGTGGTACATCCAAAGCCCCAGCTTCATGAGCTAGCGAAGTTGGCTGGAGCAGTTAGAATAATTGAAAGTTAGGGCTGGAAGGGACCTCAGGAGGTCACATCTAGTCCAACCCCCTGCTCAAAGCAGGACCATCCCCAACTAGATCATCCCAGCCAAGGCTTTGTCTAGCTGGATCCTAAAAACCTCCAAGGATGGAGAGTCCACAGTCTCTCTGGGTAACTTGTTCCAGTGCTTTACTACCCTCCTGGTGAGAAAGTTCTTCCTAATATCTAACCTAAACTTCCCTTGTTGCAACTTGACACTATTGCTCCTTGTTCTGTCATCTGCCGCCACAGAGAACAGCCCAGCTCCATCCTCTTTCGAACCACCCTTCAAATAGTTGATGGCTGCTATTAAATCCGTCTTCAGTTGCCTCTTCTCGAGACTAAGTCAGTCCAGTTCCCTCAGCCTCTCCTCAGTAGTCATGTGCTCCAGTCCCTAAACCATTTTAGTTGCCCCTTTCTGTAGTTTTCCCAATTTGTCCACATCCTTTCTGTAGTGGAGGGCCCAAGATTGGATACAAAACTCCAGTTGTGGTAATCAGGTTGGTCAGGCATGACTTGCCCCAGTGAATGCATGCTGACTATTCCTGATCACCTTCTTCTCCTCCAAGTGATGAGAAATAGATTCCTTGAAGACCTATTCCATAATTTTTCTTGGGACTGAGGTGAGGCTGACTGGTCTGAAGTTCCCTGGATCCTCCTTTCCCCTTCTTAAAAATGGGCACTATGTTTTCCCCTTTTGAATCATCTGGTAACTCTCCCAGTCACCATGAGTTTTCAAAGATAATAGCCAGTGGGTCTATAATCACACCAGCCAACTCCCTCAGCACCCTCAGGTGGATCCCATCCCACCCCATGGACTTTTATATATCCAACTTTTCTAAGTAGTCCCTAACCTATTCTTTCACCACTGAGGGCTGCTCACCTCCTCCCCATACTGTGCATCTAGGTGCAGTAGTCTGGGAGTTGACCTTGCCTGTGAAGGCTGAGGTGAAAAAGGCATCAAGTACTTCAATCTTTCCGCATCATTTCTCACTAGGTTGCCTCCCTCACTCAATAAGTGATGCATACTTTCCTTGATCTTCCTCTTGTTACTAGCATACTTGTAGACACGAGGGCTGTCAAATGATTAAGTAAATTGATTGTGATTAGTTGTGTGATTAAAAAAATTAGTCACAATCAATCGGGATTTTAATCCCATGGCTAAAAAATCAAAATTAAGCAAAATTTTATGGGTATCTTGTATGGTTGGGGGTAGAGGGGTGTGTGTGTGAATTGTCCAGGGAGGGAGGAGTCCCCACAGGAGTGAAGGGCAGCAGCAGGGCTGGGGGCTATGGCTTGGAAGTGAGGGTCAGGGGAAGAGCACAAGAATATCATTGCCCCCCCAAACTGGAAATATGGTAATCCTACAGAAATGCAGTCCAGCGGCTTATAGAGTAGCTCCCAGCAGGTAAGTCTGTGAAGGGGAAGAGGTACGAGTGGGGTGGGGGGGTAGATCAAGACTCCTATGGTGAGAGAGGGAGTGGGGCAGAGGCAGGGGCTGGGGTGAATGGGACCCCAGGGCTAGGGCAGGTTATAGGACAGAGACCTGGGCGGCTTATCCAGGGTATGGGGGGACAGTTCCTCACTACTGTGTGCACCCCTGGCAGAGGTGCAGGAGGCATGTGCCCCCCATATTCGTGAGCAGGGTAGAGGCAGGCTGGGGCTCTGCACCTTGCGCCTTTGCCCTGGGAGCCATGCAATGCCACGTGCTTCCCACCTCTGGATTGCTAGGGAATGCGTGGCTAGTGCACAGCTCCCAGAGCAAAGGCAGCAAAGTACAGCGCTCCAGCCCACAACAGGCAGCCTGCCTCCTCCCCGTGCACAAATCTGGGGGGAACATGCCTCCTCATGCCTCCCCCAGAGATCCATGCAACAGGGGGATCTGCCCTTCCCTGCCCCTGGATGAGTGGACTGTGGCTCCATCCCACAACCTACCCCAGCCCTGGGGTCCTATTCACTCCAGTTCCTGCCCTTGTCCCCTGTGCCTGCCCTTGCTCCACTTCCTCCCTCATCATGGGGGCCTCAATCTGACCCCCAGCGCCTTCCTTCTCCCCCTGCCCTTTCCTATCTTCCTCCAAAGACTTAGCTGCTGGGCACTGCTCTACATGCTGCCGGGCTGCTTTTCTGGCTGTGTGCATGCTGCGATTGCACGCCTGAATGCGGAGCACTGGCATGGGTTCCAAAACCATATGCGTGATTAACATGTTAAAAAAATTTATGTGTTAATTGGTTCTTGCATTAATTGCACATGTTACTGTTGATTAATTGACAGCCCTAGTAGAAACCTTCCTTGTTGCCCTTCTTGTCCATTGCCCACTGCAACTCCAATTGTGCTTTGGCCTTCCTGATTTCATCCTTGCATGCCCGAGCAATACTCTTATACTCCTCACTACTTGTTTGGCCAAGTTCCCACTTCTTTTAAGCTTCCTTTTTTGTGGTTTAGTTTACTAAAGAGTTTCCTGCTAAGCCAAGCTGGGCTTTTGCCATACTTGCTACCTGTGCATCCTGTACATTGGGATGGTTTGTTCAGTTGGACGGATATCATTTGTGGACTCAACGTGGAGGGGAAGAGACAATGAAAGCTGAAAACGTTTTAACTCTTAGGCACTGAATTAACAATTGGAACCACATCAGTTTATCCTTGCCTGTCTCCCAGTTGAGTGACATGATGAGGTCAAATGTAGTCTTGCCACTCCTACTGTGTCTGTGATTCAGCAGTCATGATGTATTCAACCACATCTCCTTAGCTCGTAGGAGACGCCAAAAATCTACACCCTATCTTGTATGCCAAGTAGTCTCCTATTAAAGTACTAGCCAAACCCACAACAGCTTAGCTTGTAAGACCAAATGCATGCCGTCCAGCATGGTTACTTACAACTTGAGAAAAGTCTGGAGGCAAATGACGGGGGACCCACTTATACAAAAAAATGCTGAACTCCTTGTGTGGTGGCTCTTGGCCATGTAAACCTTCAGATGTAAACTCATGGTTGCTAGTGTCCCCCTGTGACTAGGTGGCTTTGCTTTGTTCTAAAGGTGGAAAGTACCTGGAGAACCAGCTGTAGTCAGCTTTGTAGGAATTCCCTTTGAATAAGGGGGATTCACAGAAGACAAAGTGCCTTTCAATCCGCTGATCAGAAGAGCAGTTAAGGACCATCCTTCATTAAAAGGGAAAGGGAACTGGATACATGTGTACTCTGAGGGTCATAGATATTAAAATTAAATATACAGGGCTTCATTCACCTCTGCATTGTTCCTGTGAGACACTGGCAGTAATCCACTACAATCCAGGTTTACACGGGTGTGGCACAGAAATGGATCAAGTCCATAGTCTTATTATAGGCAGGGCAGGTAGCAGAATATATTATTGATTGCCTGGTGTACCCTTTTATAGTACTCTGACTTCAGTGGCTTGTAACTTTGCTAAACTTTAACCAGGTGGATTGAACTGTTCCATGTTGGTTGTTTGCCTCAGGATGAATTTGTTTTCTGGGGAAACTTCAGTCAAAACAATTCAGTTTTTTCCTGTAGGAACAAAGCTATGGGAAAAATATTGTTTTGTTGGTGTAAAAAATCTCAAACCGCTTGCTCTTTGAGGAGTGCTCGCCTGCTCCCGTCTTTGGAGCAGGGCAGTGACCTTTGTGTCAGGGATCTACTAAGCACCAAAGGGCCTGTCCTGCAAAAAATTGCTTAGCATTCCCAACTCACCCTGAAGTCACTGGGTATTAGTAAGGGTTACTGTGGTGTTGTAGCTGTGATAGCTCAGCTTCACTGGGTATCAACAGTGCTCACATCTCGAAGTATCATGCCCTGTTATTTTTATCTCAATTTTAGACGTTGTCATTCAATGGCATTTCAGGTACTGTGCTGATGGTACTGCACAAAATAACAATGATACGTATAGAGATGTGTATTCCCCGCTTTCACCAAGCTTCAGAGGCAAATAACTCTCTTATCCAGATCCTGAGACTGCATACAGGCTTCAATCCTCTGATAAAAGGATAGACTCTTGGGAACTGAAGCATTAAGGTCTCAGAAAGCTGAAGGCTTTATGTACCAAGCTGTTATCCTTAGTCTTTAATTGCTCTGCACTTAATCAACAAGTAAACACTGGCTTCCTATGGACATGGTTTCATTGACGTGGGTAGAACCAAAGTCAACAAACATTTTAATTACCCTAGGTACCATTTCCTTAGGTATCACATTGCACTAGCAGAACTTCAGAAAGAACCGCGGTTAGCTCCAAGGAGACTGAAGCCACTGCTTCAAAGAAGGTCAAAAGTCAACGGAAATGCCAACAGTCACAGCACAGCACTGTTATCAGCTTAATATAAGACTTCTTCTTGCCTACCCTTGATTTCTTGTTTTATTCTATAATAGGAGCCTAACCTAGATAGATATAGACATAGGAGCAGCTGGACTGCATTTGCTAAGGGAGAGGACTCACGTGGCAATGAAAGAAGGAACTAGGCCTCAGGTTAATTAGCCACTGAAATCATGCCTGAAATCAGGCATGCCATAAGAATGAGCCTTAACTCTTGCATTTGATTTCTGGGCCTAAGGCAGGCAAAGTTCTTCGAGTAGAAGTGATTTCTTTTATTAGACCAACTGAGTAGTTGGAAAAAAGTTCGTAGCAAGTTTTTGCCCGAAACTTTGCTACGACCTTTTCCCCAACTACTCAGTCTAAGAAAAGATAGCACACCTACTCAAAGAACCTCGCCTACAACCAAAACCCGAGCACTTCTACACATAAGACACTTTTGAAAATATGTTGGAAAGGGGAAAAATAACTGATGAAGTTTATAAATGAATAAATAAAGTAAATAGCTAGATCTGCGGTAGACAATCACAGTGTTTAAGAGGTGTGCACACACAGGCCCAGCAGTTGTACCCAAAGTCTGGATAAGTGCACACTCAAGTAGTCAATCTTTGCATTGAGTTGCATCCTGTCAAGAGTAGGCTGACTTCTGAGCTCTCCAACCATGAAGAAATACTACAAATCAGCAGGTTGCTATTGGCTGTCCTAGCATGTAGAAGAGGCTCAGCCCATAAGAGGAGCTGAAGAAATATCATGTGACCTCAGCTGTGTGAGGAAATCCAATTATGTCAGACCTCATCATTAAAAACGATGCACTTCTGCCTGTGGGCTAGTAAGCCTCGGGGCAGGGTTGAGCTGCAGTGGTCTCAGTGAAAGCAATGCCAAAGTATTTCTTGAGTTTTGTGATGGAGGTCAGGTGCTGATGCAGGTACGTGTGTTAATCACAGAGCCTGGCTAGGTTATACAAAATTGCAAGATGGCCTGTCGAACTATACATGGCAAGGATGGCTTAGCTCTGACTTCAGTAGTTCAGCTGATGATTTTTGACCTTAGAAGTGGCCGATTGGATTTTGATCCCTGCCACTCCTTCCGATTATACACTGTATCACATTGGCTGCTCTTTCACATGCTTGAAGAATGAATATGTGCTATTTCTTTTTGTACTTGCATCTATGTGCCTACTGTTTGGGTTCTTGCTGGCTAGCTATTGGGCTCAGATTGTCCAGTTTCTGGGAAAAAAAAATCAAAGATGGCATACATTAATGGATGCTGGTGAGTGGCTCAAACCTATTTTCCCCAAGATGCACCGCAACCACAATATAGGCAGCCCCTAAATGTATGCTGTGGTTTTAAATGACGAAAGATAACCAGATGATATCTGTGCTGTCATAGATCAAGGTATAAGGTTGATTTTGTACCTAAGGTATTGAGCTGGGACTCAGGATATCTGGATTCATGGCTCCGCTATGGGTGTCAATGTGACCTTGAACAGCTCACTTTAGTTTCCACACTTCTGGGTAAGGGTCTGTCTCTTACTAAGTGTCTGCCGTAGTACAGTGGTCCTGATCTTGATTGCAGCCTGTGGGGGGCTAGTGTAATAGTGTAATTAGGGGGAATGCAGACCCGTCTTCACAGCTGATTCGATGCTCAGTGTCCTAGCGGGTAGCTACTCTCTTTTGTTGCTGGGAACATACATAAATAGCAAGGCCATGACTGAACCTAAGAAGAGAAGAGAGAGAGCGCTTTATTGATTTTGAAAAAAATCCCAAATCATTAAAGACTTGGAAAAGGCATGTTTGTGCTAGGGAAATCATGCTAGCTCTGATCACTGAAGGACTTGGCAGAAGTGCTGTTCTCATACAATATGGTAATGCATGCATTTCCTGCATGATTTATGCATAACGTTTGCACATAACTATAGTAACTTCTTCCAGTATCAAGGGACATCAAGAATACTTTAAACTAAGTAATAAGACATAGTTTTGAATAACTCAATTGTAAGTGATTTGAAAATTACACTGTGAAACATGACTATGTTTTTTAGAGAAAATCACTTACTTTGAAAAGCAGTGGCAATGGACTATAGAAGCTGTAGATAACTTCAGTGTTTTGAAACAGGTAATGTCCAGATATAGTAGTAATTGTGCATGGGTGCAGAATTCACCGTATGCATCAATAATAGCTCCTCCCAAATATTGCATCTGTCATACTTCAAGGAGTGCATAATAAGACACAGTGTGGTTTCCAACAGCCTAAGCCACAGTAAACTGACAGCTGCCTGGCTGATCTGAGATGCCAGCAAACAACATCTCTGGTGTCTGCCAATATATTATCCAAATGTGGCTATCAAGTGACAGACCTGGACCTTTCCGTGATCATGAGGAAAATGCTGGCTACCAGTGACTATAGGTACAGGCCCATAGCCAATCCAGGAGTTTGAGCAGTGACACAAGTCACCATTCAGCACACTATTCACTTCCTGTAGAGCAGGGCTGTCAAATCTCAGGCTGGATGAGTGGTCCAGGACTGGTTCTTGAGCTGGATGAACAGTACAGGACCAGCTCCATGGGCTGGATAAGGCCCATGGACCACCCTCCCTCCACCCCCTACATGCTGGATCCAGTGTTTGCTCTGGCATGTCTGGAGCTGTGCTGCATGCATCGTGCACGCTGGCTGGTTTGGGACATTTGCTGTACAGGGTGCCCACTCTGCCGGGTTTGAGACCTGTGCTGCACTGGATGTCTGCCCTGGACTACCTGGAGTTAGCGCTGCACGCAGTGTGTGCCCTGGGCCAACTAGAGTTAGCACTGTGTGAGGCACAATCCTGGACTGGCTAGAGCAGGCACCATGGGTGCTGGATCTGGCATGCATGTGAAGGGGTCCTGGACTGACCCTGCATGGGTCTTGGAGCGGGAGCCGTTTGCAATGCATGTCCCAGGTTTTGCACATGGGGCCAGTCTGACGTGTGCTGCATATGGTGTGTGGCCCAGGGCCAGCACTGAGGGATGGATGATGGGGCTCCCTGGGCCAGATCCAGCCTGGGAGCTGACAGCCCTTTTGTAGAGTATATTCCATACTTACCCTGCAGGCCATACTGCATTTCCTTGTATTGCTACTCCAGCTGTCTGCCAGCGGTCCTCAACAGTTTTTTTTATCATGTACATGGGTTGTAGGTTCACTGGGAAAAATGCTGATTTTTTTTTTTTGGCTCTCTGTTCAGCACCAGGCACTTGGGGTCCAGTCCGTGCCTGGGACTTGTAGACGTACTAAAATACAAACAAATGGCAATAACAGTAACATTCCTCAATGTAAAAGACTGTGATTAAGCTGGAGACAGTATTTGGATGATCAAAATCTCAACTAGGTCTCTTACGCCTGTCCAACAATGAAAGAAATGTGGGACTTAAAGCAGTTCTTTGCAAGGAAGGCTGGGTAGGCTGGGTTGTGATTGCGCTTATGCTGGTGTCAGCCCAAAAGGTACAATTGCATCAGTTCAAAACTGGTACAGAATCAAGCTCAAAATATGGTGCATGTCAGTTAAGTCATCACTGGGGTCAGTACTGTGGGACAGAGCCTCACTCCAGATAAGGCTGCTTTACACCGGTCTGTGGGGACAAAGGCGGCTTGTGGGGACCAGCTGAATCCCACAAGGATTGAAGAATTTAAGCTGATCCCTCCTTCCTGCCCCTCCACTGGAGGGCATATGTGGTGGGCAGCTGGGGCCCTGCACGCATGGGATGCTGTTCTGGTGTCAAGATAAGCTGTAAATCAGAGCGTCTTCCCCAGCTACTTAGGCCACTTCAGGTCTTGCCCCAGCTGCAGCTTGGCAGGCTACAATGTGTATCCATTGGCTGCACTGTTTCTCTACAGTTATTAATAGCAGGACTACAATTAAACTATCACGATTTACTGCCATTTCACTTAATGTTCTGCAGCTGGACCAGAGCTAAAACTACAAGGATTTCTCGTTGTCTGATCTGACCTATTTGACACTTTTAATACACCCATCACTATGGTACGTCATTGTTGTACAATTAAGAAGCAATGAGCTTATACACATATAAGACTAAAATACTTGGGATATTTTTTTCTTTTCTTTAAAAATCATTCTGTCTTTCCTTCTCCACCTCTTGTACACATGGGCATTCTTGTTCCCTTTTTGCTACATGTATTCCCACGATATGCGTTTCTAAAGATGTACATGCCCACAATCCACATACTCAGCCCTCATAGAGATGGATGGTCCAGTGCATAAGCCACTGGCTTGGGATCTGGGTTAAACTTCCTGCCCTGCCACAGACTGTGTGTGACTAAGGGCAAGTCCCTTTGGCTCAGATCCTGAAAACCTTTTAGGTGCCTAAAACAATGGAGCATCTGTCTTGTACATCTTGTTCGTGCCACAGTGCCTATCTGTAACACTGGGACAGCAATACCCAGTGTCACGAGGAAATTGTGAGATGCTCAGAGACTGTGCTGATGAGGATCACTCAAGCACCTAAAGCAGATATTAAATGCTACTGTGTTTACAGAAAACATTGCACCTTGATTTTATTTAATATAATTTCCTCAGCGTGGATGTCTGTTTGCTAACCTATGTGATTATTTCAAGGATTTGTCCCACACTGAAAGAATACATCCACTGTCAATCTGAAGGTAGTTCCTTGTATTTGGGGTTCTCCGATTATATTTCAAATGGTGTAAGTTGGTCCCCTCCCCAGAGATCAGCTGTTTTACTCCAGGGGAAGATATGCCTCCAATTGTTTATCCAAAAGCTTCTATGCAAGTTTTATACATGGAATACTTGCAGAAATAGGACCCTTGCCTTGAATGGAAATAGAAAGTAAGCTTTTTGTTCTCCGATACCAAAAACAGACAAAACTGTAAATTAACTATTATCTGTAAAATCTAGTGCTCGATATATTAGCCCCAAACCCGGAAGGGTCATGACTGCCAAGGTAAAACATAAATGGGCCAAAGAACTGTTCTCCCACGTTCATAAACCGTTTAAAACATTGCTAACATTGCTGCCAGGTCACCTGTAACAAGTTCCAATTCCCAGGAGCATGTGGGAGAATTTTCAAAGTCAAAAATCAATGGCTATGAAATTACACATTAGTCTAGGGGAGTGTACTTTGCCTGTTTTCACAGCTAACATTCATCTTGCTATAGTAATAGTGGCACAGACAATTTGCCATGGTAAAGTTGATCTATAAGTGTTTTAATTAAAGTTCTGACAGCAAATTTAAACCTTATTTTAGAATGCGCAGTATCCATCTCCCTCTTGTTTGAGAAACAAGAATCACGCTATAGCCCCTACAAGCAGTGCAAGTATCAGGGCCAAGCTGAGAAAATGCTCTTCCAAAGTCCCAACAGCAAGAATAAAGCTTTGCTTTAATAATACATGCCTTGTATGTAGTTCACAGAATCTTGCAGCCCTCTCTTGCTTCAAACCACACACACACACACACACACACACACACACACACACACACACACGCTGGGTACAAACATGCAAAAATCCCGAGGTGGATTTGATCTAAGTTACGCAGTTTTCTGTAAGTGGTAGTTTAGATCGCTACTGAACAGAACACACATTCGTCCTCTGGGGGCTGCAAATTTTAGGCTGGGTTCCACCATTTTTAAACTAGTCTATGTGCGCCAAACTTGTGCTCTGTGAGGGGTAGGGACCTGCCTAATTTATACAGGCTGCCCCCCCAGTTTCGCGGGCAGAGCACGGGCCCAGGCAGCCGTTCGCAGGCATAGCGCGATGGGCCCCCCCATGCCTCTGATTGCCCGAGGGCCCCCAGTGGCCCTGCCCGTCATGGCTGATTGGCGTTTGGGGCTGTCTGCCATGCAGGCCCTCCCCTTGTTGCTAACTGGAGTAGAGGGGAGGGTCCACATGACAGGCAGCCCTTGTAGGCAATCAGTTGCAAGGGGTGGGGCTGGCAGCCATCTTGCCAGCAGCCCTTCAAGTGGGCAGCTCTGCCTCCCCCCCTTTTCCCCGGTGAGCTGCCACAGTGCTTGATAGGTTTCCCCCTCCCCATGCAGATTTTGTAGGTTCTGTGGATTTTGCAGGCATTGCCCGGATTTTGCAGACCAGGTTTCATGGAATCTGCAAAATCTGCAAAATCTTGAATTCACTAGGTCCCTAGTTATGGGTATAGACTGTTCTTGTGTGCTGAATTTTTGCTATGGGTATCCTGTTATGAGTAAACCAGTTTCCGATTACTTATACCAGTAAACATGTAATGCCTGTACATGGCTCCCCGTGCCCGCCAACACAAAAGAACAACAGAGCTAAAAGGAATGAACATGGGAACACATGCAGAACATGCCTCTTCCGCAACAATCTTAATGGAGTAGAACACAAAATGGTCCTTGGAGCTGGTAGTTACTTGAAGGCACAGTACAAAGAACACAGAAGGCAGAAAGGCCATGTATAAATACACCATATGCATGCCATCCTTATGAAGTACCTACTACAGACATTGTGTTGCTGAGATGGGGGAACTGGGACTTCTGAAACGAAGTGGCCTGATTATGAGCATACAGAGCAACGTGTAATTCCAGTGCTGCCAGCCCGTGTCCTTTGTTGTAACATCTAGGCTTCATTTTCAGGTTGAACTGTCATGGCTGTGACAATTTAGGGATTGTGTCAATGTAAAATGTATGAATTCTTGTGGATTTTTATAAAATTGCTACTTCACTGAATGCCTTAGGGCATGGGCAGATGCGCAAATTTATTGCGAAGAGGAAAAGGCTTTACTGCAGGTCAGCTGTTTCATGGTAATTGGCTACGTGGGTGCTCTTACTTCACTACGAGTGAAAATAAATTTGCGGGTCAAGTGTTTATCTCTCTTTCACAAAAGGGGAAGCTACTGTAGGCACCCGTTGACAAACGGACAAGAGCAGGACAAATAAAACTATAAATGAGAGTACCTGGGAGAGGGGAAGGCTAAGGAGGGTGTTCTTGAGCAACGTTAGCATTTACTTAGGTCAGCACTGTTACTGTGGACAAAGGGACACAGGGCACCTGGGTGGCCAGGTCCCGTTTCCTAGAGCTGGTATGAGGCACAGAGTCGGCATTAGGCAATGTGCTGGAGAGGCCAGAAGCGGGGCAGTCAGTCAAGACTGTGCCAATTATCCCTAACAACAGTTTGGGACTGTGAGGTATGGTTCGCTAGTCATTTTTTGCAGGTGTTTTTTTAAATTCTTTAACTTTGTGTGCCTCTTCACGGTATCATCTTTGCTTCCAGTTTTGCATGCTCAGAAGCATAAAGTTACCAGCAGTGCCATAGCAAGTGGGGCACGGGGGTGGGCAGAGTGACCGTCCCAGGTGCTAAAGTGAAGGGATGCCAACAGGCACTGCCCAGCTGGGGTGGGGTGCGGGACACAGCTGTGACCAGCTCATTTGGGGGGCTGTGGGGATGGGGGAAGGTGGCTCCTGCTGCTGTATGCACTCCTGGGTGAGCATGGGGGGGCGTGTGTCCCCCAGATCTACGTGTGGGGTGAGGAGAGGCTGCCACTGCGTGCTTTGCCCCAGGCACCAAACTTCATCGCTACAGCACTGGGTATTATCATGTTAGCTGTAGTTCTCTCTCTCCTGGCTACTGGAACCTCCCCACCACGGCGGATGCACAAATAGAAGAGGCAGAAGATAAGTAGGGGTCTACCGAAATCAAGGAGGCGGCTGGCTGATTTCACAGGGAGATCATGAAGCTGGCCGACGGGTTTGCAGGCTGATCGTGGCACCCCCCCACCTCTGATTGGCCGAGGGGCCTCAATGGCTCCACCCCTTGTTGCTGGCTGGTTGCAAGGGCTATCCATCGTACACCCCCATCCTTTGGCATTGATTGGTTGTGAGGGATGTCATGTGATCCTTTCTCTCACTGCCCATTGGTGGAGAGGGGCAGGGCCATATGGCAGGCAGTCCTCTTAGCCAATCAACAGAGAGGGGTGGCAGCCATCTTGGGCTCTCCTGTGTGCTGGCAACTCTCCTTCCCCCCCCCGCCCCAAAGAGCATCCTACACTTGGGGTTGCACTATTTTTAAGCTCCCCTTCCTCAGATGTAATAGGCAAACGATGGAGAATCGGACTCTACGTCTCTGGCTGAAAAAGCTTTTCTTGCAGCTTATTTGCAGGTCCTGACTCAGGAACATACTTCTGCACCTGCACTTAAACGGGTTCTCAAGCACTTTCTCAATCATGACACGAGACGCAAGGCAGGAGAGAGTCAGGATTCAAGAGCCTGGTCTCGCTATTGTTTGGCAATGGCTAAACCTTGCCGCTCACTTGAAGACTGCCTCAGTCTTAAAATTATTTATGGTACATTAACCTGGAATAAGGAAAGAAACGCTTGTTTACCATTAGTATAACCACTGGTTTGAAACAGTTAAAGGCAATATTATTTTCTATTAATCTTAAAATCAGTCTCAGATGTATCCCTAAAGTACCTTAAAAGCCCCCCCCACTGTTAATTAGAGATTTATTCAGTACAATAGCTGAGAGTTTTAACAAGTTCAACCAAGGACTATACAACCTGATAACATAAATCTCATTTTTGTCACATTTGAGAGGTACTAATAAAGAGGGTAATTCAGCATTATAAAAGTGCTTACTTTGTTTAGGGAGGCCTAATAGCGTGTCAGTATTATATAATTCACACTACGGAGGATCAGAGGAGAGAGATAAATTGTTTGGCTGGGGAAATTAACTGAGGATTGATTCTATCTGTTTTAATTTAGCATCAGAGTGCTAAAATACTCCTAGAAGCAGATGGGCTATTGATCTGACAAGAGGATAATCAGTGCATCAAAACAGGAGGAGGAGGAGATATTAGAGCTCTCAGGGAGCTTCATGATTGCTGTCTTAGAAAGCTACCGCCTAATTGAGGGCTCCTTAACTTGCAGGAACATCTTACTCTCAGGGTGCTGGGAGGTAGGAACAGAGCAGTGGGGGAGGAGAGGCTGGGAGATGGGAGGAGAGGATGATGTGAGAAAAGCTGAGATGAGGGATTCATTAGGAAATGAAATATTCTATCACGATCTGACGGTGAAAGCACTTACTAACTCTGTCGGTGGGACAGGGGGTGGGGGGAAAGAGAGTCCTAAATTATGACAGATAAACAGAAAATGATAGAGGAAAAACCCCCAGGTGATTTAGCAACAATCCAGGGACAAAGACCAGTCATAAACCAGTCTGTCAGTAGAGAGAGGTGGTTAGCCGTGTTAGTCTGAAGTCAGTCAGAAGGCAGGGTAGATATGTACCTTTGCAGACTAACTTACTAAGATATATATCTAGAGAGAGAGAGGACAAGCTTTCATGAATGTAAGTTCACTTCATCAGTCTGTCAGTAGGCCATTAACTGTGTGTACTACCTGCCGCGTATGAGCTAGGAACTCAGGGTCCAGACATCTGGAGTGAAAAGGCATGCAAGAAAATCCAGGGTCTTGGGCTGCAGTGGGTCCAGCCGCACTCGGCAGCAGCCATGACTGTTCATGTCTTTATGAAGTCTCTAAGGGCATGGGAATAATTAACGAGCTGCTCTCTAGCTCTGCGCTCTCGCAGCAGGGCTTTTTTTGGGTTCATGTTAACCACACAAGCAGCAAATTCTGTCTGATGGGAGTCTGCATCACAGCTCATGTCAGGACGTCCTGACTCCTGGCATGATGCAGAGTTTTGTGCAGAGTTCTAAAAACAGGACTAGAGCATAAATGTTAGAGAGAAAATATGAGTGGGTAGAAAAGGGACCAGACTCTGGCTCAGCCAAATAGGACTCAACAGGCCTCCCTCATGGGAAGGAAAAATGTCTTAAAGCAATTTTTACATTCCCTTGATACTGGAAGCAGGTCTGCTTATTCATGCATGTTAGTGCTGCTCTGCCTCACATTGGTTTCCCTCATCTCCAAAGGGCTGTTGTAGCGTTTAAGGAAGAGCTAGGCAGATCAGTGCCCCTTTTTCCCTAGTCATGCTCCTCATAGGAGAAAATCCAGGGTGCCTGAGATTTTCCAATATGGAGTGAAAGGTTGGTTTTGTGATTAAAGCACTTTGGAGATCTGGCAATGACTTTTGCATGGACTTGAGCAAGTCACTGAATATGGGTTTGCAACTTCTTTGTGCTATGAGAGAACGATAGAGCAGCATGTGACAGTGATAGTTATCAGTTAATCCTTTTCTTCAGAGCCCATATCAATAGTGCAAGAGTGCCCACAGTTTTGCATAGTGTGGGATGTATTTTAAGAGTAACATTTTCTTGCAGATACTAACTTCCCCTGGCACTTGGTACTATGCGATGTACTTTTTTCAATTATGCTGCTAGATCACATTCCTTTTCAAACTACAGCAATTGCCAATGTGCAAGACAGCTTTATTAGGAAGGTATCAGGGGTCCTTCATATCTCTCTTGAGTGCAAGAGGCATTGCATGTCTGTTAAATGATATTAATCACACTTTTTATTTTAGTACTTTATCATCTACTTTTCCCCTTAAAATGAAATGAGGAGGAGGGGTCAGTATCCCATGACCATTGAGCACCTTACACTGTTTTTTATCCAGGCTGCATGAACCAAGTACAGACTGTCCTGACTGTTGCCATTTAAATTGTACTGGTTGAGAGGTATTTAAAGAAGATAGGATGAAAGATCCCCCCTACAATTTTGAGGTTTGCCCATATCTGGGAGCCATCCAGCATGTAGTAGAAGCAATAGGAGGAAGTGATTTCATATTACAGGGTCTCTGGAAAGAACAAGCAGAATTTGCTGTCTTCTTGAGCCTAAGTGAAGAGATTCCTCCTAGGACATGCCAAATCGTTTCAGTTCAAGTTGTTATTACTTGTATGTCAGCAGTGTGCTTCATGTTGGAGGGACGGTACCTAAAAGAATACTTGCCCCAGTGTGTTTATAATCCACAAAGACAGAGAAGGTGTATGGAGATGAACTGTGAAAAGAGTCAGCACAGAGGATTTTAAAGTTGCCAACTTTTCCAGGTTTATCATGAGTCTTAAAATATTTGCGTTATTTTTAACCTGGAGTCATTTGCTTATGTGTGCAACCCATCTTCGGTTGTCTAGTTTTGGTGATGGCACTAAAAGCATAGACAAGTGAAAAAAAAACCCCAAACCCTGGTATTCATTTTCTATCACATAATTTAATTAGAAGCCAGTCTCATGATTTTGGGGAACTCGGGGTTGCTGATGCTGACATTATTTTCTGCATTTTAACATGCTTCATATGCTTGAGCTTGAATGCGGAGAGGGAAAGGGCTGGACTGGCTGAGATTGGGAGGCGTTGTAGAAGAACCAACAAAGAAGGTAGGTGGAGGTCTTAACAGGACTGTTGGGGGGTGGCATGGTTGTAGAGAAAAGAGCATAATGAGACTATGACAGAGGCTGTGACCCAGCAAGAGTGAGATGTCCGAGATAGTCAAAAGGGCTGAATGTCCCAAAGAGTCATGGCCCATGGCTTTTCTGGTCCTGCATTAACTTCCTTTACCTGCAGGGAGCCCTAATGGCATCCTTGAGGCTGGGTGCAATGGCTTGTCTGGATTCTCTAGCCTGTGTTTGTGAAGTATATTTTCCGACCAGACATCTTTATATTTTGGCAGGAATGGAAACATATAACACACACAACTACAGGGGGCCAGCTGGGGAATATCTCCTCTATCTCCATGCTGTGCCTAGGAGGTATGGTGGGAAGCGTGCCCTGCCCACTCATTCCTCATTCACACAAGCTAAATCCCAGAAATGAGGCCATGTAGCTGCCTTATGACCATGTTAATCAATAGGGATCTACCTACATAGCAGCAAGACGGGGTTTTTCGGAGCCCGTTTATGGTGCGCAGAGCTGATTTAGCATGGCGGCCCCGCCCCTTGGCACTGATTGGCAGAGAGGCCTGGCGGGGACGAGGGGGTGACCACCATCTTGATTGTTGGCTGCCCTTCACGTCACTCTGCCCCTCGGTGCTGATTTGCAGAGAGGGTCTGGAGGAGGGTTTGCTGCCCGTTGTGCTGCCCCACAGCCAGTGCTTTCCACTCCCAGCAGTGAGGACTTCTGGCTCCCACTGGAGAGCCAGCATTTTAGTTTTCCTAAGGTGTTTGTTTTTTTTAGTTTTTTTAGTTTTTGTTTTTTTGGAGGGTTTTTTTGGTTGATTTTGTGGATTTCACATATAATTCTGGATTTTGCAGTTTCGGTGAAAGCCATGAACCTGCAAATTAAGGAGCTCTCTAATAGCAAAATAGCTGTTTGAGACAAAGAGTCTAAAAGGAGTACTAAGTAGATCAAGAGCCATGCTATCGCGCTCTTGTTGCCTCATTCCTGGGATCTGATGCACAGAAGGTGGGCGTGAATGAGTGGAGCACACTTCACACTTAATGTCCTGTTACGGTTCCTGGCTGACTTGCTACTGTGGCTCTCCTTAGATGACCTTTTGAGCATTCCTATGTGTCACTTAATTTGGCCCTTTCTTTGGTTCCTATAATTCAATTAAGTAATGAATAATAACAACAAGTAATTGGTGAGTTGGCACACGCTCCATGTTACAGCACCTAACTTTTGGGGCCTGCTGCTGAAGAGATGGTCCTTGGCTCCTAATGGCATGGTGGTATGTGAACTTGCTTGGGTGAAGTGCTAGAGTAACATGCCCATTACTTCTTATTTCCGTCTCCAAATTCTGGTTCTACTTCTCTGGCTCCAACAGCTCATAGAAATGTATGTAATTGAATACATCAAAGGAGGAAAAAAACCCCTACCTTCAGCTGACTTAATGCATCCAACATTGATATGTCATAGTCGTTCTTCCAGTGTGTAACAAGTAAATGCAAGTAGGATTCTACTGGCCAACGCTGCAATTGCAAAATGTATCTGATGGTTAAATTAGATTTACTGTGCAGAGCACAGTCCATTTACTTTGTAAGTACACTCTTACCATCCCTGGTAAACAGGACTTCAATGAGGAGCTTGGACCTCAGTATTTTCCATTACAAGCTTTTGCCCAAGTCACTCACTATAAAATTCAGTTGCTCAGTGTTGAGTTTTTCCATTTACTCCTCTCCCATGATCCCAAAACCTGAAGGTCGATCTGTCTCTACAGCATGTTTTGGCTTCAGCAAACAGAGCACTTTGCCAAGATGAGATTTCAGCCAAAATGTCCCAACCAGTTCTATTCATGACTTGGTACCAGTGCTTCTGGCTCCCAAACAGAAGCTGTAGTGCAGCCAAGTTTCCAAGGTCTCTCCCTACTCAGTGCCGGTCCTGGGATCCCCGCCGTCACTATGGCAAGAGTGTCAGTGCAAACATTAATGCAACTTCAGGCAGCATTGTGTATTCAGAGCAGCTCTCTTGGGATTTACAGACCTGGAAGGAGGTAGAGACGATGCAGATGAGTCTTCTCTGGTTCATTGTGACATTCTCCCTAGACAAGCGGAGCACTGTGCTGCATGTCGGCATCTTTAAGGAATAAAGAATAAACCTTTCAGTGCGTGGCACGGTGCTAATTTGTTTGGCAAGTGGAATATGACTAGAATGAAAAATAGAAGAAAAAACATCTGAGTTTTAAAGGCAAAACAAAACAATGGACCCTCTGGTCTTTTATGTTCTTTCCCTGTGTGAGCCAGCATACCTCTGGTAGAAGGCAGTTATCTTCCTCTTAAATACGAGTTCTTGTAGGAGTCCCTTGTTAAAATATTGTCAGCATATCATTGTAATGGGCCTTCCAAAACAAAAGCACGAACACTCCTTTACTTAGGATCGTTCTCAGGTGTCTAATATGTTCTGCGAGGATTGTAAAAATACCATCTGACTTTTAATAAGATCATTAATTGATACTGTATCTTATTGGGACTCTTGTTTAAATGGCAGTAAAATGTAAAACCTTCTCAGAAGTATTAATAAAGAGGGCAATTAGACATGCTTGTTTTAGGAGTCTTGATAAATTAATAAGTCTTAAGTTAATTCCAATACAGACACCAAGATTTATCTTTTAGAGACTGCAATTAGTAAATTCCAAAAAGGTCTCTTAACACTGTTAATTTTACATGGTACATATGTGGAACAGCAGCTGGCTGGTACAGCAGAACTAGTAGACATGCCACTTTAGAATTAGCTCAGTTCATTTTCTATGATCTGTTTGGTTGGAAGCTTAGAGTACCTAAAATTAAGTGTCCAGATCTTCAGATCAGAGAGAAACACATCTATCCTTGTTCCTTGCTATGTAAGCCATTAAGTACCATCTATTATCAAAGAATTTTGACTGAGTAAATGTACCTTACATAGACAAATGAGGTACCAATGCTAAAACCAAATGTTACAGTACTCTCTCCATATTGTGTCCCCCTTGAGGACAAATAAGCCGATTAGACTCTCATAGTATATTGTTTGCTTGAATCTTGGTATACAGACAATTATTTAACTTTCATAAACTACTGCTTTTTTTAGTAAGTTTGTCCATACCTGTACTTTGACACAATATATTTTTCACTAAAGTTTAATTTTATTGGTTATTTGTCTGAACATCTGGTAACTGGTGACAGTGTCCTAATTGATTTTTAAACATGCTTATTGGTTTAATCTGAACATTTATGGGTATCC
>JAGPOW010000261.1:14358760-14375816 GCA_030014935.1 Caiman crocodilus
TGTTTGAATACCTGGTGTTGCAACGTGTTCAGTTCTCTTCATCGGGATAGTACAGAATCTAGAGCATATATCTAAGGGTGCCGCATCCCTTCCTTCAATCCTACTGCTACAAACACACACGTGTGTGTGTGTATGCTGACTATAAATACATACGTTTATATGTATGTTCAATTGTATGTTGAATTACTCCATCAGTCTGTTTTTTGAGTGACTTAGTGTGTGCATGAAATGTGCTTTTTGTATTTTCAGAATTTCATAAGACCAATAATAAAGATACGGTATAAAAGCTTTTTTATCCAGCATGCACAGGAAATAGAGGGTTCTGGATAACAAAATATGCTGGATAACTGAGTGGCCCAAACAGGCGTTTTTGCTGCATCTGGGGTTTTGCTGCCCCTCCTGCTGCCCCTCCTGCCCCCTCCCGTGGGCCTTGAGGGACAGGGAGGGGGGATCCACGCAGTCTGCTATGCCTCGGGGCCGTGGGGGCTTGGCAGTGCAGGCCACGGTGGGCACTTCCAGTTTCACTTTTCCCTTACAACAGAGCGTGCCAGTTTGTAACGTGCCGGTTAACACAGCTTTGGCTGTACGTCATTGACAGAAAAAAATTATAAGCACCACAACCACAGGGGCAGGAGTTGACTGCTGTTACTAATTATGCATGGTGCCTTTTCTCCAAAGAAGGGCCAACACAATTAATAGAACTGCTTATGGGAGTAAGGTAAAGCTAAACAGGAATAAGCTTGACAAAAACTGGTTCACAAAAAGGTCATACGGACAATATCCAGCTCTGGTGTATAGCTTCTTTGGTTTCAGAGAGGTTACATCAGGATAATTCTGGCCTTTACTAGAAAATCATGCGCATAAGCACTACTAATAATTTCAGGCGTTATTTGAACCAATTACTGGAACAAAAAGATAAGACTCGGAAACAAACCCTTTGAATATTTAAGTGTCTCATATGAGACAGTTGAAAGAGACTCTGCTAGTTCATCGCCGCTTCTCACAGAGAAAAAAATCTTTAGCCCCTTTTAAAAAGAAAGCTATCTGAGTTGACTTTGGGGATGTTGGTTGTAGCCGTGTTAGTTTAAGGACACAGGCAGACAAGGTTCTTTGGGTGAACGTGATAGCTTTTATTAGACCAACTCAATAGTTTGAAAAATTGTTCTTTGCGAGCTTTTGGGTACAAACACTCTTCTTCAGGCAGAAAGAGACTTATATACACACACGTATTTGTTGAATATAACTATAAAAGAAATAATGGACATAAAATAGAAATAAAACCTCTTCCTCTGGCCGAAGAAGGATACCCAAAAGCTTACAAAGAACATATTTCCCCAGCTATTTAGCTGAATAAAAGCTATCACATTTACCCAAAGAATCTGGTCTGCCTTGAGTCAACTTTTGCATTTGACAGAGCTTTTAAATACATGGGCAGTTTCACATTGTTTAACTTATTGGTTTACCAGGAGTAATTAATTTCTTTATTATCTTTAGGGCAGAAGCTTTCTGTGCTCTGTTCCTACTGAAGCTGCAAGACCTGAATTTGATAATGAGCAACAGGTATGGGATTAATTATGAGGTAAAGAAGAGAGCGGGCCATAGGCAGCCTAGCACAACACACTCAGAAGGCCGACGTCTATGCACACTAAAGTCTTCAATTCTACCCCACTAGAATTCAATGGAGTTACTTTATTTTCATGGGGATTTGGCCTTCTGGGAATTTTTGCCTTAGAGAGGTGTGAGAAAAAAATGTTGATGCGGTCTCTAAATTATAATCATTATAGCCTAGTGTAGGAGACTGACACAATGCAGAGAACAAGAGGGTTATTTTTGTAATGAGAGTGCCTTTGTTATTTTGTGCTGCATGTGTTTATGACCGGAGAAGCAAATCTAAGCAATTTGTAAGTAAGTTAATTACTTCTTTACAAATTGCTTAAATTTGCTTGTCTGCAAAACCTTATGCCAGACAAATGTTTGGAAAATTCTTGCTTGCATTAACAGTGAAAGGGATAGCATCAGATGCAATATTATCTGGCAAAGTATTGGCAACCCTGGGTCATTTCCTGCTGTCACTTGCTCTGGAGCCATGCTTATTATGTTCCCTAGACAGAGCAGGATATGGAGACTGGAGAGCTGGCTTATAATTTTCTTGCCAGCACCTGTAAGCACATAAGGCACCTAAGTCATTTATCAAGGGGATTTATATATATTAGAGAGGCTAATGATTGCAGTTGCGGAGAACAGGAGCAATAAAAAGAAATGTTGCTGCAAGGAAAGTGAAGTTCTTTGTAACATGGTATTTCTTGAATTCCCTTTTTCTTCGGCTTTTACTAAAGGGAGTGGAGACCAAGATCTTTCAGCTGAAATGGCAAAGTAGCAAATCACCCTACTGTGTACCCTGTTCTCGCGTAATGGTGCACAATTTAGGCCTAATGCATCTACAATGACAGCCACCCTCTGTCCTCAGTGACAAGCGGCCTAACTCGTCTACTCTTGCCAACCCATTTCCATTCAATGGTGAATCCTTAATCTCTTCCCAAAGCTGGCTGAGAAGAGTTTGCATTAGAGAAGCCAAGGAAGAAGAAAAACAGTTTCTTTCATCATGAACACAAGAATTGCCTGGCCTTCAAGATGGACTTGCATAGTGAAGCTCATCATACCAGATGGATTTCACCTCACGTTCAACATCTAAACACATTTGAATCAGTGATAGTTTCTGGATATCCCTGAGCAGATCAAAAATGACTACAGGGCTCTGGGTGCAAGGGTGAAGGGGGTGGGCGCTCAGGTGGTGTTCTTGATCCTTCCTGTCAAGGGGAAGGGCCTGGGCAGGAGTGGATGCATGCTGTACATCAATGCATAGCTGCACCGGTGGTGTCACCATCAAGGTGCTGACTTCTTTGACCACAGGATGTTGTTCCAATGAGAAGGGTTGCTAGGAAAACCAGGATCCACCTGACAAAAAAAGAGGAAAGAGCATCTTTACAGACAGGCTGGCTAACCCAGTGAAAAGCCCCTTCAAGTAGGTTGCCTGAGGGATGGAAACTAAAGCCCTGAGATAAGTGGGGAAGCAGGTGACCTGGAGGAAGCACAAGCAGGATGGGGCAACAGGGGAGGTCTTCTCATTATTCCTGAGAAAGTAGGGCAAGGGGTTAATTACTTTGAGTGTCTTTACACAAATACACAGAGCCTGGGAAATAAGCAGGAAGAACTGGTAGTGCTTGCAGTGACATAATTATGACATGGTTGGAGTAACAGATACTTGATGGGGTAGCTCACATGGCTGGAGCACTGTCATGGATGGGTATAAACTGTTCAGGAAGGACGGGCAGGTAGAAGAGGGGGGCGAGTTGTGCTTTATGTAAAAGAGCCGTAGGATTGCTCAGAGCTCCAGTACAAAAAAGGGGCACAGGCCTGTTGAAAATCTCTGGGCGAGGCTCAGAGGGGAGAGCAACAAGGGTGATTGAGTGATGGGTGTCTGCTTTAGACCATAAGACCAGGAGGATGAGGTAGATGAGGTTTTCATCAAACAGCTGGTGGAAATTTCCCCACAGGCCTTGGTTCTTATGGGGGATGTTGGTCATTCTGACATTTTCTGGGAGGGCAATACAGCAGTGCACAAGCAATCCAGGAAGTTTTGGGAGAGCGTTGAGAACAACTGCCTGGAGCAAGTGTTGGCGAGGCCGTGATCTTCTTGACTCAGTGCTCACAAATGGGGAAGAAGTGGTGGGGGATGTAGAACTGGATGGCAGCAGTGGGCATGAGATGGTTGAGGCCAGGATTCGGAGGAAAAGAAGGAAGGAGAGCAGCAGAATAAGGACCCTGGACTTCAGAAAAGCAGACTTCGACTCACTCAGGGAACTGATGGGCAGGATTCCCTGGGAGACCAGTCTGAGGGGGAGAGGAGTCCAGGAGAGCTTTAAAGAAGCGTTACTGAGAGTGCAGGAACAAACCATCCCGATGCACAGGGAGACTATCAAGTATGGCAGAAGACCAGCTTGGCTTAGCAGGGAACTCTTGATCGAGCTAAAACACAAAATGGAAGCTTACAAGAAGTGGAAACTTTCACAAATATCTAGGAAGGAGTATAGGGGTATTGATCAGTCATTCAGGGATGAAATCAGGGAAGCCAAAGGGCAATTGGAGTTGTAGCTAGCAAGGGCCATTGAGGATAGCAAGATGGATTTCTACAAGCATGTCAGCAACAAGAGGAAAATTAGGGCAAGTGTTGGTTCCTTACTGAATGAGGGAGGTAACCTACTGACAGATGATGCCGAAAAATCTGAAGTCCTCAAAGCCTTTTGAACCTCAGTCTTCACAGGCAAGGTTAGCTCCCAGGCAACTGCACCTGGTAGCCCAATTTGGGGAGGAAGTGAGTGACCAACAGTGGTGAAAAAACAGGTTAGGGACTATTTAGAAAAGTTGGATGTGTACAACTGCATGGGGCCAGATGTGATGATCCCAAGAGTGCTGAGGGACTGGGGTGATGTGATTACAGAGCCACTGGTCATTATTTTTGAAAAATTGTGGCATTTGGGAGAGGTGATTGGGAAAGAGCAAATATAGTGCCCATCTTTAAGAAAGGGAACAAGAAGGATCTAGGGAACTACAGACTGCTCAGCCTTATCTCAGTCCCTGGAAAAATCACGGAACAGATCTTCAAGGAACCCATTTGTAAGCACTTGGAGGAGAGGAAGGTGATCAGGAACAGTCGGCATGGATTCACCAAGGGCAAGTCATGCCTGACTAACCTGATTGCTTTCTATGATGAGATGACTGGCTCTGTGGACGTGGGGAGCAGAGTGGACATGATATATCTTGATTTAGCAAGGCTTTTGATGCAGTCCCACAGAACATTCTTGCAAGCAAGCTAAGGAATTACAGGTTGGATGAATGGACTGTAAAGTGGATAGAAACTGACTGTATGATTGGGCTCAGAGGGTTGTAATCAATGGTTTGATGTGTAGTGGAATCCAGTATCAGGTGGAGTGCCCCAGGGTCAGTCCTGTGGCTGTTTTTTTCAATATCTTTATCAATAACCTGGATGATGGGCTGGTTTTGCAGATGACACTAAGCTAGGGGGAGTAGTAGATATGCTAGAGTATAGTTCTAGGATTCAGAGTGACCCTGACAAATAGGAGGATTGGACCAAAAGAAATCTCATGAGGCTCAGTAAGGACAAGTGCAAATTCCTGCACCCTAGGACAGGCCAGTCCCATGCACCCGTACAGTCTAAGGACTGACTGGTTAAGCAGACGCTCTGTAGAAAAGGACCTGGCTGTTACAGTGGACACTAAACTGAACACGAGCCAACGGTGTGCCCTTGTTTCGAAGAAGGCTAACAGCATACTGGGCTGAATTAGTAGGAGCACTGCCGGCAGATTGAGGGAAGTGATTCTTCCCCTCTATTTGGCACTGGTGAGGCTGCAGCTGGAATACTGCACACCTATGCATGCACATGCACACATGTAAGCACACACATGCATGTGAGCGTGCACGCGTACACCCCCCCCCCAGCAACTGGAAAGGCACAGACAGATGGTTGATGCAATAAATATTGAGCTGTCACACATAATCTTTGGCCAATGAGATATCCTGCTGGAGAGCCATTTGCAGCCTCCATTTAAAAACAGCCTGAAATGTAATCTCCGTCCTAGATAGCCATCAGCAGGAAGGTCTCCAGACAAATTAGCTAGCTTTAAAAAGAAGCACATTCACCTCAAAATCAAATTCATTGCACTCCTCTGGCTCCATCAGCACGGCCATTCCCATGGAAGAGGCAGTGATGAGAGGTAGCATCTAGATGTCTATTATGGGCCCGTTTGCTTTTGGTTTGGGATAGAGTTCAGCTTTCACACCAGGCAAAATCATGCCTTTTTCAGAATGCCACAAGAGCATAGCGGTAATGTTAAACTGATGCCCCAGCTGTGATGGTGTAGGAATTATGCGAAAGGCAGAAACATATGACTGAAAGGGACAACTTGGGTCAGTAGAGGCACTGCCTCCTGCAGTTGCAACCAGCCACATAATAGACATGTCCTACAGCACCACTTAAGGGAGAACAATGAGTTGAACTAGTGTGCTACCCCACTGAGCTACCCACATGCACTGGATTTAGTCTCAGACCACTTCACTGCAGCCATTACTCCACACTAGCACTTTGCAGCTAGAAGACTAGCAGTTGGACAGAAAAATAAAGGGAGATAATCCCCAGCTTTCTACACAACCTGTGCAGTCCAGGGCAATATGAAGTTGTTCCGACAACTGCTAATTCTTCAATACTTATGCAATGAAATTGCTTGTCTGAGGAAATCAAGGCTCTGCCTCTAAGAAGGGTTGCTTTTTTTTTCTGATGAGTGACTTTCCCATACAAATGACAGGAAACCCTGAAATATGCAATTTGCATATAATAATTTGACCCTGTAGTTGTGTGTTGAGATGAACATGACAGGGCTAATTACCTAATTCTGTTTCCTCCCTTTCTCTGGATTATCTAGCAGCACGCAGGAAGCCTGGGTCTGGGCGGACTCAAAGTAAAAATTCAGAACTGTATTTTGAACACCTCTTATCTCCAAGCATTATGGATGTGGGATTGTGTTCCCAACCAGCTGCTAGTTCAGAATGACATTGAAAAACTGTAAAGACTTGCTGCTTGCAGATGAGCATCTTTTTATTTTTCATTTTTGAAGAGGTTACTTTATAATTCTGTGTGTATTGATACTGAGAATTTACAGTTGGTTTTTATCAATGATCTCACCTTTAAGAACTATTTACCTTCTAGCTTCATCGTTGCAGCTCTTAAAAACCCTTGCAAACTGTTATAGATCTTAAAAACGTGTATTGGTGATTTTACATTGACAGCAGTCAAATTCTCTCTGCTACAAGCCTTCTGGGTATCATAAGTTAACGGCTGAAACTGGGTACCTGTAAAACAATGATTAATGGAGAAAATCTTCAGTCTTCCTACTGAAGTTAGCTCAAGAGCTATGCTCACACAGCAGCAGCTGCAGTATTTGCCAGTCAGCTTTGCATTTCTCAGAAGATGAAGACTAGCACCTGTATATACTTTGAGGATAGCTCATTCTTTGAATATTGATAAAATGATGTGAGAAAATTCTACCTGAATATGAATAAATGCATGTGTTTTATTATGGAAAAATAAGCTTATTTTAAATTTGAGTCAACAAGGCACGAGTATTTCCCCTATTGAATCGCTATTTATATTTCACTTTATTCATTAGAACATTTGACATTTCCTTAAAAGCCAGATAATGTAAGGGTGGGTTGCGGCCCTGTTGGGGAGAGGCGGGGCATGTGGCCACGTGGGGGCAAAGTGTGTGGCGGCACACGGCCGCAAGGTGCTTAAGGGAGTGGGTGTGGGTTGTGAGGTCAGTGCCCACCAGCTGCAGCATTTGACCATGGGTTGGGGCATGCCTCATGCCCCCAAACCCTGCAGGCAGTTCCCACCACTGCATGCACGGCAAAAAGAAGGGCCCACGCTGCCCCCTGGGCTCCCCAGTGCTGTGCCCCTGTGGCTGTGTGTGTAGTGTGTGGCAAGGTGGGTATATGTGGTATGTGGGTGAGTGGGTGTGTGGGTTGGTGGGTGGCATGTGGCTGTGTGAGTGGGCTGTGTGTGTGGTATGTAGTGGGTGGCTGGGTGTGTGTGGGCATATAGCCGGGTGTGTGTGGGATGTGTGGCTGGGTGGGTGGGGTGTGTGGCTGGCATGTGGCTGGGTGGATGTGGGTGGCTGGGTGAGTGGCAGGTGGCCGGGTGGGTGTTGTGAGGCTGGGGGTGTGTGTCTGGCATGTGGCCGTGTGTGCATCTGGTTGGTTGGGTGGCCAGGTGTGTGTATGTGTGTCTGGGTGAGTGTGGCATGTGGCTCAGTGTATGTGGGTGGGTGTGTCGGGGGGAGGTTGCATGCAGCTGGACGCAGAGCAGCGGCCACGCAGAGTGGTGGAACTCTGACCACACTGCCCACTCATCCTTCTTGACTGGCACTTTGCTAGTAAATAAATAATTTACTTGCTAATGTCACAGCCCCCTTGGCTGCGACTGCATGCCCCGTACCCCTTGGCGGGTGGGGGGTGGGGGCATGACTGCTGGGGGTAGGGCTTGGCCCCACGGTCATATGCCCAGACTTCTGCGGCTGCAGCCCCATCCCCGTGACCACGAGCCCTGCAGCCTCACCCTCCTTGGCCATGCTCCCCACCCTGCCTCCTGCAGCTATGTAACCTGCAGCTGCGCCCCCTCCCCCCTCCCTGCTCCCATGCCCCCTCCTCCTGTCTGTTTGTCTGTCTGTCCCTAACGCTCTGGACCAAATGCTGCCCACACTGTGGGTGGCGCATGCATGGTTGGCCCAGAGCATAACAGACAACACACAGCCGGAAGTAGCATGGTTTCTCTTATATTGGAGTATACTCATCTTGGTAGTAGGAAATTCGAGATATGCATCAACATACATTTAACAGTTTTAAAAGGGAGGGGAGTGAGGAACGCATGCCCCTATTATTATTTACCAGCGTGATCCTGTAGTGATGCAGGTTAGCTAAAGCATGCTACCTTTGATCCTGAATGAAATGAGATTAAAATGCAGTGGTTTTGCTACACTAGTGTCACATGGACACAACAGCTTATCTTGCTATTATTTGATAGTGATATAATTAAGACTGTTTTATACCCACAGGTTCAAGTTCAGGGAGCGGTGGGAAGTGAATCTGGGTTATTCGGCTCCCAGAATACCCTTACCACTAAGATTTTCTTACTGCTTCTGCTGTTGACAAAAACCCTGTCTCGATTACCCTTTCACAGAATTTGGTGCCTTCCTCCAAAATATTTTGTTTGAATGAAGGGGCATTTTCTGAGGAAAAATTAAAAAGTTACCTTGACCAACTTCCCAGCCAAGTTTAGAACTTGTAGGAGGGAAAGCCAAACCAAAGAAATTAGTTGTTCATTTAGTCATGAAACTCACTCCAGGGTAAATTTCCTCTCTTATGGGACTGAGAGTCAGTCTAGCGCCAGCTCCTTTGAAAGTGGTGTCTCCAGCGGTCAGAATTGTGCCTTGCTGGATTATTGTGTCACTATTTCAAGCAAACATAGCAGGCATGGAGGTCATGGGTGCAGAATGAGAAATGATTTCTCGTAGTAGCTAGCGCCAATCCATGGGCAGTTTTGAATATCAGCACAGAAGCCTTTAACTGGACTGGGTTCAGTAGCAATAGAGCTGTTATATTCTGCTTTTAGGACATTCAAAATGCACAATATTACTGCACCAAGTCTCAAAAGAAAGCTGGACACAGAAATAGAGTCAGCAATGAGGTTCAGGTGAATATCTAGATGGCAATGTCAAGTCATGTAATTGTTATAGCCCTCCAGTAAAATTGATTTGTAAGCCATGGGGTTTCTAAAGGCCACATGTCTACAATTACTTATTTTTTCCTTTGTGCCAAGATACATTCTTTCAAGAAAAGTATCACTAGGCAAAGGGCACCTGTCTAAAATTACTAAACCTCAACTAAGAGATTTGCAACTCAACTTTGCTGCTCTTTTCCCCCTGGAAGTAAAACTATATACTTTGCCTACTGGAAACAGGAGAAACTACCTATGTCTTGATTTGTGAACTTTAAAAGATATTTAAAAACATATAGAAAGAAGAAGAAAGCAAAACTGGCCTTCAGCTGTGTAGGACTTTATATTTGCTGGGGGGGTTTTTAATACTAGGAAAACAAAGGTTGCCCAAACATTTTTGTCCACATTCTGCTAATATATATATTTTAAATATTTCCTCCTAGTCATAATTATTTCAAGAATTATTTCAATTATTATTGAAATTGCCCTGGGGAACAACAGCACTATAAAAAACAATATACTTCAAGAGGAAAAATTAATAAAATTATTAAGTCATGATGTCTTAAGTTATGGTTAGAACTGGTCAGAAAAAAATGTCTTCCACCATCAAATTCTAGTATTCAAATATTTATCATATGCATCTTCATTCAGGATTAAAAGCCAAAATATCAGAAAATGTAATAGGATGAAATATTGTGAAAAATAATTTAGAAATGTCAAGATTTATTTCTGTAATTCATGAGATTTTTTTCTGTTTTGAAAGCAATTTAAGAGAAAGCAGTTTTCTATTTTCACAAGAGGAGATTAAAAATGTCATTAAAAAAATCCACATGTTCCCTGAGAACGTTTAACTCTTCAGAAGCATTTTCCATCAAATAAACAGAAAAATCTCGAGGAACTCCTGGGGGAATATCTTAGACATTCTAAAACTAAATTGCATTTTACGTCGATTTGATGTCACGCACAAGCACACACTTCCCCAATTCACAACTTGTTTCTTTGGCTTTAACCTATATGTAAACGGAAGTACATTCACCCTGGAGGATTCACAAGGCGATGTATTATGGTAGGGGTGGGCAATTATTTTGGGCAGAGGGCCGCTTACTGAGTTTCAGAAAGCCATTGAGGGCTACATGACAGGCACCAGAGCAGATTAATATTAATTTTCTAAATTTTAGGGGCCCCAGATAGAATGGTCTGGTGGGCCACATCTAGCCCCTGGGCTGCATTTTGCCCACCCCTCTATTATGGGAACCTGTTTTATGCTTTCTCATCAGTTAGGCATTTCAAAACCCTATCACCTTTAGTTTTCCATGGTGCATCTTCTCTAAAGTAGGAAGTCACAGCCGTACAAGATCACACGACTTTGAAGCCCATACCAGCCTCGATATGGCAATGCCAACGGGCCAGGAGAGCAGCTAAAGCTTACACAAGCATTCGCTTACCTATGGATTGCTGAAGTGTAGTTCTCGACCTGTTGACAGAAAACAGTAGAAACAAAGGTAGGACTTGGTTCGCTGGCACCACTGATCCAGTGAAAAATAACTCCTACAATACTATTTTTGGTAAAGTTAATAGTCAAATAAGGGAAACGTATGTGTTTGTGTTTAGTGATGGATCAAACGTGGCTGAAAAGTACCCAATGCCACTCCTTCCCTCCTGCTAGGACATGCCATTGCGTCTGCTCTCCGAACACTCGAATGAAATCGATCAGCAAGCGCCAGTGTCTACATTTTTATTACAGTTTATTTTATGAGAGCAAACCTCATTAAGACAGCGCTTTACTCCCAGGATAATGCTGGCAAACAAGGCTGCACATATTGCACATTACAAATCATTCTTCTAGTAAAAATCCCTGCAATTGCAAACATCCAACCCCACCCCCCCAAAAAAAACCCCCAAATCCCAATCCCAAGACAACCTTCAATCTGTATGGCACAAAGATTAAACAGAGGATGGGCATTTGTAAAGCTGGGGTTCATTGCTTAGTATTGTAAACAGGTAGTTTTACACTGCTGTTTTGAGATAGATGGTATAACCTTTGTTCAATTTGTCTTGAAACAAGACATTATTTATCAAGAACTGGAGGACTAATATCAGATGGTCTAGATTTGCAGTTTCACTGAAATCAGTGTAGCACAATAATTTACATCAGCTGAGGATCCAGCACTCATGTCATGGGTCTAACCCAAAGCCCATTGAAATGGATGGGCTCCCACAAATTCAATAAAGTGTGGACAAGTCCTAATTGGCTACATTCTCAATTTGCTTCAATTAATACAGCTATATTAGAGAACTTGCAATCTGAAAATCCCAGGTTAAATTCTGCCTTCAGATGGCTACATTTTATCTAAGTCCCAATGGGTGTGCGCGCGCACGCGCACGCGCGCGCACGCACACACACATCTACTCGAGGGAGTACTAAAATCAAACCAACTTGCATTGCAATAGTATCCACAATTAGGGTATTATTATAGGGCATTTTTTTAAAGCATATACATAAGTGGTTCCAGTAAAATCTATGCAAGCTCATCCCTTCTGAGAGATGCGTGCCCATTTGTGCCTCCACACATGCAAAACATGCATGCGCACTTTGAGCAGTCAGAAACCAAATCATGGCACTTTTTAGCATGCGCGTACTTTACAAATACACCTTAGGTATCATATGTTTTAAAATGCTACCTTACTTTTTCCCCTGTACAATTTCTGCAGCTCTGGGTGCAGTAAAGTGTTCCCTGCCGAAGAGCTGCTTGCATTCAAATCAAAATGACGGCACTGAAGTGAGGCGGCTCAAGCTGAGACAGTCACTGTGGCTAGAAGCATTTCTGACTCATGAAGAAATGCACCCTGGTAATCCCAGATAAAATTCCTTCCGCATGGAAACACAGGTCCTTCAGGGATCTAACTTCAGTTTGGAATGAGAGTTGCTGAATATTGGGCGTATTGTGACCTATGGGAGACATTTCCATAAGCACCCCCGGCAGTTAGGAGCTCGTGTCTCATTAGATACCTATTGAACTAGGTGGCTTCTAAATCCTCGATCCTTTTAAAAGAGGCCAAGCCCAATTTGCATCGCCTCAAAGGATTTTAGAAATATTCATTAACTCAGCCTCACATCAGTCCTGTCCAGCAGGGCTGAGCTCCATTTTTCAGTCTAGAAGAGTAGTCTGCAGAATGGCAAAGACCCCCCCACCCCCGTTCATTTTAAGATCATGAATATTTCCAGGCCTTTGGGTTAAAGTGGTTTGTTCCTGGTCACTCGAGAAATCGTGGCAGAACTAGCAATCCAGCACCCATCTAAATGACCCAGGATCACAGTGAGTCACCACTGCTACCACCCAGCTTCCCAGAATGATGCTGCTACCGTATACCAACTTCCCTTGTCTCTGTGCAGGGCTATACGTCCAGTTATGGTTGAACACTGATGATGCATCTTATTTTTTGTTGTTGCTAACCTAAAAAGCCACAAGCCATACTTTTACTTAACCACATTATTTTTGCCTCATCACTCCGAACACGTGCTGTACCATTGAGCCCTATGTAAATATCCATAGTGACATCTGAAATAGCAGGAATGCTTGTGTTCAATGGATGCGAGTTTTTAACAACATGCCTGGAGATGTTGAGGCTTCATTTTACATCTGCAACAAATTCACTATGTGATCTGTTGATGGGTTGCAGATGGTACTGTAAGCCACTGTTTGCAGTGGAAGTAACAACCATGGTCACATTTTACCACATTAAACAGTTTACTTGGGTGGTAATTACATTGCAATTAACTTTGCAGCCTTACAAATGCTATGCAAGCAGTCTGTCTTCTCTAGAGTTTCCCCAATCAGTGTCTGTCTTGTATTGATAGCTGCAGAAGAGTGTCTGTGTTGTGAGAAGCTGATGGGAAGTGAGAAGGCAGCTGTGATCAGTTTGAGGTGAAATGCCTGTTCTCCTGGGAGGACTGAGGGATGAGATGCCAGCATATTGTACTGATTACTACAGGAAAACTGATTTAGGTTTAGCGTCCATGCTTTAAAAATATTTTGAACCATTGGAGAGGGGAGTGACAAGGATTATTGGCAGTATGGAAAAAAACCACGTAACAGAAACATAAAGAGTTTGATCTGGTTGGCTGAACAAACAAAAGATTACGGATCACCATTTATTAGTGCCCACAGAAGGATGAAATGCCTGTTATCTGACAACGTATAACAAAGATCCCATAGCTAAATGGGGCAGATAGAAAATTATGACTGGAAAAAGGAGGGTTACTAATCACTACAACAGCTCATGAACAAATGTGATGGACTGCCCAACACTTGCAGCTTTAGCATCAAGAACAAACATCATTCAGAGAGATATGTGCTAGTTACTCCCCAAGGCATTGGGTTTCATGCAAGAATCACGGGCAAATTCTGCGGGAGATCAGACTGGATGATTATTGTGGTCCTTTAGGGATTATGAGTTAGACAAGCTTTTTGGCAATTTCTGTTCATATAAAAAAAGCCCGACAGCAGTTCCTATAATTTTTCAGTGTGAAAAATAAATGCATTTATCTGCCTCCTCCTTGGAATACAAGGATCTATCTCTATGGATCCTGCCACAGGGACTGCCCCTAAGCACTAAGATCTCTGAGCAGGCTTCATGTCTTTGCTTTCAGTCCTTTCGGTCACCAGAAATCATCAGTAGTCACCTTTACAGAGGAAGGTTGGTCCGGTAGTTGAGGTGTTGGACTGGGATATAACAGATGTGTTCTTCCACAAAGTCCTTGTGTCACTTGGAGGAGATGAATAAGGCCCAGATTCTCAAATGATCCTGCCTTTGAAACCAGTGCCTTTTGAAGTCATTTCTGTGCCCTAAGTACCTTTAAGTGTCTGGATCTTAGTCTCCCTGTGCCTTGGTTCCTCAGGAATAAAGTAGGGTCAAGTGCACATCTCTTCCCCTTCCCCTTGTCTATGTAAGCTCTTTGGATCTGGGGTCTCTTGTGTATGTATATACAGGACCTAGTATAGCAGGACCCAATTGGTGATGGCATCTCTAGGTGCCAGGAGAGGAAAAAACCCAAAATAATAATTAACTATATATAGTGGTCACACTTTATGTATTTCTTTCAATTTTTTTTTGCCATTTCAGCAGCTGTAACCAGTTCCAGGGCTATCAATGAGAGACAAAAAGTTCAAAATGGAGGAAAGGCAAGGTTTTACAAAGCACTTGAAGAAGATGGAAGTATAAAGCCCATTGAAAGTTACAGGCACCTAGTGCTTACAGGCATTTCTGAAAATCCCATCAGCAACTTCTTAAAGAAGTGCTGTGTGCACCATTAATAATGGGGCAAGGTTTGCACTTTGAGTCAAATAGCCCATCCACAACTATGAACAAAACCCTGAATAAGATCTTTCTATTCTCAGAACTTTGTATAATGTTACTTCTGATTACAGTAGTCTATTACATATATTTACATAATTACTAGACATGAGCTGCTCTAAGGCAGATTGTGCACCGACTGCTAAAGAAGCCAGACAAACAGCTTCAGCATTTTGTTTCCTCTTCAACATTTAGCAACTGTCATTCTGAATCAGCTACACGGCCTCCAGAAAAGAGAGGTCCAGCAAAAGTTGTTAAAATTAATTTGACAATATGTTTCTATGCTGAGCATAGTAGCTGATATGCCAGCTGCTACTGGCAGCGGTAAAATGCAAAATCTTACAAATTTTAGAGTTGTTATTATGTGTAACTGGTTTTTAAATGTGACATGCCCTGCAAAAAAACCCCCCCAAAACTAATAGTCAAGTTCATCTGGCAGCAGTCATCAAACTGGAACTTCAATTGGGATAAATTGGTCTGCCTCTGTTGAAGCTTGCAACATGTCTCTATACTAGATGAGGGTCTGAAAGAGAAAAATTCTGAAGAGACTATTAAAAATAATGATGAATACAGGGATTGATTGCCATTACCACAAATGCAGTGCAAGGCTACTTCTTGATGAGTTATAGAGCAGGGTGGGAAATTCCCCTGGAAGTATTTGCAGCTTTAGCAAAATACATTTTGCTATTTAAAAAAAAATATTTTCACTGGGAAAATAGAAGTGAAGTGCTTTGTTTCAGTTGGGGCCAATCAGGTCATCTAGTTGTTCAACTAATTGGAAACTGTCCGTTCAACTTAACCACAGTCTATGTTGACCATGTTTGCCATAATGCCTGATGGGTGCCTCATAGTCCCATTCTCTATGGACTATGTTTTCTAGCTAGATTGCATCTCTCATGGCTCACCAAAGATCTCTTCTGTTGAACCCACTGCAGTAAATCCTGGGAGTCCCATGATTATGGGGCAGCATGAGATATGTAATCTTTCCAGGTAGTCTGATTTAGCCAAAGAATACATCTTTTGTCTGGTGGAACTATCCTATTTCTAACTGCAAATGAGGCTCAAAATAACTAGAAGATAAATATAATTGCATCTGCCTCAGAACTGGGGGTTATACCAGCAGATATAAGATTTTACCCCTTCTGGGAACATGTATGGTCTGTAGTAACTGAATACTTCTCTATTCTCAGTTCATTTCTCGGCAGCCCCATAAGGTAGACAGCTGCTCTTAATCCTATTTTTATATGAGAACTGTGATGCAGAGGAATGAATCCAGAGAGACTTGGGCACCCCTCCATTTGATTTTTGCCCCATTGCCTAATACAATGCATAGCCCTTATTTGGGAAAATTGAAGTTGGTTTCTCAGCTCCCAGGCCAACCTCCAAACAAGTCTTCCTTTCAATTCATTCATAAAAATCTGATTTTTCATCAACATATACATTTTTAATCAGATTGGTTACTTGATTGAACTTTCCCTTCCATGATCTACCTCTTTGCTCTGTCAAGGTGGAGCGAAAGAGGTGAAATCTGGCTGTACCTGCTCACCTGACAATTTCATGTTGGATGATGGGGAAGTCCAAGTTGTTACAAAACCCAGCAGAACAGCTTCCTGTGCTGACCACTCCACCCTGTTGAGGGGCATGTCAGAGCGCAGCTTCACTTGGCTGATTGATTCTCAGCCAGGTAAGCTGTGGTAGCTCAGAAACCCTGGCATTAGCGCTGATGCAAACTTGAAACCAGATCCTTCATGATCCCTCCATTTCTCCCACCACTCTCCTCAGTCAGCTAGTAGGGCTGTGCGAAGCTTCGGGTGCTGATTCGATTTGGAGGAGATTCGGCCAGATTTGGTGGCTGAATCTCTGAATCCGACTCGAATCAGGGGACCAATTAAAAGGTCTAAATGGATTCGAAGCTCTCCGAATCAATTGGGAAAAGATTCAGAGAGCTTTTGTGATTCAGGCAGTCCCCACCCACTGCAGCAGGAAGGTGGCCCCAGACTCAAAGCTGGACAGTATGGGGTTGGGGAGGGGAGGCAGGGGGAGGGGGGAAAGTCCTGGAGGGACTCCTCCCAGGCCTCATCCCCTGCCTGAACCTCCCAGGCCTCCTAAGTGCCCTCCAACCTCTGGCTAATCCCCCAGCCCCCCCCCCATGGCTGCCTTGCCTGCCCCAGCTCCTGCTGCTTTAAAAAAAGCCCCCACTCACTGGGTGCTGCTAGGCGGGAGAGCAATCCCTGCTGCCCCCCATTGCTCCACGCCATGTGGGGGGCTCTGCCACAATCCCTCTGACCTCCCCCACTCTCCCAGCTCTCACCCATGGCTTCCCAGCTCTTTAAGAAATAAAAACAAGAAACCCTC
>JAGPOW010000261.1:14375916-14395576 GCA_030014935.1 Caiman crocodilus
CCTGCACTCACTGGCTCCTGCAGTGCCCTCAGGGCTTTGGGGGGCTCATGTAGAAACCCACCCCATGCAGTGGGGGGGCAGTGGGGATTGGCCTCTGTTAGGCAGGAACCACTGAAACTGGGCTTTTTTTGTTTTTGTTTTTCTTAAAGGGCCAGGAGCTGGGGTGTGTGGGGCAGCCATGGTAGGGTGGGGACAGTGGGGGTGTGAGGGGCTCGTAGTGGAGCCCTCTGCTTGATGTGGGACAGTGGGGGGCAGCAGGGATTGCCCCTCACTGGGCAGGAACCGGTGAGTGGGGGCTTTTTTTTTTTCAAATTGGCGGGAGCCTGGCTGAGCAGGGCAGCCATTGAGAGTGGGGGATGGGGCCTGTGGGAGATTTGGTTGAATCAGATTTGGCTGAATCAATTCGGGACAGTGATTTGAATCACTGAATCAAATCACTGTCCCCCAAATCGGCTGAATCCAAATCCAATACTAGCCGCTTCGCACATGCCTATTAGCTAGATCTCAGATCACTATGCATAGATAGAGAATGTGAAAAGGAGATCATGGGCACCATAGAAGGGAATTAATTTGACACTAAAGGATACTCTTATCCAGCACATTGCACTACTCCCTATTTTAACTCTCTGTCCCCCTGAAATGCAATATATACATATTAATTTAAAACGGGGGGAAAAAAGACCACCTGCTATATTCTTGATGCAAACATTCTGCTGCCCTGAAAGAGTAATGTTAGAAACAGCATCTGTGTTTCTGGGTGACAAATCATAAGATAATTACATCTGTTCTTCTGGAGCTGTAATCCGGAGGATTTTCCTTTTCCTACTAATCAAATGCAATTTGAGTGTTATCATCCATACACAAAAAGCTCGCACTTAAAATAGCCCTGAATACTCTGTTGACTATAAACAGTGCAATAATGTCAATCAACTTGTGGGGGAAAACGGGAAGTAGGTATTCACGTCCTTACTGGAGTGTTATTCATGTTTGCTATTGTTCACACATACGCAGGAAGATGAGGAGAGGTAATCAGAGGTGATTCACATTTGTTTTGATTCTCAGAATAGCATTCACGGAATTGTGTGCCCGGTAAATCTATGCTGAATGGCTGCACTTTGGCTCAAACTCAACAATGTATGAAAGCACATGCCCGACTTTAAGCTGAGTTTTATGATGATGCCTGTTCTTGCATATATAAATAATATATATTCATAGTAATTATAAAGTACACACACATAAACACACACATTTACCTGTCAATTCATAATGAATTTATACACAAAGCAGATGTATTCCTTAATTATATAAAATTCAGCCTACCTTGCTTGTTTGTGCCGGCTAACACATACATACATACACACAAATTTTATATACCCAGTTCATTTTTTCCCTGTACTATTGGCCTGAAATCAGCAAAGAGATTAGCAAAGTGGTTTAAGCCTGTTTAAAACTGTGCAAAGCAACAGAAAATTGCATAGTGGGAATAGTACTGCACTGGAAGATGGTGGGTAGGTCATTCAATGAAAGACCTCTTAGACATCGATGGAATCAAATCAGTGAGCATGTGACATGATCAGAGAGCATCACAGAGACTGATCTTACTGGTGAAAAGAAGGTCTGGAGCTCTCTTTGGAGTCCTGCAGGATTCTGTGCTTGGTTTTTTGCTCCCCACCTGTTAGAGTCTCAAACAAGCACCATCACTGGATGCGTCCACACATGCAGGCATGTGCACTTGCAGCAGCTCTAATAGGAGCGGCACAAATTTGAGCCGGGGATTTTTGCCTCTGTGCATGTGTCTGGATATGTACTTTGGTGCGGAGCAAGTTGCACCACTTGGGGCAAAATAACCCTGCCTGGCTCCTCCCAGATCTGCTGCCAGGGGGAGCTAGAGCCTGCAGCCAGCACCTGTGCTGAACTCAGTAGTATAAAAACAGCCCTGAGGCCCAGCCAATTGTTGTCTGGGGACACTACCTTTTGTGCCAGCTGGACTGCTGAAGCAGCCCCATCCTGGAGAGGCCCCTGCCCCCTCTACCCACTGCAGCAGTCTGGCAGTGGGGGCTGCTGCCTAGCTGTGACCTGATTCCACTTGTGACAGCATCCTCCCCCTTGGACCTACAGCCCCGTGGCTATGTGCCTGCAAGACCTGGATGGGGTGCCCCTACTCTGCCACCTGGGCAGCTATCACAAAGAAGATGTACTCTTTGAAGAGGCCCACTTTGAACTGTTCAAGTGTGTCCTCTTGACCCCAGATGGCCAGGAGGTCAGCCACCTCATCTGCCCTCCAGCTGGGTCCCCAGTGCTGGCCCTACACAGACTCCTCTGCACAGATCTCGCCACTTGTCTCACCAGCAGAGATCCTGGTGTTCCCTGTTTAAAAATTTCAAATTCTTTGATAAGAAATCCAAATTCTCCCATTCAAATAAACAAAATAGTGTTCTTTGCATATTAAAATGAAATGCCACTATATATAGATCAGTTGGGCAATGTTTTATTGATATATTTACAAGTTTTAAGTAATTTTTAAGCCTACCAGTATCTCTATCATCATAATAAAATCAATTCTAAATATCTATACACTTTGGCATTTACTTCTGGCTTTTTTGTCACAGAAAAATCAGAGCTGCCCCTACCTGCTTTGCTCACCAGAATGTGCAGTGCTGAGCAGCAGTGATATGCCAGTGCCCTGCCCCTGCCCTTGCCCCTCACTCTCAACCCACAGCCTGCCCCCTGCTCCAGTCCCCTCACTTCTGACCCACATATGTGGGTGAGGGGTTTGTGGGGATGGCCTGGGGGTGTGCAGTTTGTGGATGGAGTGTGGGGGACTGTGGGTGTACGGGGGGCATGTAGGGGGAACTTCTCAGGAGGAGTGGGGTCTCCTGCCCCCTACAGGGCAGAGCCCTCCTACACAGCTCGTGGACTGCCCTCCCCCAACAGGGCCCAAAACTCCCCCCAAAAGGGCCACAGACCCTCCACGGGGGCCATATCCCCTCAACCAGGGACACAGCTCCCTCCCATAGAGGCCACAGGTCCCACCTACAGGGCCACATCCCTTTCACAGGGGCCACAGCTCCCTCTGACAGGGCCCATAGCCACTTCACAGGGCCCATATGCCTTCCACAGGGGCCAAAGCCCCCCTCAGGGCTCAGAACTCATCCACAGTAGCAGTGGCCATCAGGACACCTGGGGCCTTCCTGGAATAGCTCCCTGTCCTGGTGTGGGGCAGCACAGCTTAGCCCTGGCTTCCTGGCACCCAGCACTGCCTGTGCCCCATTGTGCTTACCCAGACTGGTGCCATGTGCCTTTGGGCAGCTCCAGATGGCTTGGGCTGTCACCTGGGGCCCCATGACACTTGCAGGGCCTGTGTGTTGCTCTGGGCTGGGTCCTGCATGCACAGATCCCACATGCCATTGGGCTGGGCCAGGTCTGTGCACACAGGACCTGCCCCAGGGTGATGTGGTCTCCACGAGTAGCATGTGACTCTGGATAACAGCCTGAGTGGCTTGGAGCTGCCTGAAGGCACATGGCTCCATGCTGAGCTGGGCTGGGCATGTGTGATGGGGCACAGGCAGTGCCAGGTGTCAGGAGGCCAGGACCACACTGTGTAGCCCCATGCCACGTGGGTGGGCATGCCAGGAGGGCACTGACTGACCTGTTGGCCACCGCTGTTGCCGGGGGGGCGCCCTGTGGGCCATGTGAGGGGCAGTAGGGGGAACCCACCCCTCCCAAGCAGCTCTCCCCACAGTCCCCCTTCTCTCCAGCTCCCCGCACCCACACAGCCCTGGCTCCAGTCCTCCTGACCCCCAGTTCCCTGCTGGAGCCGGGGTCCCAAGGTTGAGCCATAGAGACACTCTGTCAAGCTACCAGAGCATCCCTTTTGATGACCCGATCCTCCAGTTGCCTTAGGGACCATGCTCTGCCCCGCTTTTTTTCCATGGGTTTTTTTGTTTTTTGATACCTGGATATCCAGGTATCAGATTTTGAGCCCGTGCTGCAAATATGCAGTGTGGGAAATGTTTTTTTGTTCACAGCGTGCCTCTTGCCACATCTCGAACTGTTTTGAGACTCAGCAAGAGGCACGTGTGTGCTCATTTGGATGCACCCATTGTGCTTGCTTTCTTTTTACCACCATGCTTTACAGGAAGACCCCAGAAACATCTGCTTGCTTTGCATATCATGGCTGTGGTATCCTGACAGATTTGCAAACCTGACGTAATTTGTCTCCATTTCATACAGCTAAGTGCTAGACTAAATTTATGGGATTAAAACTCAGCACTAATTTGTCTTCCTTCATATCCTGCCTTAAACCTTTCCTTGGCTTTTTAATTTTTCTAAAAACAAAACAAAACATGGCAGCAGGTAGGCTGACCACCGTACGGTGACTGATACACTTTCACTATTTCCTCATACTCCCCTTTCTATCCATCTCCTCTTTCCCAACAGAGTGTAAGCTCTTTGAGGTAGGAACCACCCTTTTGCTCTAATGTGCTCACAACTCCCGTAAAATGCGTAATAACAAGTGCATTAGAGACTTACAATGCTTTTGGATGGCTTTGGATCTCAGATTCAGCTGCTGATCTGACTTTGGAGTCTAATATTTTCTTCTTTATCTCTGGCACCAAGTCTCAAATGGAGATCAGCAGTTCACACATACTGAGTGCATCTACACATGCACTTTACTGGGGAGTTGTCTAATTAGCTCTGCAGTAAAGTGTCACCATCTACATATGCACCCATAATCGGTCACAGTAAATGAATTAACTCTGCTGTAGGATGGTACTGTCCGGGATAAGTACTATCCTATGGCAAAGTAATCTACACCAACTCAACACATATATAGACGGTGTCCAGGGCTTGCTGGGGCATGAGGGTGCTATAGTGCAGTGGCTGGCTGCTGGCTAGCCCCACACTGTAGCACCTTCGTGTCCCAGCCAGCCTCTTTGCTGTCTAATGCCACAACCTGGAGCCCAGAATTGACCCCCCAAGCCTGCTGCCAGCCCAGGGCTGCTCTGGCCTTGCTCTAACTGCTGCAGGCTTGGGTGCATACACACACACACACACACACACACACTGCACCCAGGAGACATTTACTCCAGTGCAAACTGCACCAGAGTTTATTGCTCTGTGCTAATTGCACGTGAGAGCAAAGTAGCACCCAAGAGATAATCCTCCCGCTCTGCACATGGCAAACATGTTCTGCAGAGGAAGAGGGAAGCAGAAAGCTTTGCCTATAGGCAGAACATGAGAGGGTATAGGGGGCTGGCTATTATTGTGGTTCCCCAGACCTTCCCAACATCCTGAAAAAAACAGCAGCAGTTTAGACCACCCTTGGCTTTGAGGAAGGTGGGATAGGCCCTTTCACATGAAAAATTGACATTGTTGAGTTTATTTAGCACCGATATTGTGCAGTTATACTTTTTAGGTAGCTAGGGTTGAAAATTAGGCCAGATATGTTCTTAATAGGACCTTGATAGATCCATCCGCTTCACTTGAGCTAGGGAACATTTGTTTTCAGAGAACACTGAAGTAACTAACAAAAATGTGATATGATCTAATATAATCGGAACAAAATTATACATCTGGGGACAGCTTGAGTGACATCGTTTCTGAAAGACCTCAGAAAGGAGGGAGACTCAAAAAGAGCAGCTGCAAATAAAAATGTATTCAACCAGATGTCATGCCTATTGGTTGGCACAGTACTGTTTCAGTCCCCTGACGAGGTGAAGGTTCTAGCTAAGGACTGAAGATAAAGATGATTCCTTGTCTATACTGAGGGTGGAGATCAAAAATATTGTTTTATTTTCTCTGGGATAGTCATATGCTAACAGCTGGTCCTTTCCTCTTCCCTTATCTTCCATGCATCAGCTTCTGGGATGTTCCAGGTGCCTAAAAGGTGTTCCAGGAGCAGCCTAAAAGAAGAAACCCATTTTCCATTTCCCCCAGACCTGGCAGGCTGACTGCATGTGAACTTCAGTGGACTGGCTTTTTGGGGAGAAGCCAAAAATGCCACTTCTGGTCTTCTGTAGGGACTGGCACTTTGGACACGTCCGTCCTGCTGTGAACTGCAATCCCACCAAGACATGCCAAAGTCTAACGTGGTTAGGCTACATCTGCTGAAATCAACACAAGGCTTGGGTTCAGTTGGACAGAGCCTGATACCAGCTGTATCTTGTTCTCACAGCCATAGCAGGTGCAGTAATATGATGAGGTTAACCACCAACTAAAGGGATGCAGCAACCACTTCTCATGCCTGTAGCTATTGTATTACGTGTGGTAGGAAATGTCCCTCCTATCTGTATTGTTATTGATCATATCATTGCAATGTTCACAGAGACTAGAAATAAGAGCAGTGTAAAACGAAGAAGATTAATTTCGCAGACATTTACATGATCTTTTCTTTCTTTTTTTTTTTTTGTTCCCATCCCCTGAGCTCTGGCTTTGAACAAACCCAACATTTCAACCAAAAATATATTACTAACCATCGTATCTTGCCTGTTTCCAAATCTAAACTGGACATAAGCAAAGGCGTATCAGGGCCATACACTGGTCAAAGGTAGCCAGAACGTTTTCAGGTATCCTGACAGATTTGCAGACCTGACATAATTAGGCTCCATTTCATAAAGTTAAATGCTAGAATAAATTTATGGGATTAAACCTGAGTGCTAATTTGTTTAATCCCAGTTGTTCAGCCTCATTGTATTAGAACGTTCTCCATTAATGAACAGCTGCCTTGTCTCATGCCTAGTCATTCTGACTCTATTAACTCTCAGTCATCCCAAATCCTCATTAGATTTGGTAATAGGTAATCGGGGTCTGAAGCAAAAATTATTAAATCACTGAGAAGTGTTTGACTTCCCTAGGCTTTGGCTATGATACGTTAAGACCTCTATCTAAAAACTTAATCATGGTGGTTTCGCTGTCAACTTGTCCGCCTAACTTGTCCTCTAATTTGCCACTAGTCTTTTGTCAGAAAGCAGCTGTATACTCCTGGCAGTAGTCACTGCTATTGTACTGCATGTGTGTACACATGCATGCGTGACCTGACCCTTGTACATTGAGGGCCCCAGTCCTTAAGAAGGGCATCGAGGCATTGCTGCATTACAATAATAGCAAAATGTTTCTTCCACTGTTTGGATGATAAACATGCTATTGAATTCTGTCCAAGTTCTGAAACTTAGAAACCTGCCAAGGAACCTTATGTCTGGTTTATGTTTATTTCTTTGTCTGCTGAATTTTGTCCTTTTATTTTTGGAAGGTTATAGTAACACGCATATAGTGGCTGTGGCATAGCCCAGAGAGAAAGCAGCTCTGGTCATCTGTCTTCCGGGCAACTAAGTGCATTTCATCTCCAACACCACTCATGCAGCTTGCTCACCAAAACCAGTCCCAGGAACCTTCATTAAACCAGAATTATAAAAATGATCAAGCCTCTGATTCTGGTTTTTCACATGTGGGCTATAATTGTGCATAGTAAGGATACCAGTTTCTTTTCAAATTATTTATAAAGGCTCTTTCCCACTGAGAAGTTGCATTGCAACAGCAATCAGCGATTCTGAGCTTTCAATTAAACATTGTGCCATTTTAAACGGCAGTAAAAATGAAATGGTACGGCAGAATGGAAAGGAAACTAAAAACAGGTGCAATTACACTCATTTTTATTTCAGACCCTTAAATTTTAATGTCTTTTACAGGCACATGAATAAATGAATTATACAGGATTCACAACTGCTGGGAATTAATTCATATTGTTCCAGAGAGCTCTAGTTTCATATAGATAGCTCAGGGAATAATAGGTTCTAAAGATACCAGCTGTTGGCAATAGCTCTTCCAATGATTCTAGGTATACTCCAGCATCTGCCATGCAGTTCAGTTTAGGGTGTTTTTGGAGGGGCAAAGGGGGGGTGAATGCTGAACCTGCAGCACTAGTCAGAAGAGACTTGGCATTTCATAGGAGTGGGGTTTTCTTTCCTTGTCTGGTTATTCGCCGTGTAAAAGAGACAAAGGATTCCCTGTTTTTTTTCATTCTTCTATACATTTTCTGTGCCTAGCATGGCATGAAAGGGATTTTATGTTCCATGTCTGTAAAATAGGTATTGTATCCAGCAATAGTCTATACATGTTGAGACTTCCTGAAAGTCTAAATGCATGCAAGATTTAATAGAGTATCTTGAATACCTAATTCCCTCCATTTCCTTTGAAAATGCTAGTCATTCAGGATAAAAGATTTCTCTTGCTGCTAGCTAAGTAAGTTACTCCTTTTGCCATTCTGGCACTTGAAAACAATGGAAGATCTCAGTTCAAAAGAAGTGTGTTTGCTGATATTCAAAATGATGAGCATCATTTGACTGCTATTTGTGAAATGTTTTTGGCTTTTAGTCAACAGTTGTCCACATTGCAAACTCACTCCTACATATACCACTTTGTAGCATCAGAGACCAAGAGTGGCACATGAACACACACATTACAAATCCCATCTATGACATGTCTTGAGGTACATCCTCATAATATAATGTGGGAAGCCTTGAATTGCTGTTGCTTTTTGCCGTAACTTCTCTGTAGATAAAGGACTTCTACTTTCTGTCAATGTGACACTCTCACCTGCACCAGAATCAAGCACCTGCACTTGATCAAGCAACTACTGAACTCTAAAATACCAGATTAGGTCATTTTCCTTATGGCTTCTCCTATAGGCACTGGGTATTCAGTTTTCACAGGGCTTCAACTACAGGGTCTATTGTGTTAGGCACTGCACGTATGCAAACGGACTCCATTCTCAAAGTGTTTCCAATCTGAGTAAGGCAGAGATGAAGGGTGGGGAAAAAGGAGGCATTACTATTGCAGTCCTGCAGATGGAGTGACTACAGCTCCGATCCTACAGTCTGTTCTGCCTGGGGGGACCTGAGGCATCACACAGCAGGTTGCGGGCTCAGGGTGAAGAAGACTTGCACAAGGTAATAAAGGAAATGTCTGTGAAAGGCAGGGACTCCACTCCAAGCTCCCTGTACTCAGTCTAGTGTTTTGCTCATAAGATCTCATGGGGCTAAAATCACGAGGGGATAGTTAGAGGATGCAACCCCCTCTGCATTTCAGCATTAATTTTCATATAGCTGGTGCCAAGTGAGCTTAACAACCATGAGTCAGATGCTTGTCACTTCTCTGCAATGCATGTACAACAGCAGCAGTAGATAAAAAAGGGAAAGTCCCAGTCCAGATGACCCTATATCTGGATGGCCAGTGCATTTATCCAGCAGGTGGGAGCTATACGTTCAAAACCCCACAAACATAGATCAAAGTTGAATCTGCATCTCTTACACTGTAGGCAAGTATCTTAATTACTGAGCTATTTGGCAAAAGGATAGCAGAGCTATCAACTCCCCTTCTATTCTACTTTTAGGCACCGCAAAACACAGCTACCAGATCTGTCCTTACAGTTAGTTTAGGTAGGATAACACCCAATGGGGCTTAGGCAAGGACTAGCCACTTAGGAGTAGATACAGTGTAAGTTAGGTATCATATTGCCTAATGTTTAAGGGCCTGGTCCCCTGAAGGAGGGGTCTTCCATGCTGGGGTGAGTATACTAACCACTGTGACCCCCTTTGTCCCTATCAAGGTTTATCCCCAAGCCCCTAAACAAGGTTTATCACTTGTCTGCCTCTCAGCACTGCTCTTCCTTCCCTTCATTGACATGTACAGAGCAAGCTATCAAAGGTAGAGAGTGATTTCAATACACGTTTTATTTTATAAATATGACCTGTATTAGGATACAGTTGTTTGCTCGTAGCTTCCCATGTTTTTCAAATGTGTCATATTTCTGAACACATCATTTGAAAAAGAACAAAACAATGAGACTAAACTGCTGTCTATGAATTGTACTATTTATTTGATTCTGTTCAGTGGGTTCTCTTTTAAGTTTTGCCTACGTATGATTAAGTTTAATATGGTTTTATACCTTGCATCCCCTGTTAGCCCATGTAATTCTTACAACTGGGGTGTTAAGCTTACCTGGATCTGTGGGCTAGATGAGCAATGTGGGGCTGGTCCAAAGGCCAAATCAGGCCTTCTGGATCTTCCTCCCCAGTGCCATTTTTGGTGGATTCATCCCATACAGCACCTGTTCCAGGTGTTCTGGGAATCACCCTGCCCACAGTACCCACTCCAGCCAGTCCAGGACCTGCCCCACATGTAGTTGGCATCTTCGGTCCGTCCTACAGTGCTGGTTTATATGGGCCACGTCTGGTGTGTGGGTCAGCTCAGACCCAGGGGCAGCACTGGGTGGGGAGGGGAGCTCTTATATAATGGGGCCCCCCCTCCCAGCACTGTGGGGGAGATAATGGGGCTCTACAGGGCAGATCCAGCCCACAGGCTATATCTTTGACACCCGTGCTTTATAAGGTGCTGCAGTTTTGCTTACCTGAATAATCCCTGTTATCTGAACAGCTTTTTGGTGGGTGCTTTCCAAACTGATTTGGATAGCTGAGGTATTACTATATCCTTTGGTCAATATAAATTATTATGGTCTTAATATTAAGACCAAAAAGAGTCCCCCTATCTTTCTGTACAGGTATTTTCTTTATAGACTTACTGTTGTGACTTCTACCATTGGCTTAGGTGGTCGTGTCCCTGTATACAAAAGCAGCAACACTGATCTGCATTTGATCACGCGTAGTATATTTGCAGTTTTGTACCAGACTATTTATGTTCCTTTTTATACAGTGAAGGATATGCAATTACTTCTTTTATTTAATTTATTTTTTTGACTTTCTAGAGTGAAAACCAACAGATATTGGAAGTCATGGCAGCGAACATGTAATAGGCACCTATGTCATTAACCCAGACCTCACATTTCTTTTTCAAGATTCTCAAGGTTTTCATTGGCACAAGAATAGAAATTGGGATGGATAAATGCTATTTAGCCTTTCAGGATCCTCTGTTTTTGGAGTGTGTGTGAAACCTCAGATCCAAACAAAGCTTGGGAAAGTTCAGTTCCAGAACTGTATTATGGCTTGGTCCCAAACTATGTCATATCCTTCCTGCAGTGCTTTGAGTGCTCTGAGCTATCATAAAAGTGACTGGAAACTGAAGAGGCTTCACAGACCACAGAAGGCAGCAGTACCTCGCATGATCAAACCAATCTCTCATTTCAGTGTGCTCCATACAAAGTCCCATGGGTGGGAGCAAGCATGCAGAGCTGCTGTCTCCCTTGGAGCATTTCAGATTGAGATGAGGTGCTATGTGAGCAAATCTATATTAAATAAATGACCAGTACACATACAATGAATCATTAGTTAACTAATGAAAAAATGAATGAAAAGAAGCTAGAAACTTCCTCCTGCTTCAGTCTTTTTATAGTCATTTTAGGTTAGGAGTTCATTGGCTTCACAGTCCTAATTGAAGAGTCCTTCTTTTCAGGCTTTGTAAGAAACCACTGGTTTTATGAGCTTCTGCAGGGGAAAAGAAGAGCTGCCAGCCAGCTGTGCTCTCAGCTCTGCATTTTCTTTGTGCTATCAGACATTTTCTTTTTAGTTTTCTTGATATTCTTCAGAGCGTTACACTCATCACCACCACTGCAGTCGCACAGCAAAGAAATTGGCTGAACACGAAGGGAATCCTATCTGTGCTCAGTCTGCATTTAAAGCAGCAATTTTAGGGAGGAAATTAGAATATGAGGCCGTTAAAAATATTAAGAGTATCAGGTTCTAACTTTACAAACAGCAGTGTAACCTCACTCCCTGCATTTTTTTTCCATAGTAGCCTGTAATTTATTCTCATCTGAGAATATCCATCCTTCTGGGGCTAGGAACACACATGGAGTTCACACAATCCCTCCTTGAAATAAATTTGCTGCCACATCTAAGATTAAAAGCTCAGATACTATAACAAAGACTTCAAGCACATCACTTTCCCCGTTACCACGCTGTAGTGAGATCAAAGAGCCCATAAGTGCAACATTAATTTACAGAGGAAACTAAGGACAATCTTCATCTTTCCCAGGCAAAGAGTAGGCTGCTCCTTATGTAAAGTTGGCATGGACTTCATAATACAAGGGTCCTTATCTCCCAATGAAGAGGCCACTTCCTAAAATCAATGCCCCTCCCTTTTCCCCCGCTCCCCACCTGCTCCAGGAGTGCATCTTGGCAGCCTTACAGTCTGTGACAGTAGCCCTAGTCAGAGCCCAGCATACAGCTTGTGTATGTCCTCTGACAATAGGAGATGAATGAATGCCTCAGGATTTTTCCATCTATTGAGTAGATGAAGGCCTGAAACCTGCTGTGAACAATAAGCATTGGTTTTTGCTTGCAGTTTGGTTAACGTCTTCTATGTATCCATTGGGAAAGCGGAACAGGAGAGGATGTTTCAGTGGGCAGCTGTTTCAGGACTAGAGCAAATCCTAACCGTCTCATTCTCCCCCACATTCAGCAACTCTTCTCTGAAGACTATTCAACCCAGATGCTCTGTCTAGAGATGCTCCCTCATCTCCATTATAACCAATTACTGCTCCCTACCTTCTGTAATGAAGTAGTGGGAATTAGCCAATGCTTATTTGCAGGCTTCCAACACTTGCTGATAGGGATGGGCAATAGAGGAACAGTGCCACTGTACGACAGCCCATCATCCTATGCTTGCATACAGACTGGACCGTATCCTAATGTGGCACTTGGAGGCCTCACTAGATAGTCTCAACTTGAAGGAAACATTATTTGAGTAAATTTTTAGAGCCTCATTTAGCAAGGCACTAAAGCACGTGCCTTAAGCTAGGCAATAAGTCTTTTAGTCACATGCTGTAAGCACCTTGCTGGATTGGGGGTCATAATTTCTGGGTTTCTAAAATGAACCTTGTATAGAACCAGCTTTTAGGCGTAAGACTGTGTACACCTTGATTGCATTTGTTTGTCATTGTCAAAGTGAGAAAAATGAATTTCCAGGCCGGGTTTTCCCCACTCTCTGAAGTCTTCTGCTGTAACTGCTTATGAAAAGTTAAACTTTATAGTAAATCAGGTTGGTGTCCCACGTTGCAAGCCCTGCTGCTACTATATTGTTTGTTCTTTTAATATGTGATGGTTGTGCTGCTTATATAATTGCACCCCCAAGCTTAAGCAGTTTTTTAAAGAATGCAATTGAAAACTACCCGCAAAAATATTGTAAAGAAATAAGAACTATTATGAAGCACTGAAGGCTTCTTAAAGCCAGCTGTTGCTACAAGAGCTGTTAAAGTGAAAAATCTGAACATCAGCTGCTCTCAGCGACTCTTCCCAGGAAACAAGCTGATGAATGACTGTGCTACCAACAGTTATTTTTTAAAAGCTTTAATGAAAAAAACAGGGAGGGGATAGAGGATGTGGTGATGAGGTGGGGGTGGGACACATGATGTACAGAACTGATTTTTCACTACAGAAAATGATTAGTATGCTGAAGGAAACATATGGAAGATAGTGGATAGAAAATTTGATGTAAATTTGCAATGTGATAAGGGAACAAACGAGGCCTGCAGATGCAAACTCATCGTGTCATGATACATACCAGCATAGAGTTGTTTTTTCTGTGGTTTTGGTACACTTCTACTAGGACTACTCACTTGGGTATTGGCCATTTCATTAGCAGAAAGAGCTGGACAAAAGGGAGGAGCAATGAATACGACCAGGTGGTCAGAGGAACGTGATTTATGAGGCCAGGCTAAACGAGTGCAATATGTATAATTTAGTTCTACGATCATCAAATATCATTGATTCCATTCGAATGACTTGCAGATAGCTACTTACGTCTGCCATAATCTGGTTTAAATGGGAATGAGAGAACACTTAGAACTCTTTGGGGTGAAGAAAAGAGATTTGTATTGTGGATCATGAAAGATATAAGTAGGACTAATAGGATGAAATTAAGGAAGAAAAGGTTCAAACTACTTATAAGAAACAAAAAAGTCTTGACAATGAAAAGTATTAGGCTATGAAATAGTGTCCCAAGATTTCACAGATTTCACACACATTAGGGCTGGAAGAGACCTAGGGAAATCATCGAGTCCAGCCCCTTTCCTAAGGGACAGGGCATCAGCTGGGGTCAAAGGATCCCAGCAAGATAAGCATCCGAATTTCTCTTGAAGGCATTCAGTGTAGGTGCTTGAACCACCTCCGATGGCAGGCTATTCCAGACCTTGGAGGCTTGGACCTTAAAGAAAATCTTCCTTATGTTCAGCCTGAAACGGTCTGGTAGTAGTTTATGACTGTTCGACCTTGTCATCCCTTGGGGCGCTCTGGTGAACAATCGTTCCCCCAGATCCTGGTGAGCACTCCTGATAAACTTATAGACGGCCACCAGATCGCCCCTGAGCCTGCACTTTTCCAGGCTAAAGAGTCCCCAAGGCTCTCAGCCTGTCGTCATAAGGTCTGTTTTCCTGACCTCTGATCGTGCGCGTGGCTCTTCTCTGGACTCTCTCAAGCTTCTCCACATCCTTTTTGAATTGTGGAGCCCAAAACAATCAGGAATCTCTTTCTGTGGACTAGGTCACCCTGGCTAAGACCCTCAAAGGTATTTAAGCAACAAAGTCCCCTTCATTTCAATGAAAGTTATGAACATAAGCACCCAGTTCCAAGTCTGAAAGAATCAGGCAGACAAGGTTCTTTGGGTAAATCTGATATCTTTTATTAGACCAACTAAATACCCATTGACATCAGTGCACTTTGGATCAGGCTCCTAACGTGTATTTTTGGCTCTGATTTCTCTGGTTGCCTCCAAATACCATTCCACTGCATGGAAGGGCTCTTCCATTTGTTTGCTCTGCTGCCAGTCTGAAGAGCTTGCAGAGGCCTGTTCATTACACTCGATGATCTCACCTTCTCCATTTTAAAATCCTGAGTGACAACATACACATGGAGCATCACGGAGGAAAGAAAGCCACAGTTGTCCCTTTTTGAGCTTATAAAAGGCCGTTCTAATAAGTAAAGGAACAACCGGCAACAGGACACAAGCATTAAAATCAGAAAGTCACCATATAACTGGTTCAGCTGTGCTCTGCATGCTGTGCAGATAGAAGTGCCAGCAATAAGAGAAAGAGACAGTGAGAGACTACAAATCCAGCTGATGCATTATGTAGTAACCAGATGTGGAATCTGAAGGCACGAACAGGTGTGGGCATTTCTGAACAAGCTTTTGTATGGACAAGCGCCCTGCATAGGGGGAAGATCAAAGTTGGGCTCCGTTGAGAGCAGAGAGATTTCTCTTTTGAAGAGTGGGGTAAAAGCTCATTTCACGAGGTAGAGGATACATGGGTAGATTCTAGTTCCAACAGTCCATCTCTGTGATAATCTGAACAAAGCAACATTTTCCTGGAATAAAAAGCCTGTCCTCATCATCTCACTGTTAAACGTCTGCTTTCATTTGGTTTGCCTTGCTTCAGCAGACAGATAAAGGAAAGCAGATTCCTCCCTCCCACTTCCACCCACAGACATGTACATCCACATATATATTATATTATAAATATATATTATAATATTATAAATAAAATACCCCATATATATGGTCAGTCAGCAATCACCAGCTTACTTGTTTATTGCCCCCTTTTTCCTCTGAAAAGCTAGATAGAGGCAGTGACTATGGCAAAAACTCTGCTTGAAAATTGCTGCACACATTAGGTGCCACCATCAGATGAAATAAAAACAATTTGCTCTGCTAGGAGGACCCTAACAGGTTTACCGCACTGAGTTCCCTTCCTTTTTCTTCTGGACCGATCATACAAGTAAGAGCTGTTCCCCTCCTTCCCTTTGCCAAGACCCAGATTTGAGTAATCCCTTCACATTTGCCTGGTGCTAAGATATTCCATGTGTAAATATTCAGTGTGTGCATACTTTGTGGATCTCTGTGTGCATACAGGATTGTTTCTTGCATAGCAGATTTTTAGCTTTGCACTCTGCCCAACAACAACAACTGTTACTGTTATTATTAATACTAACGCTATCCAGTCATAGCTCCAGGCAAGCTTGGAGCCTCTGTTTCAGGCACTGTACAAACATGAGCAGAAGACAGTCATTACTCTGAAGAGCTTACAAGAGGAGAGAGGAAAAACAGAAGCAGTAATGCTCAAAGGAGTTTGAAGACACAATTTCTCTTCATTTTCTCTCTCACATAAAAAGCCCTTGCCACAACCAGCTTCCTGCCCTGCTGCTGATCAGCTTGGGCATTTTTTTCCCCCCAGCAGGATGCAACCTGGGAAAAGCAAAAGTGGCAACTTCTGGTTTGTGATTGCCAGCAGCAGATACTTTTCTTCACTTGCTCCCCCAAACTGGCATCTGGAAAGCTTGCCCCGTTTGCCCCCCCCGCTAGTTTTTCCCACCCTCCAAGGAAAACAGACTCAGAGCACAATGAAGGTTCAACTGTAGCATGCGCTGGAGAGGTAGTTAGTCGTGTTAGTTTGCTTGTCATACTCCTGCTCGCTTGACACGCGCAACAATAAATGCAAAGAAAACCAGCATGCACCTTAGCATGTATTAAAAACCAGAGGGAAAACTCTGCCAGATGTAGTGTAAATACCCTGAGGGTTAAAGCATGTGCCACTGCATTTTCACTGCTATTGTTACCTGGGCCAGCCAGCATTAACTATAATTATGTCTGCCTTTCCCTGTGTGGACATGTTGACCTCTGGAAGAAAATCCCCTGGTTCTTCCCCCTGCTCTGCAGCAAAACTCAACACCAAGGAACCCAAGACCAAAGACCATGGAAGGACCAAGGATCAACACTCCTGCCTTCATTATAAAAGCAAGCTTCTTCTGTTTAGTATGGACAGTTCAACCACACAGGAGATGACCTTCAGCAACTCTTAGCAGCGAGGGGATGCCTCCCTACCTCTCTTGCTAGCAATGGATGCGAGTAATAGGATGGAACTGAGACAGGGATAATTTAGTCTGAATCTGAGGAAGTAGCCCCTGGCTATTCGTTTTCATATTAAATACAGTGTATACTTATTCCAATCTTCACATTGTCATTTTCCAATATGCCACCGAGCCTTGCACGGACAGTGTCTCACTGCATCAAAGCAGCTGTCGGGGTGAAGCTGGATGTTTTGACAGCTGGAGATGGGACAGTTGATGCTGGGGGGTGGTACACGGGAGGCACTTTGCACATTAACTGGGTAAGCAGTGAAGTTATTAACAGTGCTGGGATATAAGCTGTCATCAGGGAGATGACATCGCATTAGTTAACATTTGGTTCATGTTTTCCAGGTCATCTTTACAACTGGAATGTCACAGTGGGTGGTGAATTCTTCAGCGAATTGCTCAGCAATGGCATCATAGATTTCTGAAGAACTCTTAGAAACTCTGTGTAATTGGCCTTTTAACACTAGTGTTGGCAATTACTAGGCTAGCCCAGGTTTAACCCAAATTAATAATTCAGAGGTGAAGATCCTGTTCTCAGTGCTTTGGCACTTCCTCCCTTCTTTCCCATTCTCTTTTCTCATCAGCAGCCTGGATTCCCAATTATTGTCAGCTAATATAGCTTCTTAAAGTAGTAGTGATTTATACTAGCTAAAGACTTGGCCCAGTAACTTCACTTTAATCAAATTGACAGGGTATTGCATTTCAATAGATGTGGGTATTTTATAATCAGTCCTTCATTGGTCCTGTTTTTTGGGCTTTCGGAGACCAGACTCCTACCTGAAATGGACAACATTTGCTGCGCAGATAGGAAAACCATTTGTAGTGACATATGGACAAAACTAAAATGTACATTAGAACCGATCAATCATTTTAGTCAGTTTTCTTTTCTTGTTTTCCCATGGAGATGATTAATTCACATCAAAATCCACCCCTCCAGCTCAAGAGCTAATGAAAAGCTGCTCAGAAGCAGACTGAACCAAGAAATGTGAAAGCATTTGTACTTGAGCCAAGAGGCCCTGTATTTATTCCAGATCCAAGGACATGCAGCTCTAACAGCTGATTCAGACATCAACCAAACAGCTGACAGGATGCAGCCTACAGCTGCTAGAAAACATGACATGGAAAAGTTTCCCCTTAAAGAGGAGATATTTTAGCTTCTATGAACTAGGGAGCTACTAGGATTACACAGAGGAAAAAACTTCCTGGAGCATCTACACAAGACACCTTAATGTGCAGTCGACTCTTCCACTGTGCATTAGCACGTTATGGCAACAACTGTGTTAATGCGCAGTAAAATGAGTCTACTGTGCATTAAGCATAACCCCCCACCCCCCATTCGCTTTTGCAACTGTGTATTAGCACAGCTACTGCACCTTTACCTAGTACAGGAGGAGGCAATTATTTTGGATGGAGGGTCGCTTACTGAGTTTTGGCAAATCATCGAGGGTCGCATGACAGGCAGCCCAGGGCAGATTAATATTAATTTTCTACATTTTTTAGGGGCCCTGCAGGCCGGATAGAATGGCTTGGTGGGCTGCATCTGGCTTGCAGATGACATTTTGCCCACCCTATTACCAGAATTGCCCATTACTTTGGGGTGTGCTCATTTATTAGGGATAGTTTCTAGGGTCTTGGTAATTCTGTCAATGTGCTGCTTGTGTTACCTGTGTATCTATATGAAGCTGTATCTCTCCCTTCTGCAAGTCCGCACCCGCAGTGGAGTTATCTTGCAGGATTCAGTTTCAATGGAGCTGGGTTCGTCCAGTCACCAAATCAGTCATACACACAAACACCCACAGATTAACGTGGCATGCCTGACCTGGCCAGGTTGATCAGCATGGACAGACTGAAACCCTCATAAGCCAAGAAACAGTTCATCAGAGCAACAATACACTGCAGTCAGACACAAGCGCACAGGTAAACAGAATCCCTTTGAATCCAGCTGCGTGTCCAGATGACACCCTCATGGGCCAGCATTCAGTTCATTAGGGCACATCTGAGCCAAACTGGGTCAATCAGCCTGTACAAGCCGATCCCTTATGTGTTTCAAACTCAGCACGTCCCAATCTTTAGCCTCTTAATGAGAAGACCCCACAGTATTTTTGGGCTTCACAGGAATCTTTAGCTTAGGTAAAAGAAGCGTTGCTGCAGAGCAAGTGAGGATGGAGAAATAGAGAAGGGAAAATGTACCCAGTTACTACCAGTTTGACTATAAAAGTTATTTATTGCTAAGTATCTGAAATATATAATGCTACTAATAGTAGTAGACATGCAAAAGAAAAACAAACACAAACAATTACAATACTATCCTGGTTTCACTAAGTATTTGGGGAAACTTAGCTCAAGCTTATCTAGTACAGTTCAGGTTCAGAAACTTATGCCTAGAGAGAAGAGAGAGAGAGAGAGAGAGAGAGAGAGCTGGGATCTCACCAGTCCAAGGTACTCGGGTTGCAAAGCTAACAGGTAAAGTTGTAGCACAATCCTTGAAGGGAGATATGTTTCCTCCAGCCTCTCAACAAGAACAGTGGATGGTATCAGATGGTATATTTTTTTCTTCTTGAAGCGCGCACATGCTGCTTTTTCACAGCTTTTTATACCCTCAAGTCAGCTTCTTCAAAGCATTCTCAATAGTGTAAATCATTGTCTTTTCTATTGACAAGGGGTTATCTAGTTTGGAACATCTCAAGAAACTGATTGATAACCAGGAAACACATAAGGTTAGGGAGTAACCAGATACTTGGGAGCCAGCTTGAAATTCCTATGGATAGCAGATATACTGATGGGATATCTCATGGTTTCTT
>JAGPOW010000261.1:14400523-14412714 GCA_030014935.1 Caiman crocodilus
ATTCCTGTAGTCTGGTCCCATGCAACTGGGCTTGTTCTCTTAGCATAACTTGCTGCAGCAGGGTAAATGTGGGAAACAAAAATGAATTAAATGGGCTATTGGACTGAATGGAACTTGGTTCGGAAGTTGGAAGTTCTTGCGAACATCTGGGAACATCTTGCTGCCTCCCACTCATAAACGTCAAACGCAGGACCCTCTTTTTCTCATTTGTCAGGATTTTCTTTTTCTGCTGCAACAGTTTAACTGGGGAAGAATTCAGACTATTTCTTCCTTCCTGGCAGGTTAGAAGTTCCTGACTTTTTGTGAAAGGGAGACTTTTCCCCCTACTTTATATTTTTCTCCCTCTGGTTAGATCTTCTCAGTAATAAACTCATAACCTATTTTCTTGGTCTTTGTATCAGAAACTGGTGCATCTTTCCACAGGATGCTGCTCAACTTTAACTAAGTCTCTGGAAGATGATTACTCTGTAAGCAATTATGGAGCTTTTATTGTCTATTTAGCACCATTGAACTTTGAAAATATATAGAAACACAACACATCTAACTTTTTGAAGTGTTTAAGGGCCTGTCTACATTGCTTCTATTTGCACTTTGGCTTGCTCTCAGGAAGCATTCCCCACCCACTCAACCCATCTAAGCATGTGCCAATTCTTGGAAATAAGGCAGTGTGGCTCCCCAGGGTGACTGTGAACCTACGTCTACCATGGGTTGTATGCAGAGGGGCCTAGGCAGCTACCTCATGTCTGGGATTTGGGGTGTGCTGAATAGAAGCAAGCAGGTGGCATAAAGGAGAATGAGTGGGTATGGCATGCTTTGTAGCAATGGCCCTGGACTTGGCATACAGGGCTCCTACAGATATGTGGGGAGCCTGCTGTGATGTGTTGGAAACCCATTGCATCAGAGCAGACTCGATTAATGAAATCTGCCAAAGCACTGAACTCAGCACGCTCTGGCAGCCTCCCATGTCACACGTTTCAGCAGCCCTGAGCTGAAAAACGGGTGGTGGGGTGCTTTGAAACAAAACTCATTCAGCTTTGCCGTAAAGTACCTCCATCTACATGTGTGATGCTATTAGGCTGGAGTAAACTAATTAACTGTGCTCCTCTGCAGCATGTTGAGCCAGGTCAGAGCAGCCCCGGGCTGGCGGGCTGATCCTCCAGCCCCCTACCAGCCAGGGCGGCGGCAGCATGGTGTGGTCCTGGGAGCACATGTAAACACTGCACCCCGGAGCAATAAATACTGGCACAAATTGCCCCAGAATGTATTGTATTGTGCTAATTTCACATGTAGATGTGCCCCGTGTGAACTAAGTTGCTTCTGAAAATGGGACTTGATATTCCCAAGTAAAACTAAACAAAATGTTTCCTGCAAAGCTCTTTTTTGCTAAAGATTGCCTGTTGGGAAGGAACAAAACAATTAATAAACTCCTGTCAAATTCATTGGGTAGTTTCAATGGAAAATATCCTTATGGTCTTTTTTGAAAGAGTCAAAATATTTCGTTTCGGTATTTTTGTTTTTCTGCTTTTCACTTCAAAGCTACATTGTGTGTAGAAATTGGGCTATTTTTTTTTTTTTAAAGGTATGTGTCCCCAAAATTAAGTGAAACCCTCCACGAGGAAAACAAAAATAATTTGGGACTGATCTGAACTTAGGTTCATTAGGAAATCTTACATAAAGTCTGTACTATGCAAAACAATTTACAATCAATTAGAACCAGAACTAGCATGTGGTTGAATGTGAGTCTTTTAAAAGTGGCAGCAACTCTTAGCCTGATCTACCCACAGCTTTGTAGCTACTTTAAAATGATACATTGTGCCTATTTGCCAATTGTTATATCTTCCAGCATAGATAAAGGGCATTGTAATCAGCAAGGTCTTTTCCTTAAGGGTAAATGCTTTTAGGAGAAAAGCAAATAAGTTAACACAATAAGCAGGAGTCCCACAGTCTTGTCCTATGACTTTTGAATGCGAGACCACAATTTCAAAGGCATTTTCCTTTTTTTATTCTTAGAAGCAGTCATCTCTGTAGCCCTTGTAGAACACAGAAGAAAAGCTAAACAGGCACGTATAACAGGAGAATGAAGAAGCATTTGTTTTTTATGTACTGGTATATACTGATTCCTTTGTTATACAAGGCCCTATGCACGCCCACTCCTGCTACCACTCGTATTACTAAGGAATATATAATCCTTGAAGCAGGTGGATATTCTGAAGGCTACAAGAACTGCCTTTTGAATAGGCAAATCTTCACATAGCTAAGGCAACTGAAATGATTTTGTCATTGACTCATCCAAAATGAATAGCAGCGATGGCTTTTCTCCAACTTATTATTTGCTTTACAGTAGCATACAGAAACTGTCATCAAGGTGGGGGGTCCCATTTTACTATGTAAAAATATAAAATAGGAGACACAAAACAAAGCAAGGAAAACAGATGTTCAGTGACTTAGCACAGGTTAACCAGGTTAATGGCAGAGTTGAGCCTAGAACTAGGGTTTTAGCCCCCCAAGCCCAATGCTTTATTCACATATCAGCTAGAACAAACTTGTCAAAACAGATGTTTCACTTGGTTCACAAATGGAAGGAAAAGGTTAAGAACATTTCCTGAAGGTAGGGGTTATTCAAATGCAGAATTTGGGACTGCACTGAGAAATCTAGCTCCAAATTTGCCCAACCTTCAGAAGTTTTGGGAGCCACAGTTTTAGCATGGACCATCTGTACTCACAAATAAAAAATATTTTTAGTGGAAGCCGATGGAACATTTGTGCAGGGGTCGTATGCCAGCCATTCTGTGGACTTCTTTTAAATGATGGAGAAAGATTGGCTCTTCCTTAGTCCAAAGAGGGAAAATATTAGGAGTGCTATAATAGTCAGGATCCTGTTTTGAATTAAGAGAAAACGACTGCAGCTCTCAGCTATACAGAGATGTTAAGGGAAAATGGTCTAAGGTAAAACTATGGCTCCCAACATCCCACATGAAATGTAGGTCAGGTAACTACATTTCTCAGTGGAGTCCCCATTCTGCAGCTATTCCTGCTCATTATGTGAGGCTGATCAAAAATCCACTAGCAAGCACAGCTCCTGTGCCTTCCTTGAGCCCCCATAGGTTGCAGCTGTCCAACGAGGCAGAGCGGAGTCATAGCCTTGCACTCTACTCCTCATCAGCCTGCACAGCTGGCTGAATATATTGCTGGGAAAAGTGCATGCTCTAAAAGGGTGGCCGAGTTATTCCTCTAGCAGAGACTCCCTGAGAGGCCCACGAAGGAATCCTGGCTGACTCAGCTGGGATCCTTATACTGGGGACTGTGCCTGCCATGTCCCCAGGCTGGCATACTTCTTGGGAATACCCATGGGCTTAGAAGTCATAACCTTTCTTTTACCAGAAACACTCCTGCTTAGGTCATGTTTTTAGCATTTACTTCTATACTATGTGCAGAAAAGATGATCTGATCAAGTCATTTAATACAACTACAAGTTCATTTTGAAGATGGAGTCTGCCCCTATAGACAGTTTTGTGGTTTAGGTAGTGCAAGGTCAATTCCAGAGGTGTCTGCTGGCAAGTTACTTCCATAGTCCAGGTCCATATCTAAACATATATTTGGTATGACCCCCAATTACAGGAAAAGCCATAAGCCTGCTCCTCTCTTAAACAGAACCCAAAAGCCAGTGTTAGAGACTAGAAATTTGCACTAATTATTCTACATTCAAGCAATGTCATAGTGATCACAAATAAAGCTTTCTCAGTGTCTACACAAGTTGCTCCCATTTCCCATTTTATAAATATACAATGTGTGAAAAGAGGGAAAGTTCTTCACCGCAACTACAATAGCTGCTTACATCTTTCAGATTAAATTTATACTTACAGAGCACATTCTTTATTCACATGTTGTTGGCACATTTGAGTCACAATTGCCTCTTTTGTTGACCATAACTGTCTCATTGTTTTCTTGTTCTCATATGGAATTACTGTATCGTCTTAAAATTGGACCGAATGCTTCCTGGAGCAGAGATTACTTTTGTGTGTGTGTGCTAACCAGCTATCAAAATACTAGGGGGTGCTTGTCTATCACTAGGACCGCAGATGTTACGGTAGTACAAGTAAATTGCTAAATAGCATAATAACAGTAATACCTGGACCATGCATTTCAGCTCCTTGAAACACCCTGATTATGAAAAAGGCAACATTTTTATCAAGGCACTGTCCATGGATTCTAATGAACATTCAACACTTTGAAAATCTATGATAATAGCCTTTCAAATTGTTACGGGTTCAGTCTGTTTCATCCAAAGAAACTTCTAAGATCCTAGAGTTCAGTACAAGCCATTAGCTTTCATAATATACACAGCACTCATTGCAGCTAAGAGCGCTCAAGGGATGTAATGGCTTTCATACATCCTTGTGTGAAGTGGAACTGAGCTCAGATGACATATGTTTCAGATTGTTTCCGGCCACCAAAAAAGTAGCTCCAAGAAGTCTTTCCCTAATGCATTGTATTGTCCCCTCTGCAATACTTCACCCTTGAAGGCAAAAGTATATTTTTGTAGTAGCTTAATTAAAGCTGTATGTCTCAAAAATCACAACCTGCTAATGGAGAGACCTCGGCTGCTATTAACTATAAAATGAGAAATAAGTCATAGCTGACGATTTTTCATGGTATATCTTATTGGTACAATCAAGAGCATGACATAAGCAATTTCTGGCTATCACTTTTGCTGGTACCAGGTTTATGTTGCCTGTAATAGCCCATTCAGAGGAGAAGTAACCAGGGAATTGTTTCAACTGAGTGGCTGAGACGGGACCAAGTGGCGGAGTGTCAGTAGTGCAATATTCTGCATTTTCACTTCCGTAGAAAGTATTTGCTCTGACAAGAAGCAATGGCAAAATTCTGTGACTTTGGAAGTTCAGTTAGGGTAATAAGCCAAAAAGTTAGGTCCCAATTATTAATTATTTGTACTACCTTGTTTTAAGACCTAGCAAGGGGACATTGCCAGGATGGGGGGAGGCGGTGTGCTAACTTCTCACCCCTTCCCCAGGGGAGAAGTAAAGGTGGCTGTGGTGGGACCCCATTGTACTATTCCAATGTGCTAACTTCTGGAGAAACAGAAACCAAAAATATAGCCCATGGTCGAAAGAGCTTCCATACTAAGTGTATTACAAGGAGGACAGATAGATAGGGACAGATGGAGGAGTACAAGGAAACAATGAGAGAGTACTGGGCAGCACAGTTGGCTGCTGGTGTAGTAAGACCATTGCCTACCTCATTTTCTAGGCCAAAGACTCTGATTAATTAGTGAGATCAAATTAGTACTATGACACAGGTAAACCTTTTTTAAATTGGGACAGTTGGATATTTTTGCTTCTGATTACAACCAATGACAAGACACGAAAAGCCAAATAGAAATGTGCCTGTTCATGAAACGTTACAACAGACTTGTAGGAGCTTCAGAATATATTCAGGCATGAATTTTTTTGACCGACCAACTTCTCTGCTTGGGGATTATTCATGATGGAGTTGATCTGGACTCTAGGTTCCCCCTCTCAGTTACTGGGTGACTCCTGCACCAGCACAAGGTCCACTAGTGACAATTTAGAAGATGGGGTGAGTGCTGATTCATAGGGGTCATGGCTTCATCATTTAAGAATGGTCTTCAGTGAGGAGGATTACTGGTATGTTATATCCTGGGAAAGCCTTGAAATCAGCCCCAAACGTTTGTTACGAAACTAATAAAGCTATTTTAATCTGTGGTCCTTGAAGACAGTATAATTAGTAGACTGGTTTCACCAATTTCCCTCACAAAGTTTCTCAGGGCAAAAGAAGCCTATGGGTTTCTTCTTTTTTAACTGAAAAATTATCAAGAAACCCAGTGCAGCTCATGATCAAACAGCTATTTTTGCACCTGTTTTGTGAAGGTTGGAACCACTAACAAACCAGCTGGGGTATTTCTGTCAGCACCAGCATTTCTCCCGGTACCAACAGCATCTGCAGCCATCAAGTCTGAAGATTTGCTGCTCAGTTGGAGAGCAGCAGGTGTCGTTCTTTAGCCAGGCTACAGGCCTGTGCTCCACCACTGCATTCTTGCTCACTCCATGCAGATTAGGTTATCTCTGTCCTCAGGTGCTCCTACTAGTAATGGGATTGTGAAATCACCTGGGCATGGCACAACGAGGAGGAGGAGGGAAAAAAGCAGGCAGGTCGTTAAGAGCAGAATCGGAAGCACAACGTATGGTTGCATTTAGAACTGGAGCCCTCCCCAGCTTACCTGATGACTGAGCAGCACCGAAACTGCAGCCTTTGTGATGAAATGTGGGGAGGGGGGAAATGACTTTTTTGTTGTTGTTTTCTGAAACAATGGCAACCTGCATGCCAAATATTCCTCTTTCCCCCAACCCCGTTGAGACACTGGCGTTTTTGACTAAATCTATGACTCACCTGAACCTGAGCTTGCTTTCCAAGGAACAGCACAAGGAGGTTTTTCTCATAATTTTTGGATGGTGGGTAATTTTATATGCCATTAGGGTAATATTTTTTCATAATGTGAAGTCATGTCATATCACCCCAAGCTTTTAATTCCACCTGGAAAAATAAGTCCTATTCATGTGTGCTAGCATGGCCTCTTGCACAAGATAACTGGATAATGAATGACTGTAGCCCAATAAGAACACAAGAGCACAATGATACAAGCATGTAGATTGTCTATTTAACCCTATGCTATTTAGTGATCTTTAAAATTGGACATCTGAAGACAAGATACCAGTGTTTGAAGGGAATCAGTAGGAAGCATCAGATTTGAGGCCAAATTTATAGTTTCATAGTTGGTCGGGTCAGAAGGGACCTGAGCAGATCATCAAGTCCAACCCCCTGCCATGGCAGGAAAGAGCACTGAGCTCAAACGACACCAGCAAGTTGTTCATCCAGCCTCCTCTTAAGACCCCCAGGTTAGGAGCCAGCACCACTTCTCTTGGAAGTTGGTTCCAGATCCTAGCTGCCCTGACAGTGAAGTAGCACCTCCTGATATCTAGCCTGAATCTACCCTCTGTTAAGTCTAGCCATTGGGCATGAAGTGAGAAATGAAGAGACTAGGAGAACAAAGTCATGCACTGGTCCTCAGAGGAAGCTCCTGGGACCATGGAACCCTAGACAGCTGCAGTGAACCTTTCAACATAAATCAGTGGTAGGTCCATTGAAGCCAGTGTAATGGAGGAGAAGCAAATTGCATTGCTAGGGCATGGTTTAGGCAGTAAACGTGGGGAGAGGATCACTTTTTTGTTGTACAGTGCTTAGCACAATAACACCTGATGGAGACATCCTGGACACAGTCAAGCCAAGGGAAGTGAAGAGAGTGCATACCTTCTGACACACAGCTGCCTGCTCTCTGTGGAGATATGGCCTCGTCCCTTTCATGAATCTAGAGGCCCTGGCTTTTCTAGACATGCATTATTCTTGCTCTTTCTGAGCCTGGCCTTTATCTCTGCAAGTACTCAGATTCTACGAGCCTTCTCTAACTTCCACACATCACCCCCCGATAGGCACTAGATGCCTTTACTGCTTCTCTTGGGGAAGCATTCTGAGAGAACTGTACCTTGAAGGTAGCCGTATACTCCCACGGGCCAGCAGCTGTTCTTGTGACCATTGGCCTGTTTTGGAGTCACCTGCTCCTAGGCAACTCTAAGGGCAGTAGATACAGAACACTCTCACACTGGAATAGAGAATCTACTAGCGCTTTAACTCACATTGCACAGGTTTAAATGACTAAAGGGGAATAGGGAAGCAAGTCCTTATTGGTTCCATTGCAACATGCTCTCTAGTGACCTCTTTGACATATGCATTGCAGAAGTAGGCAGCATTCTCCACAGAACAGCCCCACATATGCTGGCTGGTACACAGAATAATCCATTCTCCTGCTGACCAGACCTGCAGCCTCTTGGGTAGCACTTGGTATAGGGAAACTTGCCTGGTCTTTTCCTCTTTGTGCACTTCATTAGTCTAGACCCCGTCTTGGACTGGAATAGAAATGCGCTTAAATGTCCCAGCAAGTTTTTTCCATCCAAAATATCCATCTCCCTGAGTCTGACACTCATCACTGTTCCTCTGCTCAATGACCAGAGATGCTTGTTAAGAAGAGAGGAAGCAGCCCAGGAGAGACGTTTACATTTAGATCCATTGTAGATAACAGAGACTCCAATTTTGTTTCTTAAGGCAGCATTTGATTCATAATCGAATATCCAAGGTCAGCTCTGGTGCAAACATAATCTGCTTGCTGTGAGGCAGTGCATGGATTTGCCCAGAGTAATTTTAGCTATTAAATTTACTTGGTTAGTTGTGTTGTTCTTTTCTGCCAACTCTTCCCTGCTCCCAGTCAACTGCGGACATCATACTCAACCAAGCTTTGGGCTGTTTATTAAGCTTACGATAAAATACAAATGCAGTTATGAAAAGGTTTGAAGTAGCTTGTGGCATTTACAGAACAGAGAGCATTTTCAATTACTGGTGCAAATCCAGAGGAACTTATTTGAAGCCAGGGAAAATCTCACTGTGGCTTCTCAATGAGAGCACAAGATTTATCGTACAGTGCTCTATTGCTCTACTCTGAACTTATAATATAAATCCCACCTGTTACACTAGGTGGAGTCATTTACATTTTTTTTAAACAATCTTTCCTCCCTACCCCTCATTATGATGGTCTTTCTTACTCACATTCCTCTTCCACTGAAGAAGATCCCTCCAAATGCCAAAGAATTTAGAATTAAAGTTGAAATTTCAGACTGCTGCTCCAGGCCTAATTCTGCCATTATTTACATGGATGTAAGGCAACGATAACTTGATGGACATATTAAGAATGTTAGGCAGAACCAGGCCCTTATTTAGGAAACATTCCTGTTCACAAGATCACTTGAGTACAGAATTAAGTCTCGCAAAAGCTTAACTGCTTTAGGCTAGGCACAGACATTATATATAAACCAGTTTAAGTGATCAGAAACTGGTTTAATCCTGTAACAGAACAGATGTTCAATGCACATAAACCAATTTGAAAATGGCTGAAACTGGTTTGAGTTAAACCTGGTTGAATGTAGTATCAGACTTAACTGATTTGGGTCAAACCAGTGTATGCAATGTGTGTCCCAGACCCCTTGCTGGTTTAAGATAAACCAGACTTGCCAGCATCCCAGCATGCTCTCTGGGCTGGTTGGGGCTCTTTGCTTCACAGCAGAGCTGACCCCTCCCCTCTGCTCCCTGGGTGCAGCTCCGGCAGAGATGTGCAGGCACAGAGTGTCTGCCTGGCTTCTCCTCACTAAGCAGGGATTATTGTCCCCTCCCCACTGCTTTATGCAACACCTCAGCATTAGCTAGCAGATCAAATGGTGGCTACAGTCTGTATTGTGGGAGATGACAGGCAGACAGGCTTTTTGGAGCTAATCAACAGGTAGCTTAATGTTCTTCCTTGGAAAAGCTGTTTAAGAAGAGCTGTTTAAGAAAAGCTCCATTAGTTAATGGAGACAGGCTTTGTTTTCTTAATGGGTTGGTAAACACTGAGTTGGGGGTGAGAAACATTCCCTGCTGGGCTACTTGGGGTATGGGAAATAATCAAAGCATCCTGTGGGGGCCTGGCCACACCCCCACCACACTGAGCCCTGTGGAAGGAAAGGGAGGACTGCTTCAGTGCTATCCGGCTTCTAGCCTGAGCAACTGCAGGCAGTGCCTGCATTTCTGGACTGAAAAGGGAATGTCTATCCACCTTCAAATCGGTTCAAGCTTTGCAGATTAGACTAACTTGCAAAGATTGAATCAATTCAGGCTCAGGTTGTTGAATATCTGTGTCCCTAGCCTTACTGAATAGGGGTGAACTGATGTTTGTACATAATGTATTTTTTCTAATGCCACTGGCTTAGTTTCCTCATGTTGCTCAACTCCTGTAATTCTTAGAAAAGTAGACTTCTGAAAAACACATAAAGGTCATCCCTTCTTCTGGGAGGAAGCAGCTAACAAAAGAGTCCAACAAAAGAAGAGCTGTTCAGGTGCTTTCATCTGGGTAATTTTTTGTTAAGTCAAGGTAGGTCTTCACAGGGTGTGCTTACATGTGTTCCTACAGTGCCGTTGTTACTTTTGGAAGTACTAAATGACGGTGCAGTAACAGCCTGTACTGCACTGTGCTGATGGCACATAGTTGCTTTTGGCTGCTACATTGCAGCAACGTGCTATAATGAGGGAGCGCATTGCTACAGCGACGTAGCTGCAGCATTATGGTTTGTGACTCCTGATGCTATGTCACCATAGCACGTTGATAGGGCAATGTAGCATCATGTGTAGACATGCCCACCAAGTCATGCACTATCTTCAGGTTTATCTGGTGACAGCTTCCCTTTTAGTTCCGCCCTGGACTCACCTGGGCCATAGGGGCTGCCTCTCTAGATCCCTAACCAGGTGAAAGTATCAAGTCCTTTCAATATCTTCCATCAGGGCTTTTTTATTTTGTTTGTATCAGAATTGCAGGTTCTAGCTCTCTGTCTTTCCAATTTCCTTTGAGCAGGGGAGCTGCCCCACTCTAGCCCATGAGCCTTTTCCTGGAGATCTTTCCTTGACTCCTACTACTTTACAGTGCTCCTCTCACCTGACCCGGCTCCCTCTTATAAGCAGCACTCATTACCTGATACCTATTTCCTTGACCCAGGTCTCAGACTAAGCCCTGAAGCACAGGTGGGAATGGGCTCTACTTTCCTAAGAGAAGCAGAGCACCTTGTGTCAGAGCTTAACTTCTTTCTTTGTGCTAAATATTGAGAAGTTTTGAGGTACGCATGGGATAATCTTTGAAAGAATCAAGGTTCTCCAGGAGAAACAAACAGGAAGGATCAGAGAAGGAAGATATAATTCATTCAAGTCAGTAATTTAGTGAGGATATTAATCTCAATGCAAACTTCTGAAAGCTTCTTTTTAATGACAATCTTTCCTTTTTAAAGATTTGCCCATGACTAACAGAAACAGAAAGAGCACCAAGGCAAACAGCAAATATTTTATGAAGAGAAACAGAGCTCCCATGGCCACTTCTATTTATATCAAATAAATATTGACAGCAGCCTGCAAATCTGTCCATACAAGTTTAGCAATGAATAAAATTATGGCCTCGGCCACCAATTTGTTGCTGATTTCATTCTGGGCAATTTCTAATTGATAAAAATAGAATGACTTTTGATGTTTGGGGAGCAGAGTTTCAGTTTTGAAAACAGGCAAAGGAAAATTAAATGACCTGTTATACATGTCACAATGGGCAGATTTAGACTTTTGAAAATGGGGGTGCAAATGGTGATATGCATGCTCACGTGTAAAACAACACATATTTTCTCCAGTCAAAAATAAAATAAAAGCTGTAGTACTATGCTAGGGGCCTAGGCCTGTGTTATGCAGTTTAAGACTGAAGCAAAAAACAAATATCACTTAATTGGAGTGAGTTAAAAGCAATGTGCAGGGCTGTGAAATAGATGTGTCTTTACCAGAAGCAGCTAACAACAGACTTGAAGAAAGACGGATAGCTTGACTGCTGGAACATCAAGACCATTAACAAGAAGAGAGGGTCATTAATACCTGTGGAATGAAGAGTGTAGAAAGGATCAGGTAGATGACTGAACCATGAAGTCAAGTGAGGCTCTCAGCACTGCCTGACTAGAAATGCTGCTGCCACTGTCAGACAGCTGGTTGCAAACTTTGGGTGGCCCAGAAATCAAAGGGGGATGCAAGTGTACCAGTGTACCCACCATGCATCTGCCCAAATGTGTTGCTCATTTGTTACAGTGGCCTCAATACCGCAACCTGCTGCGTGATAACAGATTGGCACACCAGCATCATGCTCCCTTGAAGTTAGCAAGTTGTCGGGTTGGAATGTCTCTTTCTTTTCTTTTAGTTGGTTAGAAATGTTCTTTTCTCCCAGTTGGTTAGAGGTATACTGCTCCCAAATTTCAGACTTGTCCTAAAGCTAGGCCCTTAAATTCACCTATCCTGATTCAGCAAGGTCTGCCTGATTCAGCATTACTGATAGGCTATGCAAAGCTTTGGTCCCTGATTTGATTAAGCAGAGATTCAGTGGCCAAATCTCTGAATCAAATCAGGAGGCCCTTTAATCTCTCTGAATCGAATTGGAAACTCTGAATCAATTCAGAGAGACTCGGAGAGATTTGGAGATTTGGGCAAAGACAGCTTTAAAT
>JAGPOW010000261.1:14434555-14454950 GCA_030014935.1 Caiman crocodilus
GTTCAATATGCCTGTGATATTTTTATTTTCTTTGATTCATTCTTTTAAAAAAGATCATATCCAAATATTAAACCCAGGCAAGATTAACTCTATTGACAGGGCTTTGGGAACCATCCACTTGAAATCACTACCTGTGACTAATTTAATTTTGGTGTTATTATTAAATCTGTTGCACGCTCAGTTCTGTACCATTAATTTAAAGCAAGAGCACACAGTTGTGTCACTTAGGAGCATCAAGCAATTAAAAATAAATCACCACAGGGAGCTGAGGGAAAATGGCCATCCACAGGAAGGTTCAGCTATGCTGAGCAAGTTCTGGGTCAAGAATACAACACAGTGGGTTTCCACAATACAATGTGAGAAGAGCTTCCATTTACTCCAAAGGAATTTGCACGTGTGGAGTAGCTTGTAGAATGAGGCCTTTGGATCATTTCATAGCCTATAAAAAAGATTAAAATAATGTTTCATGGTATAGACACAAAAAGCAGCCATTAAAATAAGTATAGCATTGCAAACTTAGGTCACGACCTAAACTCTAAGCTGCAGAATGACCAAAATGCAATTCAAAGGATTTCTAATTACAGCAAAGCTCGATAGTATTTAGAAAGAAAAGCACTAAATCAATTTGAGGAAAAAGCACAGAATCACTAACAAGCTATTGACTATTTTTCTAGATTCGCAGAGATACTAATTCTTACTAGATCTATCAATTATTTTTATATGTATGAAGAAGGGACTAAAGAATGAATAAGGTTCAAGTCACAAGCTCCCGATGAAAAGCAGAAAGAGATTGAGTTAGGGATAACAATATTTTCTTTGTTCCTTGTTCACTGTTTGAAGAAAGTGACTATTTCTTTCATTTTTTTATCACAAGCTAAGCATTGTGTATGCTAGCTAATGCCACCACACAATGTCTGATTTGGTAAAAGCAGTCTGAGAAGAGACTGCTGATGTACCTTCACTGATGCTGAAAAATACTAGCTCCATGCAATACAAATTAAGTGATTCTAAGCCTTGTTTCACTCCTTCCTCCGTATGTTACATTACCTAATTGGAGTTACCAGGAATGTAATTCACCTTGGCATAGAGGGATTTCAAAATTAGCCTGCAGAAATTCAATTACGTAGCAGTCCCTGACTCACAGGAAAGTTTACAAGATCTTGTCAGCTGTGCATTGAGAATGGATGACAGCAGCAGCTGTCTCTTGGCCCCATGCACGCTGGGAGAAGTCCTGATGTGCACAGGGCTGGGATACAGCTGCTGTTGCAGAGCTCTCCCACTCCCATGCACATGAGGACAAGCCCCGTGTCCAGTGGGGCTTCACCATGCAGCTGGGTGCTGGCCAGGAGCTGCCCTATTTCTGGGGCAGCTCCAAACCAGCCTTCCAGTGGATAGATTTCCCTGAGCAGCCTGGGACTGGCCAGGAGCTGTCCCATTTCTGGGGGATGGCTCTTAGTCAGGAGCTGGCCAGACCTCAAGCTATGTGGGGAAACAGAGAGCTCCCCGCTCCTGGTGCAACTTGGCACCTGGATCCTGCGGGGAGTTGTTCAGTGCTGGCACTGAATTTGTGAACCAGATATCTGGTTCTGGGTGGACCCAAATCCTCAGACCAACCATGGCTTGTCTATTTGATGATAGGCAAATGTTATTGATACACAGTGATATCAGATAATAATAATGCAGGCAAGGCAAACACAATAACCCACCTTGATTCTGTATCTACCATTCTTAGGGTTCACAGAGAGAAGATACATCTGGCCAGTATGTGAGCTCCACCCTGTGGTTCTTTCTTGAATGTCAGCTGTCAGTAGCCTGAAGGTTGAGGCCCACCCCTCCAGTGGTGTTCCCTCTGTCTATGGTGGCCTTGGTTTTCCTTCTCGGGGACATTTTGCTGCTCTGAAATTCGTCTTTTCGTATTCTTTCTCTCTTCTGATGACTCTTCATCTCTAGGTACTGTTGATTGGTTTCTCTGTGGTTGTCATACTGTCCACATTCTGTTCTGTCAGAATATTCCTTTGTTTCCCAAACCCATCACATTCACACATCTTAATTTGGTCATTTACTGGTGTCTTAATTTAGGCAAGCTTTGGCCTCCTAATTTGGACTATCCACCAAAACTGGAAATTCTAAGGGCTCTGCAGTTGGGCACGGTGATCTGGTATCAATGCTGCAGAGTCCCATATGTCTGTTATGGATATACTGTGCAAATTTTCCAGTTTGTTTATGCCCGCTCCAGACACAGTGGGTCTTGAAGGAAACTTTGTCACAAACAGGCTTTTAGAAACCAATTAACCTTTGCCATTACCCTGGAACATTATTCTAATACAATATCTACTCTATCTACAAGCCAATTTCTAAAAGCAAACCTCTAAATATTATTTTCTAGCCATCAAGCAGTGCCACGATAGAAGGGGGAAGAGAACCACCCTGTCCTGGTGCTGCTCGGCTCCTGTGGGGAGCTGGGATCTGAGCAGTGCCAGGACCAGGGGAGTTCCCTATCACCTGTCTCCCCCTGGTGTTGGGGCTGACTGGGAGCAAATTTGCTCCTGATTAGCATTTACAGATGCACTACTGCACAGTATCTACTGCACAGTTAGGTTACTACTTGTATTTACTGGTAATAGCTTACTGCACACTAACTGGTGCACACATGTAGATGGTGATGGTGAGGATGATACTTTACTGAACAGTAGATTAGTCTACTGCACACTAAAGTGCCTGGTGTAGATACACCCAGTGGCATCTGTATCCAATATGACAAGTTTGTGGAGTAGTTGATGATCTAGGTGTCTAGTCTGTAGCTTAATGTATTACAGTTTAGAACCTGAATGTTGCATTTGCATTTATGCAAACAGACCTTCCCTGGGTATAAGTAATGACATGATGTACTGAGTGATGCCAATTTTTTTTTAGTCTGAGCAGATTTGATCAAACCCTTATTCTATTAAATGTAGCCAAGAGCTTCCTTCAGGCTAGGTTTGTGATTATGGAAAAGTTGTTCCTGGACTCCACACTAACTACTGCAAATGATTAACTTAATTGTCAACTATAGTTTTCATAATTAGCATCAAATAGTATTTTCCTTTAAGCCAGGAAAAGATCTGAGAATGGTTTGTGGATACCTATTTTTATCTGCATGTGGCAGAGCTGGGGTATACCTTAGGGCTAAGTACAGAGGTTCAAAAAGCTTGAGGCAGAATTGATTTAACCTTTGCAGATTTTTCTAAGCTGCATAGATTGAACTGATAATGAACTGAACTGATGTTCAGTGTTCTGGTGGCCAAAGCAAGCAGAAGCCTGCACTGGCCAAGGCCAGGAGCCTGGAGACACTTATGTGCACTTCCCACCATGCTGTACAAGCCAAAGGCTGCAGAATCCAGCCGATGGCAGTCCACACCTGATGGGCTGATTGATGCATGTCCCCAAGTCCTGCTGTCAGCTGCAGGAAGAGGAGAGCAGGCAGACAATTTCCCCTTAGCCACACCTACTGCCAGCCACTTGTCTTTCTGAGGGGGATCAGGGGAACTAGCAGGGGGGGGAAGCACAACTCCCTCCCCCCCAGCAGAGGTCTGCACAGCAGAGCACTGAGGGGGAAGTCATGTATGTAGGGGAGGAGGCTTTCCCTGTCTGCAGCCCAACGAGCAGGTTGGGAAAGCCCCAGCCTCCCTCATCCCAAAACTACTACAGCCTTTCTGAGAGATGGAGGGCAGGGGGAAAATGCACCCTGGCCTGGTACTGGCTCCACTAGGGATTTGCATGGGAGCCCCTGCAGGGGGACTTTCTCTGCTGCCGCAACCCAGCAAGCTGGGCTGAGAAAGCTCCAGCCTCACCCTGTCTCTTCCTTGGCCCATGGCCTCTCTGAGATGCATGCGAGCAGAGAGCTAGGGGGTAAGATACACCTGGCTGTTTGGTACTGGCCCCCTATACAGACTTTCATGGTGGGGGCAGTGATAGGCTGGGATGCATTCCCCCCAACACCTCATCTCTCAGAGAGGACAGTGACCAGGGAGGAGGAAGGCCTGGGGCTTTCCCAGCTCACCTTGCTGGGCTGAAGCAGGAGGTAAAGCCCTCCCATGGTGGCCTCCTTGCAGGCCCCTGCTGGGTGGGCTGGAGCCAGGCTGGGAATGCATTCCCTCCCATTCCCTTTGCCCCTCAGAGAGGCTGCAGCAGGCCTGCAAGGGAGTGGTGCTGGGATGATCCCATATTAGCTTCCCTGGGCTGTGAGGGGATTAAAAGCCCCCACTGTGAATTTATTCCTTCCCCCAGGGGTATGTAGACCTGGGCTAGGGAAGCCTGGGTGGGGCTTGTCCCCCTCTTGCTGATCTGACAGGTACAAGCAGGAAGCAGGTTAGGGAGCAGAGGATTTACTGCTTCAACTCTGTCACACCTGGGGGCAGGGCTGGCCCTGCTCCACTGGAGCAGACAGCATGGCCCAGGGCTGCAAAGCATCCTGGGATTTGGATGCTGGTGGGCCTGTGAGGTAACCTGAGTTGGGAGGGGATCTGGGACAGAAGTTCCATAAACCAGTTGCTTTAGGAATCAGAACTTCCCAAATCAGTTAAGTCTGATACTATATCCATCCAGGTTTACCTTAAACTGGGTTCAGCCCTTTTGAAACCAGTTTATGTTTCATAGTTTCATAGCTGATCGGGTCAGAAAGGACCAGAGCAGATCATCAAGTTCATGCAGGTTCACACAGGTTCCTATTCTGTGTACAGGGCCTCCACCTGACAAAGGAGGTACATGGTCCCACTAGCGGGAATGCCTTACTGGACCTGCTATTGGCATGGGGGATGACATAGTAGGGGACCTACAGATCAGTGGTCACCTGGGGGACAGTGACCACCAAATAACAGAATTCACCGTAAGGCATAGAGTGGGAAAGGTTAATAGTAGGGCGGAAGTGCTAGACTTTAGGAAGGCTGACTTCAGCGAGCTCAGGAGTTTAGTCAATGATGCATTGCAGAGTAAGAGATGTGGTGAGATAGGAGCCCAGTAAGGGTGGCTGTGCCTTAAGGAACTGATCCTTCAGACACAGAGGGAGCTGATCCCAATGAGGGGAAAAAGGGGGAAAGGGGCCAAGAGGTTTCCTTGGCTGACCAGAGAAATCCAGACCAGCCTAAGGGCAAAAGGGGGGCATATAAGCAGTGGAAACAAGGAGAGATTACTAAAGAGGACTATGACTCCTTAGCTCACAGTTGTAGGGAGGCAGTTAGAAAGGCTAAAGCTACCATGGAGCTGAGCATGGCATCCCAAGATAAGGATAACAAAAAATTGTTTTTCAGATATATAGGGAGTAAAAGAAAGGCCCAGCGCAGAATAGGACCACTACTGAACAGGCAAAACAATTGGTGACAGGCAGGGGAGACATGGCTGAACTCCTCAATGAGTTCTTTGCCTCAGTGTTCCTGAACAAGGGGCAAAACAAGTCTCACGATGGGATCATAGAGAGACAACAGAAGGATGCCAGACTACCAATAATTAACCCTGAGATGGTGCAGAGTCACTTAGAAGGACTGGATATGTTTAAGTTGGAAGGCCTGGATGAGCTCCATCTGAGGGTACTGATGGCACTGGCTGATGTCTTTGCACAGCCACTGGTAAGAATATTTGAGCACTTGTGGTGCACAGGCCAGGTCCCAGAGGACTGGAAAAGGGCCAATGTGGTCCCCATTTTCAAGAAGGGGAGGAAGGAGGATCCAGGCAACTACAGGCCAGTCAGTCTCACCTCCATCCTTGGTAGAGTCTTTGAAAAGATTATTAAGGCTCATATATGTGAGCGCCCAGCAGGACAAATTATGCTGAGGGGAAACCAGCACGGGTTTGTAGCAGGTAGATCAAGCCTGACTAATCTAGTCTCTTTTTATGACCAGGTTACAAAACACCTGGATGCAGGGGAAGGGGTAGATATCGTTTTCTTAGACTTCAGGAACGCCTTCAATACGGTATCCTACCCCATACTGGTGAACAAATTGAGAGGCTGTGACTTGGATGATTACACAGTCCAGTGGGTGGCAAATTGGCTAGGGGGTTGTACTCAGAGAGTGGTGGTGGTTGGGTCAGTATCGACCTGGAAGGGTGTGGGTAGTGGGGTCCTGCAGGCCTCAGTCCTTGGACTGATACTTTTCAATGTCTTCATCAGTGACTTGGACGAGGGAGTGAAGTGTACTCTGTCCAGGTTTGTGGAAGATACAAAACTGCAGGGAGAAGTGGACACACCGAAGGGCAGGGAACAACTATAGGCAGACCTGGACAGGTTGGACGAATGGGCAGAAAACAATAGAATGCAATTTAACAAGGAGAAATGCAAGTGCTGCACCTAGGGAGGAAAAATGTCCAGCACACCTACTGCCTAGGAAATGACCTGCTCAGCAGCATAGAAGCGGAAAGGGATGATGGAGTCCTAGTGGAGTCCAAGGTGAACATGAGTCATCAGTGTGATGAAGTCATCAGAAAAGCTAACTGCACTTTATCGTGCATCAGCAGATGCATGACAAAAAGAGCCAAGAAGGTGATACTTCCCTTCTATCAGGCACTGGTCAGACCACGGTTGGAGTACTGCGTGCAGTTTTGGGCCCCACACTTTAAGAAGGGTGTGGATAACTTGGAGAGGGTTCAGAGAAGGGCCACTCGTATGGTTAAGGGCTTGCAGGCCAAGCCCTATGAGGAGAGACTAGTGCACCTGGACCTCTTCAGCCTCTGCAAGAGAAGGTCGAGAGGTGACCTTGTGGCTACTTATAAATTCATCATGGGGGCGCAGAAGGGAATAGATGAGGTTCTACTCACCAAGGCACCCCTGGTAGTCACAAGAAATAATGACCATAAGCTAGCAGAGAGTAGATTTAGACTGGGCATTAGTCCTATTGCCTGTTGGTCCCCCTTGGCCAGTTTATAGACAGCTACCAGATCCCGTCTCAGCCTTCTCTTGTGGAGGCTGAACAGGTTCATATCCTGTAGCCTCTCCTTGTAGGGTCTGCCCTGCTGCCCCTTGATCATGCGAGTGGCCCTCCTCTGGACCCTCTTGATGCTGGCCACATCCCTTCTCAAGTGCGGCGCCCAGAACTGGATACAATACTCCAACTGTGGTCTGATCAGTGTTGCATAGAGGGGGAAGATTGCCTCCTTGGCCCTGTTCGTGACGCATCTACGGATGCATGACAAAGTGCGGTTAGCCTTCCCGACTGCGCCCTAACATTGGCAGCCCATGTTCATCCTGGAGTCAACAATGACTCCAAGATCCTTTTCTGCTTCTGTGCTGATAAGAAGGGAGTTCCCCAGCCTGTAGGTGTGCTGCTGGTTCTTCCTTCCCAGGTGCAGCACCTTGCACTTGTCAGTATTGAAACCCATCCTGTTCTCATCCGCCCACCCCTGTAACCTGTCCAGATCTATTTGTAGCCTGTCCTTCTCCTCTAGCATGCCCACTCCTCCTCACATCTTAGTGTCATCTGTGAATTTGAACAAGATGCTTTTCACCCCCTTGTCCAAGTCGCTGAAGATGTTGAACAGTGCGGGCCTGAGGACCAAGTCCCGGGGAAGCCCACTGCCCACATCCCTAGAGGTCAAAAATGACCCGTCCACCACCACTCTCTGGGTGCGGCCCCCCCAGCCAATTTGCGACCCATCTGAAGTGCTAGAGTTTAGGAAGGCTGACTTCAGCGAGCTCAGGCGCTTAGTCAATGATGCACTGCAGAGTAAGAGATTTGGTGACATGGGAGCCCAGGAAGGGTGGCTGTGCCTTAAGGAAGTGATCCTTCAAACACAGAGGGAGATGATCCTGATGCAGGGGAAAAGGGGGAAAGGGGCCACTGTGAAATCTGACTCTGTGTAATCTGAACCATCTGACTATGTTCACTGACCTTCAGTTGTGTTACAGGTTTAAACCAGTTTCCAATCACTTGAATTGGTTTATATGTTACTTCTGCCCCTAGCCTAGAAGAAATAACAGAAAAAAAGAGAACCAGAGGACTTTAACAAATGAGTTCAGCTGAGAGAAGCATTGCAAAAAGAACCCCTCCCCACCATTCAAACCTTCCAGCATTGATATATGCTTGTCATCTGAGAAGAGGTTTTGAATTTATCAGGGTGGCCAACCTGTAGCACACATGTTGCAAATATCATGGGCAGCCTCTGTGTGTGGCATGCAGCAGACTGGGGAGGGAGCAGAGAATGCCATGTCTAATAGGGCACGGAGCAGAAAGCAGATCAGCAGATGGGGTCAGGAGCAGCAGCAGATGGGAAGGGGATCATAGTAGTACTTGGGGAAGGCACAGGCCTTACTTGTGCCATGGCTGTCAAAAGATTGGCCCCTGCTGTATAAGATGAATCAGTTAAAGCATACAGATATGTCATTGCAAGTAACTGCTGTAAGTATTATGGAACCTCTTGCATTTAAAATTTCTGGAGGAGGGGCTTGCTACACTAGAACTGTGTGCTTTCAAGTCATCCACAGCAAAAGCAGTTGCTGTGTGTGACTTGTTTGTTACCATGGGAATAGAAGCAACTGATTTAGTGGCAGAGTATCCAGTCAGACTGGGTCAATCTGCGTGCATTTCATGAGAGGATTTTTTCAGCTTTGTGATTTGGATTGTCATGGACATTAATACCTTTATTTGGCAATGGCTGAGAGTAAGAAACAAAAATGGAAAAGACCGTGGGCCAGATCCAAAGAGATATTTAGGGATTAACTCCTAAATATGTGTCTAAACTCCCACTGAAATCAAACATTGTAAACATACTTGACACTGGCATTCCAAGTAGAATGATTACTTTTCAATGATCAAATCATAATAGCCTATAAAAAAAATAAATTACAAACAAAGGAAAACAAGCCTAGCAAATTGGTATTGATTTTTAACTGCTCTGGAAAATATGGAATTTTAACTACTAAAATTCATCATATAGACAGCATGATGGCTATAAAAGAGTTATTTCTTCCTATCAGCAATGTAGAAAGTGGTAAGTGATCAGTTTACTAATAATAAGATAATTTGAAGAATCATTACATTATAATGGGGACAGCTGAGATATGTAATTTTAGGATATGATTAAATGGATAGCCTTGAATCAAAATGATCTTTGATTTTCCAACCTCAAGAACCAGCTGACTTCCCCTTTATTAATAAGAATCTTTATAGAGATCTTTAAAGATGGAGCTATATATTCTGTTCTGCTAACTTCAATTTCCAGGATGGAAGTCTTCATGAATAAAGATTCTTCTCAACACAATATGTATAGCAGAATCTTTAAGGTTTCAGTTTAAGAAAAAAAAAGTATTTCAGATTCATAGATGTTAAAGTGAAGAGGAACCACAAAGTAGTTTAATTTGATTTCCTGCGTAGCAATTGCTACAGCTTGCACCAAGCATGCTGACAGATGTGTAGCTCTCTGTTGTAACTCATGGCGCTTTACAGTAAGCTACAGTAAGCACCACAGGTTACAATGACCTCACCTCCAATTCATTACATGTTCTCTGTTGTGTATGAGGAGGTCAAGCTCTACTGTGGAGGTGGCTGAGTGTCTATAACCTCCTTCCCCACTCTCCAGCTCTGGTGCTGTCTTCAGGATAAGAAGGGGGAAAGGGAGGAGAAGGAGCCTGTATTTGAGTGCGGAGCTGGTGGATTGGAGCCCTGTCCCCACCTCATAATTAATTAAAAATTAAATTAAATTAAATTAGCTTACTGCATTTGACTAAGACTGGAAATTAATGTTTAGAAACATTAATGTTTAGAAACCCCACGTGAAGAAAGGATGCTATTTCAGTCATTCCAAGTTGACTGGAAATGGAAAGAAGTAGAAGTCTGAGAAGACTGTTGACAATCTTGAAATGTGTTGTCTTAAGTTATTCCTTACGCAAATCTCCCAAGCATTCCAGGTATGAATTCAGGATCAGAGAAAGGAGCGGGTACCCTAATTCTGTCCCTCTCAATGGTTTCAAAGTTCAAATAAAAGCCAGAGAAACATTCAAATTTTGCATTTTGCTGTTCATCCGGTGTACTTTGCTATTCATCCTGAAGACAACATTTTGTAATGTCAAAATTTCCCACAACATAGAAGTTCCAATTTCATACAGTTCTTGTCACAGGTCATTTTGTAGCATCATGTGGAGTTTGCCATTACAGATCAAAACCTCATTTCCCACATATGTCTGATTTTCAAGATTTCTCTCAGGGTCAGCTTTGCTTCCTACAGAGGCCCAGTTAGACAATAGTTAAGGAATCTTTTTCCAAACAAGTTCAATAGTGGCTAATAAGTGCTTAAAAATGAGCCCAAACATTATTTAACATATTTTTGTGTGGCTTAGTAAATAAAGATGCCAACCACTCTTTGTTTCCTGCTCCTCACATGAATGTAATCAGAGCCTAACTTTCATTAACAGATTACTCAAACAGATGGCTGGGTTTTCTCCTACAGCATTTGGGAAGTATAGTGGCTTCCATCAGCAATGATCCTTATTGGGATATTAGAAGCTTTTTCCATTTAAAATGCTGGTATGGTGATTGAAATAGATTTTAATAGGGTTGGAAAAAGCCACAATGGAAGGCTTGCATGTGGCATGGGTTACTTGACAAGGGAATTCCCATAATTTTTACCAGTAGTAGCTGGATATTTCCTGGGGCTATCAAAGGGTCGGGTTAAAGCAGTTAAAACTGCCAAGGACTTCTCTGGCTATGGCTGGCTGATCGTGAGATCTTCTTGAAGGCTGGAATTCCAGCATGCAGCGGCCCTCTGATCATACCCTTCTGCCCCTTCCCCTACTGGTGCCTCTTTAGGTTAAAGAAGTTTCCCCCCCTTGCCATGAATAAAGTGGGGAATTCCTTAGAGGATGGAGGCGCTGCTTGTATGATCCCTTTTGCACTCCTGCCAGTTGTCAGTTGAGAATCAAAGACAATATACAAGTGTATATGTGTGCAAATATTGTTTTACAAAAGCTGGAAGAGCTGTAAAACTATATTTCAAACTAGTTGGTTTCAATATTTATTTCTCTCTTCCTGGACTTTGGAAAGGGCTGTGTCCTCTATTAAAAATGTTACAGGTGAAGAAAGTATATGATAAAAGATCCATGAAGAAAGTGGATGGACATCATCTTTGTGCCCACATTATAGGGTCAGTATTATTAATGCGTAACACAGGCAGGGAGAAATATTTTATCTACCGAATATGACATGACAATGAAATAGACCTTCCTGTGCTTATCTTTCCTCAGTGTCTGTTTTCTCTGCACACTCATTGGTGGTTTTCAATAACCTTGGCTTTTGAATGACAATCTGCTTTGGGAGACATCTCACTATTCAAAATATAAAGAGATGTCTACTTGAGAAAGACGGTTGATTCTCCACTATTAGAGAAACAGGGGGTTTTTAATTCTTCCTAATGTTAATGAATATGGCATTTCCCCTAATAATTACCATGTCTACAATCAGGACAAAAATAATATACTTTTCCCTGTTGGCATCTACAGACTGCAAGTTATCAACGGTCATCTCATTTTAATTAATAGGCACAGTATGGGATACATAACTAGTATGAGGTCCAGGCAGGAGAAAGCATTGACGTCTTAGGAGATTCACTGCAGCATATTCAGAGGTAATTTTGTAAGGCCTTTTATTTTGTCAAAAGCATTAGACCCTGTGTACTTGGTGTGACTAGGCAAAGAGCTGCTTATTGATCCACGAGCCTCATTACAAGTTGTACATTGTGAATTTAGCATCACTGGTCATGCCATTAGTGTAATTATCTTATTTCATTAGTGATAGCATCACTTGCAATACGGTACATTGGCTTGCTTAAAAAGTAATGAAGATTTTCAATGAGAAGATACATTTGTTAATTTCAGAGTATGCATATGAAGTCACTGTTGCTTTAAAAGTTGTGATGAAGGCCTGAGATTTACCGTTTTACGGAATAGCACTTAAGTCAATGTGGTTAAATGGGCTGACCGCCAGAATGCAGTTTGGTCTTACACTGTTTTAAATAAACACAAGCTATTTTTATCCACATGTAAATTCTGGTGCTGCTATGTTACCACACCATATGGCATGAATGGGATGTGAATCTCAAATAACTTCTCTGACAATATACAAGAGGACCAGAGGCTGCATCATATTTGGCTTAGCACATTAAGAAAGTCACCACACCCAAGTGAACAGACACAAATAATTCCAAAAGTAGCTACACCGCTCATTTTGCCCCTCATATCATGGTTTTCTGTCAGATACTGGCATCTCTTTAGCATGATGATGGCCCATCAACGATTGATTTTTCTCCTGCCAATGTCTCAGGATCCACTGGGAAAAAAGGCGCTATATTAAAATAGGATATTATAGTGTCAGTTAGCTGTCTCTGTGTCTGCATGAGTGCATTCACACACACTTCCTCCATAAGGGATGTTCTCCTTTTATGACAATATGGAGCCATATGAAAGGAAACTTTCCTTCTTTGAAGTCAGCTGAGTGCAATTTCTTTGGAGCTCACAAGCACAGTTCTCTGCTTGGGCTTAGAAATTATAGTAGGTGTCTTCTCCATGTTGAATCATCATCTAGGATCCACAGCTGCCATGACATGGAGAGGTTCCTAGTTCTTTTTTGCAAAAGCGACCTGAATTTGACTTCTAGACTTGGAAGCTGCTGAATACAACTAGTCCGTGGTGCCTCTGCCTGGTTTTAGGTGAAACTGCTATAATACAGCAAAGTCATGACCTTTCCATTGGCCTCCTCTCAGAACAAACCTAGTCACCGTATCTTCTTCCCTTTCCTGGACACATGGAGTTAACAGGGGTGATCAGCTACTAATCCCTACAAATCATGCAGTGGAGAAACGGGATGAGAAGAACCATAGCTTCTCTTGTTGACTATATGGAAAATGCGACTGAAAGATAAAATCAGCTGTCTCTACACATTAAAGTGAGGATAGAAATGGTAGGAAAGGGAGGAAAAAGGGTTTGAGAATAAATCAAAATTAGAATCATGGGAGCCTTCAGTCAAATGAAACCTATCCTGGCTTTCATGCACTGAATATGCAGTCCTTTGTGTTTGGAGAGAATTGTAGACCCCATTAATCAATTGAAATAGAGCTATCATCAAATTATTAGCTACTCTATGGGTTGGAATGAGCCATACAATGGCAACTCAAAATGTGACAGAGACAATGGGACAAATGTAGATCATCCTAATGCTAAAGTCTCCCATAAGCTATCTGCAGAATAGATACTGTGACATACTAGGTGCATCTACACATGCACATTAATGCACATTAACCTATTCTAATGTGCATTAAAGCATCACAACCCCTTTACCCCATGCTGTTTGGCTAATGCACATTAAAATAGGCTAACGTGCCCTTTTTTAGTACTTCACAATGGAGGTACTAGATTTAATGTGCATTAACTAAAATGCATTAACAAACCTGCAGACACACCCACTGTGAAGGTAATATATTTACCAGCAGAATAGTTTGGGAAATATACCTGGTAGTCAGTTCATTTCAGTGTACACTAGACTCAGAGGTACATGAATTATTTGTAATGGAATGAAAAATACTTATTGTGAAACAAAGTGGCCTGCCATGATTTTTCTACATTTTCACTGTTCATTTTAATGGGGTCCTGAAAACGTAATTTATCAGGGACTCAATAACCAGCAAAACAAACCTGCAGAAAGTTTCACACACATGCACACAAAATGTTTCTCTTTCCATGCAGATAATTGATCACTTCATTGCTCAGGACATTGACGACTACTTTGCTTCACAGCACTAAGAAAAAAAACGACTGAGAACAATCCTCCACTGGCGGGGAAACAGATTAGGAGATGTCATCATTTTTTTTCCAACTACAACTTTCTTAACACTATGATTTTATAAACTGTGAATTCTGGTATTTAATTTGATGTTATGGAAGGTGGACTCGATACAAAAACTGCTATTTTATCCCTACAATTCTAGCTCAAATACAGAAGGCATTGTCTGTTTATTGCAAACGGGAAGACAGAGGTGTGAGGGAACAACTTTAAAAGTAGGATATGTATAAATTTTGGAACAGCTGTTCATTTCAGGACCAATCTCAAGTATCAGAAATGTGAAATATTACTTCTAAGCTCCTCATTCATGCTTCTGACTATGAATTCAAAAGGCTTTCCTTGCTGCTGTTATACAAATGCACCCAGAGAACCACATAATAATTATCTGATTTTTTTTTAAATGGATACAAACTCACCATGACCTTGGTGCCAAGCAGATAAGGGTTGGACTGTAAAAGTACCTGCTAGCTCATATTACTGGATATTGGTGTAAGTTGTTGACTAGGAGGTATTTACAGGAATTAGCCAACATTCCACTAAATTACCAAAAAGAGTGTGAAATATTAAGGGCTAGATTCTGACACCCTCGCTCAAGGTAGATGGTAGAATCTGTCATGGGGAAGGGGTATGGTGGGTTGCACATTGATGCCCCCTCTATGAAGGAGGGAGTGGGGCAGAGGCAGGGGCTGGGGTGAATGGGGCCATGGGGCTGGAGCAGGTTGTGGGATGCTTGGAGCCCAGATGATTCGCCTAGGTGCGTGGAGGTGCTCCTACTGCTGTGCACATCCTGGTGGAGGCACGGTGTACACATGCCACCTGGATCTGTGCGTGGGGTAGAGGTGGGGTGCTGCTGTGCACTGGGATCTGAACCCCACTGCCACTGCCCTGGGAGCAGCACAACACCATGTGCCTGCCACCTCCAGGAGGGCAGGGGACGTGGCACAGTCAGTTCATAGCAGCCATATAGCGATGTGCTGCTCCTAGGGCAGTGGCAGTGGGGCACAGAGCACAGCTTGCAGAGGCAGCCTGTGTCTGCCCCACACATAGATCTGGGAGGCATGTGCCTTTGCCAGGGTGCGCACCGCAGTGGGACTCCTCCCCCCCCCATGGATGAGCTGCCTGGGCTATGAGCATCTCATGAACCACCCCAGCTCTTCCCCACTCCCATTCACCCCTGCCTCTGCCTCTGCCCCACTCCCTCCCTTGTTAAGGTTGCCTGCATCTGCCCCCCCACAGCCTTTCCCCATGACAGACTTACCTGCTGCGGTGGGCAGTGCTCTACATGCCATCAGGCTGCTGCAGGCTGCGGCTTCATGTCTGTGTCTGTGCATGCCCCTCTGCCTCTGCTGCAGCCACCCAAAGCCCATGCCTGGGCTGCCCTGTGGCCCTCTGCTCTGCTACTGCTGCCATGCATTTGCAGGGCCTAATCTGCATTAGCCCGAGCCTTCTGCCACCAAGTATACTTCTTCTGGAGTAAGCTGATATTGAGTAAAGGCTTATGTAGACCTGTAAGTCATATGCAGTGAACCAGGGTGTGGTTTTACAGCCCTCTAGGTTTTCCAAACTAACTCCCCTTGTGGATGACCTTAGGGCACACAGTGTAAAAGGAGCTCACTCTATTTTGAAAGTACAATACACTATATTGCACAAAGGCTCTCCTACCAATGGCATCTTCACATCACTTCTGGACTGTGTTAGGGAGTGCTACAGTGAAGCACAGCACACGTGCCCCAGAACCAGTGCCTTCTGAAACAGAAATAACAAGGGTCTCAGAACAGTGCAGTAAGTCTGTGGTTAATCTGTCCCTACCATGGTTTTTAAAGGCGCTACATACATCTATTTTTGGATGCAGCAGCATGCGGGAAGTAGGTGTCCCATGCTTCACTGCTGTACTTCTTGGTGTAAACTGGCAGCAGTATTAGCATGCCCACATGTACAGAGTAGCTGCTGCACTGTAAATTCATCCCTTAGCTTGCCATGTACTATCATAGGAAAGTAGGGATGGAAGGGATTTCACCAGGCCATCTATTCCAGCCCCCTGCTTACAGCAGGAGCATCCCTGACTAAATCATCCCAGCCATGTGTCTGTCTAACCTGCTCTTCAGAACTTCCAAGGACAGAGAATCCAGGGTTTCTCTAGACAGCTTGTTCCAATTCTTGACCATAGTCAGACACAGTTCCTCCTAATCTCCAACCTAAATTTCCCCTGCTGCAGCTTGGAGCCATTGCCCTTGTCCTGTCCTCCTACAGCCACAGAGAAAAGCCCATCTCCGTCTTGTCCATAATCGCTCTTTGGATATTTGAAGCCTGTTATCAAATCAGATGTTATAAAAGGCTGTCATCAAACCAGGTGATTCTGGTCCCTCCTATCTAGTTGTGAGTACAGCTTCCTTTACAGACATTTTCTGGCTTGGTAAAAAGTCATAATCAGAAGAGCACCATCTGGCCTCTAGAACTTGCAGGACTGATCTGCTATGAAGACTGTCCTTTTCCATTTTCTCTCCTGGCCAGTAGGGTCTGAAGAAAGATTCTGGGTTTGCCTCCTAAGGGACTAAAATAGCTAAAGTGTAAGAACATTTTCACAGGACTTGGCTATCATCAGGACATTTGTTCTTCCGCAATGAGATGACTTTTTGTTTGAACAGACTTCACATCAGTGAAGACTTGAAGTTTTCCTCTAAATAACTGTGGTTCTAGGAGCATTGCACATAACCTACGTGTATAATGGGGGAGGAGTGTGGGAAGGAGAATGGGAAAAATAAAGGCCAGAGGAGAAGGCAGTTTTGAGTGAGTATTTGGGCTTGATCACTCCTCAACAGGGCAACAACTGTGGGTAGTTCAGCATCCCTTATTACAGCCTGTGCGAAGCGTTACTGACTTCTCTGGCACAACAGCTATTGCAACATACTTCCCAGAAATCTTGGGCACCTTGCCAGAGCAATACACTTAATTGACTTTTAGCAGGAGAATCCAGTGGCGACTGTACCTTGCAGCTGATGATCATTTTTCCTAAATCCTGCAAGTCAAAGTGACTGTTATTCCCGTCTCTCACTTAAGTGTCTCCCCAGTGAAGTGCCTGGAGTCAGCTGTTCCCACAAGTGCTCCCGTGGGGGTGCCAATTCTGTCTCAGTGTGGGACTGAGAGATTTTTCCTCCTTATGTTAGCTCAGTTGACAGCATGCAATAGCTTTTCATTCAGTTATGTAGGATTTTAGGCTGCTAAACACAGACAAAAAAAGAAAGCGGAAACCATGGGCCAAATTCATCTCTAGGTGTAAATATCCTATAATTCAGTGCAGTAGCTCTGAACTTTCGGAGATCAAACTCACAGCAGGATTTGGCCCACTGTGCAACACATCACTGGTGTTTTATTCATGGCTCAAGGTCAATATAGCGCAAGCTAGCAAAGTGTCTGTCAAGAACGACGGGCGGGTGGCAGGGATGGAGCACCACCACCCTGAGCTGCCCCTGCTCCACATCCGGCCATACGCAACCAGCCCCCCCATCCCCTGCTCTGTGTCCGACCCTGTGTGTGCCCCCCACACCTCAGACACACACACACCCAGCCACATCCACCCAACCACATGCCATACACCCACCGAACCACACATCACACACACACATCCAGCCACACACACACAACCACATACCACATACCACACACCACACCCACCCAGCCACATGCCACACACCCACCTACCCACCCACCCAGCCAGACACCACACACACACACCCAGCCACATGCCACACACCCATCCACCCACCCACATGCCCTGCCCCCCCTGTGTGCCCTACAGCTGGCAGGTGCTCGTGACACAGGGAGTGGGGGTGTGGCATATTGATGCAGGGTGCCATGTAGGGAGTGTGCATGGAGGACACAGCCTGTGGCTGTGTGCTGCATTTGGCAGGCACTGCCTGTGTCCCTCATGGCACCCTGTGGTGGCATGCCACACCCTCCCTATGTTCACAAGCCATGTCCCTGCACGGCTGGTCCCCACAGCAGGGAGAACGGCCTGGCCCCGATCCCTTGGCCTCCACCTGTCTGTCTGTCTGTGCTAAGGCTCCAGGGCATGCATGCACAGTTGGCCTGGAGAGTTATGGACAGACAACAGAAGTGGTAAGGTTTTTATTATATTAGAATGTTTTGCAGATCTGACAGTTCTGGCAGGAGCAGAGTTTCAGGTTTTTATACATGGAGTAGCTGTCACATTTCCACAGTGTCAAATCCATTTGTTTCTAGGAGGCATGGAGACACATTTTACAAACAGTGCAAACAAATGGCATCTATTGAAACGTCTTTATCTGAGATCTCCAGAGTGGGACTGTGACTGATTATGACTTCTCTCAATAATCACTAATTCAACATCATAAATAAGGATGATTGCTTCTTGCCAGTAAATAAAGCTGATATTAAAGTTTTGATTACTGGATTTCTAGGGCCAGATTCTATTCACCTATTAGGTGCATAACTAGCCTTAGGGCATGGACACATGTAATAGTTAGAATGGTTTAAATGCAGTTTAAATCTGAAGTGGACAAACATATACACACACTCACATGTTAAACTGATTAAATGGTTCAAAAGTATACCCATAATATCAAGTACTCTTTTGAACCAATTCACTGGAAACTGGGTCAATGTTATGTGTGGGTACCAAGTGTACCATGACACAGGTCTGGTCAATCCTTCAGCCATCCCATACTGCATCATTCCTCCTCCCCTTCCTCACCCACTGCTATAACTGGGTGCTCTGGTATATAGCCAGAACTTTTCTACCCTCTTCTTTTCCTTTTGTTGGCACTTTTTATCCACAAGCTCCCTTGCCCTTCTTGTTCAACAACAGCTATCTTTTTAACAACAACCATTTGTGTCCTCACTTTGTACTCAACTGCAACTCCTCATCATGCTCTCTTCCAGCCCTTGGGAACCCAAACACATGAGTCTAAGCACTGCCCCTTCCCTGGACACCCCAAGTCAGACAAGCACAATGTACAATTTGTTGCACAGGATACTGAACCTCACTAAACTTACGTATGTCTAAGAGATAAGGGAAAGCAGAAGCAAAAATGCTCCCAGACTAGTCCCCTATCCCTGGGACATTCAAAGCATGAGTGCAAGCACACTCACCCACTGCGAGGCTGGGTTCTCACTCTGAATCCCTGGTGTTGGAGCCACATCATTTCAATACCTAAAAGGTGACTGTTTTACCTGGAATGCTAGGGCTTCACATGTGTGGACACCTCTGAGCTACAGCAATTGTGAACAGTGCAATTGTTATGTGTGTCCGCACCATCTGGTGTCTATGCATGATTTTACTCTACTGCTCAAATCCTTGAGCTAATATAAAGATGAGTGGGTCCTCCTTTCCCTCCTCACCACATTTTTGTGACTCAGTCTTAAGGGTAAAATTATGGTTTATTACAAAGGTAGATACCAGAGTGCGCTGCTGACCACATCAGCTCCTTCTTGTGCTGAGGTTAAAGAAACAAACAGGGGAGTCCTGTTGGGCCCCAGTAGTCTGCAAATGAGACACCTCTACCTTTACAGAGGTAGATAAATTAACGGATTGTCAGAATTTGAACAGAGTGGAATAGAACTGTTCTTAGGTTCCTAAGTCCACTTAGATGCCTAATATTGGTTGAACAGAAACTGGCAGTTATCCACACACATCACTTATGAACAGGATAACACGCCAAAGACAGGAATTAGTTCTCTAAATGGGTCTAGGACAACCATAGAATCTAAAATGAGAATAGACTATGATATCTACATGCCATCAGACTTAGGGATACGCGCTCTTGTGAATTAAGCACTGTTCAATTATTTGTTTCTAAACCTCACAACCAACCTTGGAAAATGGAGAGATGAGCCAGGGCAAAGAAAAGAGACAAAAATCCTGGCAGTTTCTATATTGTAGACATCAACATTATCAACTGTTTTGGGTTGGTAGTGAAAAGCCAATGATATAGCAACAGTAGTTTCTGCAGCACCAAGTAGTAGGGAACAACGATTAGCAGTCTAACACTGCTCCTGTGCTTGAGGTTCAGAGTCTGAGGGAGCATGGAGGAGTCATAGAATCATAGAAGTAGGGTTGAAAGGGACCTTGTAGATCTTCAAGTCTGACAGGACAGATCTACAAGATCTACAAGATCAGAAGGGAAACTGGGCTCAAGTGACCCCAGCCAGGTAGGCATGGAGCCGCTTCTTAAAGACCCCCAGGGTTGGAGCCAGCACCACTTCCCTTGGAAGTTGGTTCCAGATCCTAGCTGCCCTGACTGTGAAGTAGTTCTTACGGATGTCTAATCTGAACCTACTCTTCAACAACTTGTGGCCGTTATTCCTTGTTTTCCCGGGAGGCGTTAGGGGAAACAAGGTCTCCCCCAAACCCTTCTGGTCCCCCCTAGTGAGTTTGTAGACGGTCACCAAGACCCCCTCAGCCTTCTCTTGTGAAGGCTGAACAGGTTCAGGTCCCGTAGCCTTTCATTGTAGGGTCTGCCCTGCTGTCCCCGGATCATGCGGGTGGCCCTTCTCTGGACCCTCTCAATGTTGTCCACATCCCTCTTGAAGTGGGGTGCCCAGAACTGGACACAGTACTCCAGCTG
>JAGPOW010000261.1:14455050-14471795 GCA_030014935.1 Caiman crocodilus
CCTCTCAATGTTGTCCACATCCCTCTTGAAGTGGGGTGCCCAGAACTGGACACAGTACTCCAGCTGTGGCCTGACCAGTGTTGCATAGAGGGGGAGGATTACCCCCTTGGCCTTACTTGAGATGCACCTGAGTCTTTGGAGACAGGTCAGGTTCATTCATAACCAGTGGATCCAGGGCTATATGGATTCCACAGGTCTCCCTCCTCCTACATTCCCCACGTCTCCTTTTTGTTCTACCACTGTTTTTACTGTTGAGTGCAGCATGGGCGACTGGTGCCACCTTAGTCAGGGTGGGGCATGTGCCCCAATGACCAGTCAGTGACCAGGGGGGGAGTCCCCCACAGACGTTCTCACCAACTGGGGTTTCTCTCTGCGGACGACTGTGCTGACAGGGGAGAAGCTGCAGTGCTCCTGGAAGTGGCCACGGCGCTCCCAGAAGTGACCACAGCACTTCATCCGGCAATCCCACGCCCTCACTGGTGTTTGCATGGGGGGCACCAGCATTCTTGCCTGCCCCCACTGCCAGTTGCCTAAGGGATAAGAGTGACATATCGGGGGTGCACCAGCACTCTCAGGGGGTACACATGCACCCACTACGTGTCGCCACTGGGGTGCAACAGCTACAGAGACTATGGTACAGTTTGCAGAGGTTATTGAAGAAAACTCAACTTCTGTCCCTCTGACCTCCTTGCAAAATTGCCCTACACATTTACTGGGTATGAGAGGATATGGGCTTATAAACACAAGAAACTGAATTTTCTCCATCTACAATACAGGGCTATGCATGTCACCTTTGTGTACAAATCACTATACAAAAGCAGACAGAAATCATTTGACCTTGGGCACCAAGCTTAACCAACTGTACAAAGGAACAAAAATGATTTTTAATTGGAAAAGAGAACAATTTAATAAAACATGGAACCTGGTACAGTCTCATAACTATTAAACAACACAACTGAATAAAACTTTATAGGAATTATGCCATATTGTCTCAAATGAGTGAGAACTAAGATATTACTGTAATATTACTATATACTATACTATATTACTATAATACCTACTAAATGTATACTTTGCATCGGTCTTTCACCAGTCCCATGGGAGGCCTCTGCTCATTATGGGACAGGGAGGTCCAAGTGAGGGAGATTCCTTGCCCTCCATCAATGCTGACCTCATGGAGGAACCTCAAGAGGCTGGACACCTTCAAGTCAGCTTGCCCAGAAAATTTACACCCCAGGGTACTCAAGGAGCTGGCAGGCATCACAGCTCAGCCCCTGCACAGATCTTCAAGAACTCCTGGTGCTCTGGTGAAGTGCCTAAAGACTGGAAGAAGGCCAATGTGGTGCTTATCTTCAAGAATGGGAGAAAACTGCATCCAGCAAACTACAGCCCCATCAGCCTGATCTCTATCCTGGAAAAGATTATTAAAGAGGCGATTCTTAACCAACTGGCCAATGGAAACATCCTGAAGGATAGCCAGCATGGGTTTGTTGCAGGTAGGTCTTGCTTGACCAATTTTATTCCTTTCATGACTAGGTGACCTATCACCTGGATAAGGGAGAAGAGATTGAAGTTGTATATCTTGACTTTAAAAAAGCCTTTTGTAGCCGCCGGGCGTCGAACATCTTACCTCGGGCCTCTTTGCCCCGAGGTTTTGTAGATATCCGGCTGGTCATCGCAGGAAGCCTTGGGGCAGGTCTCTTTCCGCTCCGGGGTCTGCCCCTTCTCTCCTGCCACGACTTTGATCTTCCAGTGGGTGGAGCTTCCCTCCGGGTGGCTATCCCCTCTGGCTACCTGCAGTCGGGATCTTCTGTGAGGCTCCTCCACCCCTTTCATCTCGCCCTTACCCTGCCCGGCGGTTCCAGGTGTTCTTGCTGCTACTTTCTGTGGCCGCCACCAACGTGGAAGGTTTTCCTCCCCACCTACCTCCACACCGCAGCCCCTTCTTATCCGGGGTAACACAAACCAAAAGAAAACTCTGCTGAACTTAAACACAGCTTGCTGCCTACCAACAACGGGGCCTCTGCCCCTTTGTCCCCCTATCAAGTGACTCCTCGTGACTCAGCCGGCTAGCCCTCACTCTCCGGGCCGGCTACCCACCACTCCTTGCCCTGCTCTCACTGGTGTAACCTCCTTCCAGGGTTCTCCTGGATGCGGATCCCTCTCTCAGGGTCCCCTCCGCCCTGCCGTCCCTCCCCGGGTCTTCCCAGGGCTGCAGCCTCTCTCCCGGATCCTACCCACAACCACAGTCCTCTCTCTGGGTCTTCCTTGGGTCGCGGATCTCCCCACACTGCCACGGCTCTCTCCCCACTCTTTCCTAGCTCACCCGCTGCAGCTGTGCTGCCCTCCGATGTCCGCTCTTCTCCATGCTCTCCGCAGCCTCCGGGTGGCTCGTCTGCCGTTGGTCCCACCGTTCGGCGTCCTCTGGGCTCTCTGTCTTGGCCGGTGTACGTGCCTGCAGCTGGCCCTGGTGTCCTGCACCCTCCGGGCTGGCTCTTTAGCCTGGAGCATGCATCGGCAGCTGGCTCCGGCAAGCCGCGCCTCCCAGGCTCGCTCTCCTGCTTGAAGCCTGCTCCACTCGCTCTGCAACTCCAGCCGCTTCTGCCACGGCCTCCGCCCGGCAGCCACGTGCTCCTCCTCGTCCTGGTTGCGGCCTCTTCCTTTATTCTCTCCAGCCGGTGCCTCGGGCTGACGTCACCCGCCGTCCGCAGGTGTTCCACGCTGTCGTCCCAGCCGCGTGCGGGATTCTTCGGCGATCCTAACGTGAGTAACTGCCATTTTCCTTTTCTTCCCTCTTGGTCTCCGCCACCCGCCTCTGACTCCGTGGCTCCTTTGGGGAGCTTCTGCGTGCCCCCAGGACTTCTCCCCCTGTGACACCTTTGATCTGGTATCCCATGATCACCTCTTGGCAAAACTGGCCAACTGCAGCCTTGGGTCCACTATGATCTGCTGGCTGGGGAATTGGCTCTGTGGTTGGACGAAGTAGTGGTTGATGGAAGTCAATTGTCATGGTGCCCTGTGACCAGTGGGGTCCCTTAAGGCTCTGTCCTTGGACCTGTATTGCTCAACATATTCGTTAATGATGTGGACACTGGAGTCAGAAGTGGACTGGCCAAGTTTGCCGATGATACCAAACCTTGGGGTAAAGCATCCACACCTGAGGACAGGCGAGTGATCCAGGCTGACCTGGATAGGCTCAGCAAATGGGTGGACAAGAACCCCATGGTGTTTAGTACTGAAAAATGCAAGGTTCTGCACCTTGGGAGGAAAAACCTGCAACATCCTTATAGGTTCGGCAGTGCTACACTGGCTAGGATTTTGGATGAAAGGGACTTGGGGGTCATGATTGACCACAAGATGAATGTAAGCCTTCAGTGTGATGCTGCAGCTAGTAAAGTGAGCAAAACACTGGCTTACTTCCATAGATGCTTCTCAAGCAAATCCCAGGACATCATTCTCCTCTTGTACTCAGCCTTGGTGAGGCCACAGATGGAGTACTGCATCCGGTTTTGGGCTCCACAATTCAAAAAGGATGTGCAGAAGCTTGAGAGAATGCAGAGACGAGCCATGCACGTGATCAAAGATGAGGAAAACAGACCTTATGATGAGAGGCTGAGAACTTTGGGACTCTTCAGCCTGAAAAAGAACAGGCTCAGGGGTGATCTGATGGACACCTATAAGTTTATAAGGGGTGTCCACCAGGATCTGGGGGAATGTTTGTTCACCAGAGTGCCCCAAAGGACAACAAGGTTGAACAGTTATAAACTCCTGCAATACCATTTCAGGTTGGACATAAGGAAGAATTTCTTTACTGTCTGAGCCCCCATGGTCTGAAATAGCCTGCCACCAGAGATGGTTCAAGTATCTACTTTGAACGCCTTCAAAAGAAAATTGGATGCTTACCTTGCTGGGATCCTATGACCCCAGCTGACTTCCTGCCCCTGGGGCAGGGGGCTGGACTTGATGATCTTCCAAGGTTCCTTCCAGTCCTAATGTCTATGAAATCACACTACTGTTTTGTGCATGTAATGATCATTTCCTAGCTTCCTTTGGAGCAGCAGTATAGGCTATAAATGAGGGCAGAATACTGGACTGGATGAACTACTGATCTGTCTAATCAGAAATTTCTTTCCTTTATCTATCTAGAAGTTTATGTGAGTTCAGCATTAAATCCCAAAACGGGAATAGCATAACCAATCATATTTTTGCAGCTAAATCCAAAGTGGTGCAACACCCATTGAGACATATGGAAAAAATTCCAGGCTGACAAATTCCACCTGGAATACCGCATATATTGACATAATTAAGTAAACTGATCTATGTTTTAAAAAAAAGTAACTACTGATTTTTGAATGCTTCAGTTTGGGGGCATCTAATTTGAGATACGTTAGAAGGCTTTGAGAGTTGAACATGAATGTTTCCAGATGGAGAGAGTTCTTGCTCTGACAGACCACTTAAAATACTGATCTTTTGTCCTTAGTTAATTAATAAAAGAGACTCTTGTTGAGTACCTCATTGGTACTCACAAGTCGTACTGCTTCTGCTTATGGATAGTCTGTGATAATTTAAGTGGGAGGTAAGATGCTTAGAAGATTGTTGATGGGGGGTTAGTGCCAAATCTGACCACTGCATTATAAAAATATTTTAAAACCGTATGCTTTTGTGGTGTGGCACAACGCCAGATAAGTCTCAGTCAGTGGATTTGTTTGACAGTCTGGTTACGTTGGCTGCCTTAATTGGCGGTCGATGCGTGTCCTTTTCATTGTCAAGATATATCCTGTTATTTTGTGGATAAGACTGACTTAGACCGAGCAGTTCATTTGCTGGATAGAGGGTAGAGGGTGAGCTTTGAATGGATGAATAGTAAGTCTGCTGTGCTTGAGCTGAAGCCAGTGGCATTCATTGAGGTACTACAAGTGTTAGGAATAAATTTAGCACACAGTATGCTTTGTTCTGTGTTCTTCCTGGCTGGTGGAGAAGTAATTAAGTCCATAGCGGGTAGAGATGGCAAAACCTCCTATTCAGTGTGATGTATAGGCAAGCATCTCGTAAAGCAGCCATGGTACGATCCCCATTCAAAAGCCTAGCTCCACTTCATACAGGGCAGGTTGGTTACACATGTGAAACTGTGTTAATGTTTAAGGACTAGATATTGCTGTCAGAGAGTCCTACCCTTGCGTAATTAGGTCCCCTACCCTGATTCCTTTAGATAGAATCAGCTATGATTTCAAGTTCTCAATAGTATTATTTCATCCAGAAGCACAATGAACAAACTAATCAAAGCACAACATACAAAACAAAGAACCCACCCCAAACCTGTCTTCCTCCAGAAAATAAGGACACATTCAGACAAGCGTGAACATGTGGTATGCGGCAGCACAGACCTGTCTGTGGTGACACACACCACACCCGTTGCACATCCAGGCATTCCTCCCATTGCTAGTTTTTAGCATGGAGTATTTTTGGCCTTGGGAGATCCCGGGGTCAATAAAACCCTGCCTAAAAAAAAAGCAGGGTGGCGTGCATGATGGCCTGGCCAAAACCAGAGCTTGGCTGGCTGAAGCCATGCTCTGGCTACCTGTTAAGCTCCTTGATGCAAGATGGCCATGGCTGCAGGTCCTGGAGACCCCCAGGACCCAGGCAAGGCTTCTGGGGTTAGCAAAGTTGCTGGCCCCAGCCTCCCGTACTCCACCCGCGGGAATGTGCTGCACACCAGAGCGTGTGTAGCGCTGGCGTTCTCCAAGGGCAAGAAGCAGCAGCATACATTGTGCCACTGCTGTTTGTCCCTGGGGAAACGCATATTCCCGCTCATGGGGACGTGCCCTAAGAGAGCAAAAATTCTTACTCTGTGCTTTCCACACACTGTCTATCTCTTCTCAGCCCTCTGCTCTTAACTCTCTTTGTGGCTCCAACCTCATTAACTGGTCATGAGTTCTGGTTGGTTTCTAGTCTTAGCTAGGCCCTTAGCTGCTGATCATCTGCAGCTGGGTTTCAAATCCCTGAAGGCTCAGCACCTCCTTAAACCTTGTAAAAAAGGGGGATACCTGATGTTGTGGAGCTGATTCTACTTCACCAGCTGTTAGCTGAAGTCTGGGATGTCAGGGGTTATCCGAGCTTTGCTGGGTTGTGACCAGAATGCACCATTCTCTGGCAAGCCTCAGCTTGTAGAACAGCCCTTAGGTGGCAACTCTTACAGGCAAAAGTGAATGCAGCCTTGAGGTTGCAGCCCAGGATATGACTTTGATTGAACAGACGAACTCTCTTGCATTTCATTTTTTGATCTACGACAATTAAATGAATGTTCTTGCTGATTCACTCAGTCCAATGCACAAGAGAGGAAAAAATATTTACATCAGAGGTTCATTCATTCAAACTATGAGTCATATGAGTGGCAATTACTCACATGAACGCAGCGTGTCCATTAACTTCAAAGACGCTACTCACATAAGTAAAATTTGGAAGAGTAGGCCTTATGTATGTAATAGCCTAAAAAAAGTGAGAAAAATAAGAACTGTCTTTTCTAATATTCCCTTTCTTTTTTATTTATTTATACTTATATAAACACTGATTAACACAGATGGATTTAATAACATTTTCACATCTGATCTGAATACATTTTTGTGTGGTAACTTGTAATATTTTGCCCTTGAAATGTTAAAAAAAGAGTCTCTAAAAAAATCCAATTTCCTTTAAAGAAAAAAGAGGTTTTATTTATCATCGTTCATTTTAAAAAAAGAAAAGAAAAGAAAAAGGCTTTTGTGGGCAGCTTTTGAGCATACTCCTTAGCTGAACTGCTTTTAAGTTCAGAAACAAAGATGTAACTCCAGAAACCAAATCCTAATCAACACATGTAGAGCATTACACTCCCAAGTTATTTTCATTATGTATGAGATGGAATAAATATTAATACTAACCCTGGGGAAGAGTCTTTAAGAAAAGACTTTAAAATGATGTCGGTATAGGCAAGCACTGTGACAATGAATTCATTGTCAAGCCTTAAATCACTTTTTAAGAAGTCAACTTAATCAGGAAATGCTAGCAGCTATTTCCACAAAGAAACATTTCAGGCATTATACCCAACTTGCTACAGTGGAAATGCTTAGAGAAATTCTCAGTCATTCAAACTCTGGGTCATTACTCCAGGGTTCCCTATATTACCTGGGCTCCAGCGAACTTATGGCAACATGGCCATGAATGATAAAGTTAATTAATATATTTTAAAATAGCACACAACTTAATTATTCCTACTTTTCTCAGCAGTATTAAATAGTGAATTTAAAATTCCTTTCTTTAAACTGTACTAATCAGACACCAAGGAAGATATTTTAGTTATCTCGAGAGAGAGGAAATTATAGGCTTTGCGTAAATTTTTCAGCTGGGTAGAAACTAGTTACATTTTTAGAAAAGCAGAAAAACATTTTCCAAAACAAAATATTCTTTTCTGTCATTGAGAAAATCTCAGGCCAAGAACCTTTAGAAACGTGAATGGTAACTTTCAGCGTCTGTGTTTTAGAGGCTTAGTATAAGTAACAATGCTTATTACTACTGGATGGTAAGCTCCTTGGGACCAGGAACATTTTTTTGTTATGTATTTATAAAAAGGATTGCAGGCAACTTTAGTACAAATAAAGAATAAAAATAGAAAGCAGAGTAGATGTAGTTTGTGGTACTGGGTGAGCTGGGAACTCCATGTCAGGAGAAAAACATACTAAGGGATACTCCATGGCCCACAGAAATGACAATCTAGATGGACAAGATAAAGTATTATTTCCAGCCTTTTACAGAGGAATAATTAAAACCTGTAGAGACTATGGCTCAGGAAATGCTTCAAAAAGAACTTAGAGCGAGATCCAGACTGTCATGAACGTGCTGTCAATTAGGTCACTTAAAAATGGGTTTATTGCTCCAGGAAGAGAATCTGAATTGGTATAAGTGCCTCTGAAGAGCAATGCTGGGGCCCTAGGTACTCAGCAGGAACATGCAAAGCCAGTCAGTCCTAGTGGCCTGTCTGATCTCCTGTCCCTCCTTGGAAATCAAGCACCTGCCTTAGGGCTGCATATTAGGTACTTCCATTGATTCATACCTGCAGCACAATCACCTAATTGACTGGTGGTGATAGTGCCCATCTTTTACATAATAGCCTACTCATTACAGCAGTGACACTGGAAACAGGAGATCTTCCTTAGTCCACAAGGCTATAGACCCTTCTCAGTGTGAAAGGATTTAAACCGATATCACCATCCTCCTAAAAGTGTGTCCTAACCATCAATGTATACCATGATCTGGGTAGAGACATCCCACACTCTTCCCACTTAAACTGGGTAATTGGGGAGCAAGGAATGTTTGAGTCGTGGTGCCAGAATGAAAGCCAGCAAGGGGAGCATAACTCTATAGCACAGTGATGAAAGCAATCAGCCAGAGGAGGGGAGTCCTAGGCTCTCATCTCACTCTCAGGACTATTTATGCATTAAATTAGGCAGTCACGAGCTAAGAAAAATCCTGATATGGCACCGCAGGAGGGATAGACAAGGATTACTTACTTTTTAACCTCACCTATAGGTGTAGCAGGGACCTGGCCAAGCCCCTTACTCACCAGGGTGAGAACCACTGGCATGTTCCCCAAGCGGTGGACTCCCATCTGGGCATGCAGAGAAGTGGCGATGCCATCAGGCGACAGCATGCTTCACCATGCCACCATTCCCTGGCAGGGCAGGCAGCTGGCAGGCAGTGGGGTCTCCCCAGGTGCACCCTCCAGGCTGTGGTGAGAGCTAGAACTCCAGCTACAAATGGACACAGGCCCCAGCCTGAGAAGAGAGCAGGTACCTGGCACAGAAAATGCTGTCTAGGGCCCAGAAGCTGCAGGTGTAGGGGCTGATGAGCCCCTCTGGGGCTATCAATACCTAGTGGCAGCAGGACACACGGGAGTCAGCAGGGACATGGGTTGGCCCAAACCAACCTGGAACTCCTCACATAAGGCAGGACCAACCCCTAAAGGGGTGGGGAGGGGACACCAGTGTGTGCACTTGTTTATGCTACATCCCTCCACCAGAGCTGAAGACTTGGGACCATCGAGCATTGGCTCTGTCTACAGAACGCTGACTGCTACTCAGCCACAGGAGTTCAGGTACCTTTAGGGGTTCCATAGGGGTTCATAATACCCATGGCCCCAGATTACCCAAAGGGCTTAGCTCAGGAAAGACCAGCCCACTCAGAGTGGGCTCATAGCAAGGCCAAACCCTGAAAAGCCATGACTGCCTGAATAAAGATGGCAGAGACATGCTGCTGGGCTGAAGCAAGGCCTGAAGCAGGTACAGATACTATTAATGAAGTTATATTAGTTTATTCCTTTTCTTATTCAGGCCAGACACCATGCCACTGACCGCAGAACTTTGGCAAGACTGGAGGACTCAGCCAATGTACACTGACCCCAGGTGGCATGGTTTTCTTTTATCACAGACCCTTCTGCCTAAAATCAAAACCAGATGCCCAGTAAGGCCAGGTGTCTACTCCAAGCACCAACAAGAACACCCAAGTGGAAGGGGGTGGGGTGTAGGGGAGGTGGAGCCCCACAGAAGACTCTTGGACATTGTGACCCATGCCAATGTCAGTAGACCTTATATAATCAGGTAACACATCCTGACACTTTTCCCAGTTCCATCAAGTCATAGTGGGCAAGATATGAAAATGGGAGAGCAGGATACCTGTTGAGCATCGGGCACTCAGGCTCCACCCTGGTGTGGCCGCTTGGCTTGGGTCTCTCTACAGTGGGATTCTCCTTATCGGTGGCATACAGAATCATACTCTCTCTCTCTGGCCCCATGATTCTTATACTCTTGGCTCATTAATTTTTTGAATTTAGCTCCAATTAGAGCTGTAATGCTGGGAACCTCAGTGAATCCCCCCTGGATACTGCATTTTACACAGACTGCAATTAAGAGAACCATAAATACTTCAGTATATATAAAACACAAAGACGCCTAACTTGTTAAAGCAAAGTACACAGGGCCAAATTCATCTTTATGGAACAGAAACTGGATCATACCTGGTACCAGTTGGCTGCATTTCGTATAATGTATGTGGATTAAACATTTCAGTGATATTTCCAATTACTTAAGCTCAGGGAGGAACCAAAATGTGAGACAAAGATCCTAAATAAGGTACACAAAAATGATTTACATCGGAACTCCTTGGGGGTTCCTTCCTTTAGCGTAAATAACTCTTTAACCTCTGTTTTATGGTTCAGTGTTTTTGATGGAAATAACTTTCAGCAGTAAAAGTGAGGGGCACCTCATTTGTGTGTTATGTAAATAATTTTGCCCCTAGAAGTGATGTCCCTCAAAGTGCAGGGTATGTGCAGCACATGTCAAAACAGACTGAAGGAATAAATTACTTAAACTGCAACAAACCTAAGTAATCATACCTGAAAAAGTGACGTATGTAACGGGGGTGAAATAAATGATTGCCAATCTTCACAGTGGTTCTTAAAGGAATTTACCATGAGACCAATATTACACATTTATTCTGGTTCAAGGAACTATACAAAACATAAAAGAAGCTTTTAATCAAGAGTATAATGTACAAACTAACCATCTCTCAAAGACCCTGATATTAAAACATATCCTGTGTTTTGAAATTTGTGTACTGATTTTCTATTTTATTCTAGGGCCGTAGGCTGCTAATCTTAGAAACAAAGTCCTTCAAAAAAAAAAAAGCTCTGTTTCAAATAGGGAAACCCAATGGCCTGTGTTATACAAGAGGTCAAACTACATGATTACTAGAGTCTCTTCAGGCTTGATTAGCTATGAACCCATGAGAAGGGTAATGATGGTTTCAGGGGAGGTAACATCATCTCCAGAATTATACTGGGGATTGGGACTTGGTTACCATTTCAGTTACTTAGGGTAGCTAGTCTTAGGCAAGTTACTTTCCCTCTGCCTCATTTTCCCACATCATAAATGGGAAAAAACAAGAGATTTGTTAATAAAAACATTATAATAGAAGTGTCAATGATGGTATTTATAAAATGTACACAGCTATTTCTAATCAACTCTCTAGCAGAGAAATTCTACAGTCAGTGTATAAATTTCCATACCTGAATGCGCATAAATAATTTACTATCCACTTTTAAAATGTAAACATAGATAATTGGGAAAAATATTGCACACAAATCTTAGCCAGGGTTGGTATACTGTAGTCATATCTTAACTGAAATATTTAATTGAATTTTGATCAGCTATTCTAAAAATGGGCGCTTTCACATCTAAAACAATTAGATCTTCCTTTCTGGGGGCAAAGCCCCTTCTTTATATCAGAGTCTGATCAAAAAGATATACTCTTTTCTAAGGACACAGGCTTCCCGGCGTTTAGATATTATGACTTTTTAGGACCCAACCCTGAATCTAATCTTTGCAGGTGGATCTTTAACTGAGGTCAATGGAGCCTGCACATTTACATAGTTCTTTTTCACAAGAGGCAGGAACAAAAACTTGGATAGTTCACTGAAAGACAAGCAGACATGTATATTCTTGCTCCTTTCATTAATTTCCAGGTGGTGTAATTTCTAATGTGGCAAATTAAATGAATACCTATAAATAATTAATTAAGTAAAGTAATGAAGTGATATCTCGACTGCAATGGAATTTTAGAGAATGCATTTTCAGTTTCCCTTTCCTTATCATCCTAACTTCAAAGAGCATTGTCCTCCATACTAAGAAGTAGTACATCAGGGGAACATTTTTTTCCTTCTTGGTCCTCCAGCTCAGAGTCTTGAATGTGCTCTCAAAAAGGGGGCTGTACTTGAACAAGTTGGCTGGAGTTAAAACACTGAATATAGCATGTGTGCCTCCTTGTTTAATGGAATTCATTACAGGAAAAGGCTTGGTGGCATCCCCACCCTCCAGTCTGATAGTCATGCCATTGTGGCATTGCTTCTGCGTAGTTATACATTAGGCAGGACGTCCAAGATTAGAGATTATCTTCCACAAGCCTTCTCTGCTCACAGAATCCAATGATCTATGCAGATCAACTAACAGCTATTTATCTTTTCTTTCCTTTCACGTTGCAAAGGGTCTGTTGAAAGAGAATTCAAGATGAATGTAAAATTGGGTGTGACACTTATGTAGGTCAGCAGGGACTTTGTTCTGAGGGCTCAAATGAACCTAGTGAAATTACTGGATCGGATAATTGGTCTCCTGCTTTAGAAGTTCAGGGCAACCAGAAAACTGTCATAACTGGCTAATCGGGGAATCCCATGGCGGTCCACCTAGATCTTAATGCACAATGTGGGTGAGAAGAAAGGAGGCATCGTTAAGACACTGATGGAAGCTAGGTGCAAAGTAAAGCAGGAGAGAGCTTGCCAGCTGCGTGACCTGGGGAGGTGGAAAGGTAACTTAACACTTGGCTCTAGAAGCATTTCGAATCAATTTCTATATACTTTTTTGCTTCAGCTTTGTAACATTTTCCCAATGTTCAACTGTGAATCACTTGCTGACTTGGTAATCCTACCCTGAAGCTGAAATTTAGCTTGGTTTACTTTTACTAGCACACAATTTGCACAGCAATAGTTTGAAGTTCCAACACAATAATTGACAATTAGAGTAACTCACTGAAGTATAACATTTTATAGAGATTAGTGTATTGCATGTGCTTCAAGAATAGACCAGGTTTCCTGTCTCTGCTAAACAGGGTAAACTAATAATTGCACTATGCAATACAGATCAAAGTCAAATTCCACTCACAGATTAAAAGAAAAGGAGAAGGAGGAAAAAAATTAAAGATCTAATAGGAAATCTAAATCTGTCTCTCATACATGAGGACAGGGGTCCTCAAAGACACTTAAAATAGTTGGGCCCTTCAATACCTGGATCTTGACTCTCTTTTCTGAATGTCACACTGCTAAAGTTTTTTGGCTTTCTAAAGCCATGTAAAATTTCATTTTCTCCTCAGAACTGAATGCAATTTCTAAGGTGAAAGCACCTGTTGAGGAAATGCGGTGTCCTGCACCCCAAAAGAATACTGATTTAAGAGTCAAAGGTCTAAGCTGTCCACCTCGGCCAACATCACCGCCAGAATTTAAATGCATGGAAATGCTATGAGAATTTTCCTGGACTCGCTACACTCACAAGGGGCATTTCTGCTAAAATGAATGACCAGCAGGGATTTCATTTCTTCAGACTTCTCCCATTGGCCAGATGATTTGGCTTCCAGCAATGAGAAACAAGGAGACCTGTTACATTAATTAACTATCTGGGTTACCTAAAACATCTAAGAAATATGTAGAAGTCACTGTTGAGCCAGAAGCTGGAAGAAGTGACATTAGCATAGATGAAGAAAAGTATACTTTTGCTTTTGGCAGGAGAATCTGATTTGGTGGAGGGACCAAACAGTGTAGAGATGAAGGTGAAAGACACTTACAACCAAGTAATTAGTACAAGGCTACAGAAATTTGCAATATAATTCGAGATATCATTGCTTTTCAAACATTCACTCCCCTTTCCCTTAAATATTATACTCTTAGGTGGTAAAGAAAAGGTTTTAACAAGCTTCCAGATCAAACTCTAATTCTTGTCTCTATTCCCCACTGGAACAATGGAAGTAAAATGTTAAGTGACTGCTTTAAACACAACATTTTGTGCCCAGGAAAAAACCAAACCAGTTTACTTTTATGACTGAGGGCTGACCAAGTAAGTCACAAGTGGTGAAGCATAGAGAAACTGTGAACCAATTATACAAGGTTGTATGCACACAGAGTAAAAATAAATTGGTTGTTTCAATCCCCGTCATGTTTTGTGCAAGATTTATACTAAGTCCTGTTCTTTCTTTATACTTATTATAATGTTTTCAATACTTTCAATTACTGATAGTAGCTAGTGTCCTTGGTTTGGTACCTGCAGTAATTTTGTACCCCACTGCTGTCATGTTGACAGATCTTTCCAGCATTAGTCGTAATAAATAATGCTGTGCAATGTTACAGCTGCTCTCATCTAATGATCACAAAGCATTGTATAAATGTTAAATAGGCCTCATATCTTCCCTTTCTATGTGTGACGTAGCTCAGTGTTACAACTGCAAAACAGATCCCTGCAGACTTGGTGCATCTACACAAGATGCTAACTGTGCAGTAGTCTAATAATGCAGCGCAGCAGCTCATCACAGCACAAAGAGTAGCTTCACTAAAAAGAAGTATGATGGTTGGTGCTACTGCGCAGTTACACTGGTTGCTATGCATTAAGTTAGTACTTAATTATACAAATACTAAACTTAATGCATAGTAAATACAGGACATTTCATAGATTTCATAGATTTTATAGACATTCAGGCTGGAAGAGACCCCAGAGGATCATCGAGTCCAGCCCTCTGCCCCAGGGGCAGGAAGTCAGCAGGGATCATATGATACCAGCAAGATAAACATCCCAAAGTTTCTTGAAGGCATTCAAAGTGGGTGCTTGAACCACCTTTGGAGGCAGTCTATTCTAAACCTTGGGGGCTCAGACAGTAAAGAAGTTTTTCCTTATGTCCAGCCTGAATCAGTCACAGAGGAGTTTGTGACCATTCAACCTTGTCATCCCTTAGGGTGCTCTGATGAACAGATGTTCCCCCAGGTCCTGGTGAGCACCCCTCATAAACTTATAGGTGGCCACAAGATTGCCCCTGAGCCTGCACTTTTCCAGGCTGAAGAGTCCCGTGGATCTCAGCCTCTTGTCATAAGGCCTGTTTTCCTGACCTCTGATCATGAACATGGCTCTCCTCCGCACCCCCTCAAGCTTCTCCACATCCTTTTTGAATTGTGGAGCCCAAAACAGTTGCGGCCTCACCAAGGCCGAGTACAAGGGGAGAATGACGTCCCAGGATTTGTTTGAGAAGCATCTGTGGATGCAATCCAGTGTTTTGCTCACTTTACTAGCTGCAGCAGACATTAATGAATGTGTAGACATGCCCACTAAGAATGAGAGACAAAGTCTGATCCTGGCTGGTACAGGTGCCTCAAAGATAGAGCAATATGTATAGCTTTTCTACTATAGGTATTGTAAATAAAGTGAACTACGATAAATTATTGGTTGTGTGCAGCTTCCATCCATTATTTCTGTTAAGACCACACATGCTGGAGTCCATACATTTCTAGCCACTTGCATCATGTAAAAAATGCACACACTCAGCGGTCGCCATTTGCAAGAAAACAATGTCATCACAGCAGCTGTGTAGATATTCGTTATCAGACAAATGTCTAAAGATTTTAGTAGCATCCACTAACCTACATTAAAATCACCATTTATCCATCACAGTACTTAAAATGCTCCTGGTAACATTAATACTTTACTCCCCATTTTTAAAACCATTCCACACACGCCAATCCCTCGATACAGATCAGAGGAAGTTTCCGTAGCTCACTGTCTCCAGAATCCATTGGAACAGCCAACGATCAGAAGACACAAGGGAGTCTTGGTCATGCCTTGTACATTAACCATCTGGAAAGGGGATGAACCAAAGTTTCTTTAACTAGCTCTACAGCACTTGGGGATATCCCCCTTTATAGGGAGATCTGCCAGGGCCTGGGTGCAGTGCTGGGATTTTTTAAAGATGGGGTGTTGGGGTGTTCAGATAGAGACATTATAATGGGGGCCCAATTTCCAGAAAGTGCTGAGCAGCCACCCTTTAAACCTAGGGCCGTTTCAAGTATCTCAAGCAAGGCATCCAAAAGCTGCACCCCTTGACATCACTATTCATTTCTGAGGATTTTGGTCCATGTATTAGACAAGCAGTGTCCAACTGGCAGCCCACAGGCCACATACAGACTATGAGGAGTTAATATATAGTCCTTGGGCTCCTGATATGGCCAACACTCCCCTCCCCCCCCGCTTTCTTGTTTCTAACCCTCTGTCCTTTAGCTCCCATTTCCTGCCCCCGCCACTGGGGGCAAAGCAGAGTGACACAACACATGGGGCCAAAGGAGCCCATAGTCAGTGTGCTTGGGAAGGTCTAGAGACCCCATGTGGCCTGTGGGTGCCCATGTGGTACCCTTGGGGGTAGACCATTGGTGCATTGGAAGGGAGGGCACATAGCACAGCACAGGGGTGCTAGTATGGCAGAGCACGTGGCCCCCGTAGCTGAAGTTTGCCTGCTTTTGTCAAATTGCCCCCTGCCCCCAAGTTTTGGGAAAATAAATCCAGACATTTGGACATTTCTTGAAGCAAAACATTTTGCTTTTGATTTTTCAATCTGAAATATTTTGCTTAAAAATATGGTTTTTTAAAATTTTTTAAATACAAAATAATCTTTATCTTACCTTGTAGCCTTTGCACATGGTCTCTTGTTGCTCAAGTGGAGACGTATAAATCAGCCTGAAGACCGCTTTTCTCAGCCCAAACATAGGCAGAAGAAAGAAGAAGTAAGATGCAAAAGAGCAGGAAACCAGGAACAAAAACTGGGATTATTGCTGGTGAACTCCCTGTGTTTGGACCTGTGGTGCTCAGATTAATCTCAAACATGCTCCATGGAGCTTTAGGAAACTAGGAGAAGATGTGATCGTGGGCTCTGAAAATCAGTAGAGCTTCTGGGCTTGGGTTTGATGGCCAACAGGGATCAAGCGTAGGGGTTTTCAATGTAGCTAGTTAGTGGATTTGGGCATCATGATAGCAATAACTAGCAATGGAAAATACTCTGTGGGCACATCTACATGAGACACTACAGTGGTCACTGTGCATTTGTTTACTACTTGTACAATCAAGTACTAAATAAATGCACACAAA
>JAGPOW010000261.1:14472312-14529968 GCA_030014935.1 Caiman crocodilus
TGAGTTTGAAGGACTGTGAGCAAACCAAACAATATTACATGCAGAGCTCTTGCCTTCCTTGCATAGCGAATGGGGATGAAGCAGGGATAGGGTTAGCCCATTTCATTTACTTTTAATCAGCATCCAAGTCTCCCAGTGGAGAAGCAGCTGGCTGCACACTGTGCACTCCTCTTTCCCTTTCGCTGTGGGAATGCGAATCCTTCACAATCCCTGGAGCAGTGCTGCTTGACAGATACTATCCCTGAAGCAGCACTGCAGCTCTCATCCTTTAGGTGAGGGCTGGCTGAGTCAGCAGTTTCCCACAGCCGGATATGCTGGAAATGTGGAGGCAGCTGTGAGAATCTGCAGTGGGAGTGGGAGCATGACGGAGAGGTGGGTTAGAGGGAATAATGAACAGAAAGGTCCATTAGCTATCCTGACCCTGCCAAAGTCAAAGGGATTTTGTCCACTGATTTCAGCAAAGCCAGGATTTCACTCATTAGGTTTTGTTTCCTGAATTTCGTCCGTATTTTCTGTTGAACTTTGACGGCAGCTCAGAGTTCTTACATCCAAATTCATCCCAACAATAACACCATTCAGTGGCTCTAGCGGTAAGCAGTACTTGTTACTGAAGCACCTTTTATAAAGCAACTAATTATCCTAATTAGGTTCCAATCCCTTTCCATCAATACAAATCTTTGGCCCCCTGGCCTTTCCCTTAAGACCTCTACTTCCTTTATAATTGACCCCAGCCTTACACAGTTAACTGATTGGGAATGCTGTTCGTCTCATAGCAGACCCAGCTTTTTTGCCTTTTTTTTTTAATCATCTCTTTTAAAAGGGTTGGCTGAACTTTGCAAACTTTACCGAAGGGGGAACCCTTTCCCACAATTCATTTCAAGACCAACCCCTTTGATGTCACAGCTGGCTCAAGTAAACTCATTTCCTCCTTGCCTAATGTGTCTCTGATGCAATTTTGGCAAGTGGTCTCTCTCTCTCTCTGCTATTTTGCTGCCTGTTCTGAAATGTGGCCAAATGCAATGTTTAAAGTGAATGTTTGGTTTGGCCTAAATTTGGCCTAATCATGTGTGCTTTGTTTCACTGGTATGCTACAGTATATATTTATACATCCAGATCTATCTATAGAGATCTACAGGCACATTTTCCCCTCTTTTTTCTGCAAATAATTCACTCCATATGTTTCTAGTTTATTCCTTTGTGGTCTACTCCACCCAGTTCCTAAATCAGTAAATCATCTTCATGCTTCTTCCCACACTAAAGGGAAGCAAGTTCTAAATTATGGAGAAACACTGAATATAATTTTACCGTCTTTGTGCTTAGGGATGGCTTTTTTTTTTTTGCCATGTCAATCATAAAAGTCTTACATGCTTGAAATAATCAATTTGGATTTTGGAGAGGCAGGATTTGCTCTGTAGTACAGGAGAAATGTATTGCCAGATGAACAGCGACAGCTCTGCAGTTTCACATGGGGAGAAACAGAATGGGAGGAGTTTGTATGTGTATCCCATACTCCATCGGTAAAATGGAGCTCTTAGCTTCTCGTGACCGAAAAGCTGTGTGCTTTGGACACAGCTGGAAAGATAGATAGGACAACCAATGATCACATCACTCTGCAATGTGTGGGGTGAATAACAGTTTTGTAGGTAACTCCATGCTACGGTGGCATTATGGAATATGTAGCAGCATTTAGTTCTTAATCACACCATTCATAGGACATGCTCTATGAGGAGAGATTGAGGGACATGGACATCTTCAGCCTCCACCAGAGACGGCTGAGAGGTGATCTTGTGGCTGCCTACAAATTCGTTAGGGGCGACGCAGCAAGGGATCGGAGATGCTCTGTTCACCAGGGCGCCTCTTGGGGTAACAAGGAACAATGGTCACAAACTGACAGAGACCAGATTTAGACTAGATATCAGGAAAAACTTCTTCGTGGTAACGGTGGCCAACATTTGGAATGGATTTCCAAGGGAGGGGTGTTCTCTCTTATCTTGGGGGTCTTTAACAGAAGGCTGGATAGGCATCTGGCTGGGGCCATCTGACCCCAGCACTCTTTCCTGCCTAGGCAGGGGTTTGGACTTGATGCCCAGTCGAGGTCCCTTTCGACCCTAGCATCTATGAATCTATGAATCCCTGTAGAATGTGAGGCCTGAGAGAGGGATCGAGATTTGGTATCTCATCCAATTCCAAATATTTCAGAGGAATGTGTTGATTTTGATTGACAGGAAAGCGTCCAACTGAATCAGTTCTATTTTCTCATTTCAGTGCTGGAACGTTTCCTTTCCACAAGGACATGTTTCATTTTACTTTGGTGTTTCAACTCACTTAAATGTGAATTTTATATTCTCATATTAATTTTAACATTTGCAATATTTAACATTTCATGTTATGACGTTTGATGGAACGTGAACAATTATTTCCATGGTTCAAAAACAAATACTTTTGGAATTTTGTTCTGTTGGGAAGGCAAGGTTATTTGAGTAGATGTGATATCTTTTATTAGACCAACTGAGTAGTTGGAAAAAAATTTTTTAGCAAGCTTTCGGGCGCAGTCACCCTTCATCAGGCAGAGGGAGTGGCTACTGTTCTGAGACTCCAAGAAATGAAAGAAGCTAAAAGTGTGGGAGGATGTCAGTGAGAATGTAAATAGGTAGAAATTAGAAAGGCAAAAGGTAAAGCAGAGAGGCAAAGTGGAGAGGGGAGGGGGAAGAGTGCAGAGGAAAGAAAAGCTAAAGGGAGACATAACAGTGATAGACTACAAAGTGGAAGAGAGGCTGTCAGTGAAAAAGAAAATACCTGGAGATCAGGAAAACAGGACTGTGAGACGCTCAAAGTGTGAGAGGATGTAGTGAAAATATACACTGGTAGAAAGGAGAGACAAAAGGTTAATACAGTATTTGGGCTAGTAGAGTGCCAGAGAACACGGATTTTACTGTAGTAGGAAATCAGGGAAACAAAGGGTAGAAAAGTAGGGGAGGGGACAAAAGGTGGGGAAAAAGAAGACTGTAAGGAGACAGGTCAGGCAGGTACCTGTTGAATCAGATGTCAGGCAGGTTGCGATGTGTCATAAAACCAATGGCTATATTGAGTCCATGATTTTTTGTATCAGTAGATCTATGAAGTGATTTTCATGGGCTCATCTACAGAAGGTATTTTGTAAGGTCCCTTTGAAGATTAGAACTGAGAGAGAGGAGAGGGAGCGATTGTCCTGTGAGACGTGTGCCCCCACAGATAGTTGGGTATTCTTGTCTTGGATAGATTTTTGGTGTGTGTTCATTCTGGTGCGCAGTTGTTGTTTGGTTTCTCCAACATATTTTCCATCCAGGCATTTAGTGCACTGCAAGAGATAGGTAACATTTCTGGAAGTGAAGTTGTAAGATCCGGGGATGGTGATGGTTCTGTTTTGCAGAGTAGTTATAATGGGGGTGGTGGAGATATGATGGCAGGTTTTGCATTTCTTGTCCTGTGAGTCCTGTAGCTGGGTGAGCCAGGCAGTGAAAGACATGGCACTGCATCACTATCAAAGCAGCGGTAGTAAGGCAGGGAGCAGAGGTTGATCCCAGCCCACAGCTGCAGCCTGCCCTTGCCTTGTGCACAGACCAGGGGGCATGTGTACCCCACCTTGGCTACCCAGTGTCATGCCCCAATTGTCCCATGACCTGACCAACCAGGGATCCATTCACCATAAATGGGGCCCTAGCCAGGCTGTGGGGCAATCAGAGCCTAGTGGGCAATTGAGGGGTGTGGCATGGGGAAGCCAAGGGCGGGGGGGACATGGTCTCCCCCTCCCCCAGCTCCCTCATGGTAGGTATAGCAGCAGGAGCCACCTGCTGCATCCCTGGAGGAGCTGCCGGGCTCTGATTGCCCCATGATCTGGTTTGGCCTGAACACAGCCCACCCCTCCCAGGAACAGCTCAGCATAGCCCCAATCCCACTACCCCTGCTCCATGGTCTTTGCCCTGATGGCAGTGGGCTGCCATGACCTCCCCTCCCCTCCCCGCTGCCAGTTATGGGGGCAGGTGTAGTTCCCTTACCCCCAACCAGCTCTGCCCCCTCCCCTAAACCCCAGCACAAAAGTTGTGCCTGTAGCCTCCCCGGCCAGCCAGCTGCCACCTGCCCAGAGCATTATGGACAGACAGACAGATGGACTAAGCCTTGTATTATATTACAATGTTGACTAGCACAATGAAGTTTCAACCTGGCCTACTATCAGAAGTTATTTGGATTGATATTTAGGTATAGTAAAACCCATGCAGGGGGTTGTGCTAGATGCTCCTTGAGGATCTGTCCAGACTGATTCTGTAGACCTGGACACTGGATACATTAGAACCAGTTTAACTTATGTTTGGTTTTTACAGTAATGTAAATGTCAGTGGTCTTTGGAGTGGACAGGTATCCAGTTGTCCTGGAATGGCTGTCACAGTAACCATTATTCTAGCACATAACCAATAGGTGGCATGGGAGCTGGTAATAGCCTGTCTGCATGAAGTAAATGGCTACTCTTTGATAGAATCAGACACACAACACTGACACTGGTGTAACATAGAGTTGTGTAGCTTTACCCTTCATTTTTCCCAGAGTAACTCCATACCAAATTCTAGTAAGTGACACCAGTGTAGTTATACATCATATGTCTACTGCTTGTTCCCATAAGTGCAAGGGAAAACTACTTTGGTAAATAGATATCATATGAACAGGTGCTGGACACTTACAGACATTAAAAAAATAGAAAGCGCTTTACTGGTAGAAACAGTGCATTAGTTCAACCTGGCTCCACAGTGTCTGTATAGATCAGGAGTTGAGCAGAGCTTTACGGCACTACTATCTAATTGCAGAATCAATCATCTATTAGATAAAACCACCAAAAAAACCCCATTAAAGCAGCTGATCTATACAAAAATTGGGCAAGCCAGTTAACATGATGCCTCTTTTAAGCATGCACTGGGCTTGGCGTGGGAACACACTGGGCATGCCCACAAATGCAAGCATGTGTGCTTGCAGCAGCTCAAATAGGAGAGGTACAAATTTGATCCAGGGCTTTTTGCCTCAGCGCACATGCCCGGACATGCACTTTGGTGTGGGACAAATTGTTCTACTTGGAGTAAAATAACTCTGCCTCAGGTTATTGGCAGGGTGGAGTAGCAATCAGGGTTGGGGGGGCTGGTGGGGGTTGGGACTGGGTGGGGGAGCCATCGGGGCAGCGTGAGGGGCAGGTGGGGGCTGAGACTGGGGCTGGGTGGGGAAGCTATGGGGGGGGTTCAGGGGGAAGGCAGGGATGGGGCCAGGTGGGGCAGCTATCGAGGGACTGGAACAGCAGGTGGGACAGGCAGGACAGGCGGGAGTCTCCCCATGGTCCCCTCCCTCCAGCCTCCCTACCACCTACTTACTGGCAGGAGCCTGAGTTCAGGTCCCTGTGGCTGGCACACTGCATGGGCAGGCAGCCTGCTTCAGCACCAGGGCGAGAGCCAACCATGGAGACAATCTAACTGCCTACCAAAGCATTTCTATGGAGGACCCAGCCTCCAGTTGCTTTAGGGCATAGTCCCAGACCATGCCCTGCTCCACCTTTTTCCTTCACCATTTTTTTTGACCCCTGGATATCCAGGGGACTAATCCAGGAGAACATTTTGTCATTCCCACATGTGCCTCTTGCAGCATCTCAAAGGGCTTTGAGCTGTTGCAAGAGGCATGTGTCCACTCGTCTGGAGATGCCCAGTGCTGAGTTTAAAGTAAAATGCCTTTTCTCTTCTTTAATGTCTGTAAGCGGCCTTAAAAAGATAACAGTGCCTATATAATCATGACTGGGATATATTATCCTAACCAGGCATCTGCAAATAATTGCTTTACAGGGCTAAAACCTTCCCATACTTTATCAAAACTCCCCTTAATTTTGTAGTGTTTGAGGACACAGACATAATATAGCATCTGTTCATATATTAATTGATTGACTGATTGATTGACTATAAGAAGACGGTTACACTAGAACCATAACATTTTGGCACAGAGGCTATTGCTACTTCTGCACAAAAAGGGAAATGCTGATCCAGTTCTGGGTGATATACATGTGTCAGGGATCTGAGATGCACATCTAATAAATCAGGTCCTTTTAGCATCAGAAAATTGCTGTTTTCCTGGTTTTATTTTTTAAAGTTAAACTGTGCATTTTCCTTGTTAAAAGATGTGCTGTCCTTTCAGAACGATTTCTTTTTTTGTTGTTGTTGAACAGCTGCAATAGTGGAGTTTGTAATCCACTGACTTCTCCAGCATCTTGGGCCTTTTTGTGTTCAAAATCTGGATGCCTGAGTATATACAGGAGCAGCAAAAGCATCAAATATTCATTTTAACATGTGTGTGAATTTCTCAGCTTTCTCACTTGACTTGACATCAGAGATGGGAGAATTGGTTTGGAAAAAATAGAAGTGACCTGGATCTTCACTTGATATTTGAACTGAAACCATCTAGATATGTCAGTAAAAAATTGCAATAGAACTTGAGACTCCTCTCAGCAACCACCTGGAATTAATATTGGGTTGAACTAGCTTCCAACAGTTAGATGCTAAAGGTGGTCAACTTATTTTTTGTAAATGGAACTTTTTGTTTATGAAGGATTTGTAACTTGATTTCAAGGACGGCATCCTTGCAGCTGGGCAAAGGACTTTGTATGTAGAGAAGCTTGCCAATAGTCAGAAGCAGGAGTGAGGGTAACAGCAAGTAGGTTCTCAGAGGCCACATCTACACATGCAATTAATACAAAGCAATACACTCTGGAGCTTTTTGCTTCAGAGTTTATTGCTCCCTGGTACAGTTTGAATGTCTGCCCAGAACTTCAGCATGTTGAGCCAGGTCAGAGCAGCCTCAGCTGGCAGTGGGCCCTGGGGTCAGTCTACCAGCCTGGGGCTGCTCCTCTTGGCTCAGTGTGCTGTGGAGGGCCTGGCTGGGGCATGCAGGAGCTACAGTGCAGGGCTAGCTGGCAGGCAGCTGTCACTAAAGCACCTTCATGCCCCAGCAGCCAGGGCAGCATCCATAATGCACTGCTGCAGAGTTTATGGGCACATCCACATGTGTGGGCACGTGTAGTTTATGGCACCACAAACCTCTTTGCAGCGCCACAAAACTCACAGCCAGAACGTTAAAACATTCCCTGCACTGCAGATTTGCAGCACAGGAGCAAATTTTGTTGCAGGGATGTTCCAGTAGCAACAAAAACCAACCAACCAACCAACCAACCACCTTGAAACAAAGCAGCACAGCGCACATCTCCATAGCGTGAGCCCGAACACATGGAGGACTTGCCATCCAGAGCAAAGCTCTGGCTGCTGGCCAGACTCTGCATCCGGCACAGGTGTCACGCACCTATCGGACTTTTGAACAGTGAGATGCTTTCTTAAAATGTTCACTAGTCTTTGATTTTAAAAGGTTTTGTAAGAGAAACAAGGCTCAGAAGTCTGCCTAAAAGGACTTTTCCCATAAATAAGAACATGTGGCTATTTTAAACTCTTTTCTTTCTTTTTTTTTGGGGGGGTGGGAGGGGAGGGAATCACCTTTAATGAGAATTTAATACATTGCTGTGAAATAAAGAAATGTATCTCCTGTTATTCCTTTAGGAGAAAATGGATTAAGAATCTTTCTGTTGTCTATGACTGTACCATTAACTCAATAATCCTGTTTGTTATCTGTCTCCTACCTCTCCTTGTTCATAGGATAAGTCAATAGAGCTTAACTTCCTTAATTGAAATCAGCCTACTGAGTCTGCCCGTGGATACAAGAGCTGGACTGTAATAATCTCTTATGTGGAGAATTAATCTCCTGGGAGCAAAGCAGACCTAATTACCGAGTGGATTTGCTATCACTGTTTGTAAGCCCAGCTGGAGGAAAAAGGCCAACATACCATTTAACTAATCTCTTCCTGAGGTGTTTTAAACCTGCCTAACATTGCATTTTGTATCACTTGCTTCAGCAGTTGGTGTAACAGTGTAAAGTCTCCTCCCTCCCCATCAATCACAGTTTGCATAAAAGGAATCTGCAGCTTCCATTATGCTCAGGGTCAGAGCCCAGAAGTTCCTAAAATGCAAAGCAACTCTCAGCAAGAATTATAAAAAGTTTGAAGAAAATATATTCTTAAATTATGAAAATATATTCTTAAATTATGAATCACCATTGTTGTTCATGGTAGCATCTTTCTACGAAAAATAAAAGAAGGGTTATGTCAGTGGTTGTAGCAATCACTGGTTCAATAAACTTTAATTGTGAACAAGTAGCCAGGCTCTGCAAATTCTTTCTTTCTCACTAAGTAAGAAGCCCCTAAGTAAGAAACTAGCTGCTCCCTAACTCGGGGACCATCTCCCAGTTCCCAGCTTCCTCAGTCTCCTGTTATGGAGCATCTCTAATTGAAAACTTCTAGCACTACAAGTGCCAATATAGGACTATGGTTTAATAGAACGTAGACTGGTTTTCCATAGGTATGAAATGTGGTATCAGAGGAATAAGTGAATGCCCGAAGGCCATGGGTCATAGCAGCCCTGCTGGTGATGCAGCAGAGTCTAGGTGGGCAGCACAGCTACTGCTAATTTTGTGCCCCACGCCTCCGGGTTAGCAGCTGGGTTGATGTCCCAGTGTCCCTCCCTTCCTTATGCTACTGTGTGTCATGTCCAGATTTCCACAGCTGTAGTCTGCGGATACCCTCACGTATGGACAGTGTTTTACAAAACTTGTTATGGGGACTCGCTTTACGTATTTATTCAGAATGACTCAGAACTGTCGAACAATGCAAAGACTCGACGTTTGCTAAGGCCAATCTTTTAAACAATAGGTGCCAAAAAATAGGCCCCACAATCCAGTATACGACACCTGATTTTTTCCAGAACAAAAAATATTTCCCATTGATTTCGGGAGAATGCTTTTGGAAACTTTTGAAATAAAAGTCATTCATTTTTTACAGAGATAAAAGAGCTCTGCTTCCAGCGGTCCCTTCACAGCATTTGATGAATTCATAGGTCTCTGCTTATAAAAGCTTATGCTACACAACTATGATTTAGTTAGTCTATAAGGCTAGAGACAGACATTACACGTAAACTGGTTTAAGTTATCACAAACTGGTTTCAACGTGTAATAGAACAGGCATTCAGTGCACATAAACCAGTTTCAAAATGGCTGAAACTGGTTTGAGATAAACCTGGTTGAATGTAGTATCAGACTTAATTGATTTGGCTCCAACCAGTTTATACAATAACTGTCCCAGACCCCTTGCTGGTTTGAGTTAAACCAGAGGCCCCCAGCACCCTGGCATGCTCTCTGAGCTGGGCTCTCTGCTCCAGCCCAGCCAGGCTGGCGCTGCCCCTTGCCTCCCCAGCCAGAGGTCTGCTAGGTGCTCCCACCTTGCTGCTGCGGCGGTGGGGCAGTATGGCCCCCGAGGCAGAGCAGGGCAGACAGGAGAGTTAGTTATCTCTCTACCCCCACTGGCAGGGACTCTCTACCTGCCCTCACCGCTGTGCTCCCTGCACCCCCTTATGGGCTCTGCCTGGCCGTGCCCCCTCCCAGCTACAACAGCCCCCATTGTAATGTGGGAGCATGAGCCCTTTCTCAGCGGGGGCGCTGCACTGCAGGGCTGGCAGAGCTGTGGTGGGCTGTGCACAGCAGCACCGGGGTCTGCAATGGACCAGAGCCCTGCAAGCCCCCCGCAGGGCTGCCATGCTCTACAGCAGCTCTGCTGGCTCCGCAGAGCGGCCTCTGCCGGGAAGGAACTAGTGCTCTGGGAAGTCGTGACGGGCTGCTGCCCATCACGGTCACCCACTGCTCACCACTCCAGCTGCCGGGTAGGGGCAGGGCCCAGCCCCTGCCTCTTGGTCTGTGCTTGGGGCAAGCCTTCTTCAGGCAGCCAGGAGCCTTATTCAGCCACTGGCTTTGAGCACAGGCTGAGCAGTGGCTGTGGCCAGGCCAGGGAGGTTCCTCAGCAGTGCCAGTGGCCAGGGGCGGCACTGCAGTGGGGTCTGCATGGCCAGCCACCACTGCTCTGTGCTCAGGGTCAGTGGCTGCATAAGACCTCTCTTGCTGGGAGGGGGCTGTCCCTGAGCGCAGAGTGGCAGTGGCAGCCAAGCCAGGCAGACCCTGCTGTAGTGCCAGGGGCTGAATAAACCTCCTGCTGCTGGGTGGGGGCTTGCCCTGAGCACAGACTGAGTGGCGGGGGCCAGGCCCCGCTCCCACCCCCACCCAGCAGCTGGAGTGGTGAGCAGTGAATGACCATGATGGGCTGCTGCCTGTCACAGCCTCTTGGAGTGCAAGCTCCTTCCCGTCGGGGGCCGCTTTGGGTGTTGGCAGAGCTGCTCCGTAGTGCAGCAGTGCTGCGGGGGGCTTGCAGGGCTCTGGCCCACTAGAGACCCTGGTGCTGCTGCATACAGCCTGCCGCAGCTATGCTCGCCCCACAGTGCAGTGCCCCCACTGGGAAGGGGTTTGCATCCCCCATATTATGACAAGGACTGCTGCCCACAACAAGGGCCATGTCCCCTCCCACTGCAGTGACAGGGTGGAGGCATGGCCAGGCATGACCCATGGTGGGGGGCAGGAAACATAGCAGCGAGGGTGGGCAGACCTGGCTGTCAGTGGGGGTAGAGGGAAGACTAACTTGCCTCCCTGCCCCGCTCTGCCTCAGGGGCCATGGCACCCTGCTGCTGCAGCAGTGATGGGGGAGCCCCCAGCAGACCTGGCTCTGGTCCTTGCTGGTGGGATAGCGAGGGAGGAATTAAACCACTCTCTTACCAGTTCAGCCCAGACTGGCCACACTGCTCAGCACAGCTTCCTTGCAGCTGAGGGCATGCTCTAGCAACTCCCCCACTTCCCTGACTCCTGGCCTGGCCCACTGTAGGCATGTGCCTGCATTGCATCAGTCCAGAGAGAATGTTTTTCCTCTTATAAACTGGCAGACTGACCTGCAAAGTTTAAATCAATTCAGGCTCCGGCTTTTTGAATGTCTCTCCCTAGCCTAAAGGTGCAAATTTACCCTGCCTGATGCCAGACTATGGTAGCTAACTACCTCTTTAAGCTTGGGCAATCACTCATGAAAATCTAGGCTTTCAACTTTTGGGAAAAGCTGAGGGTACTTGTGTGGTGGTGGCTTTGGATGCAGGCCCGAATATATTTTGTTGCTTTGAATCACTTATTGGTTAAATTAACTCAAATGAATTAAAACTAAGTGATACATTTAATTACTTTTGTACTGCAGTGCAATAATCCCTGGATAGGTTGTTAATTAAAAATCATTGTTACCAGGCTCAGAGCTTGGAATAGGCACTAGTTTTGCTTTTCAACTGTGGGGTATGCATGTGCGTGTGCGTGTGTATGTGTATTATATACCGGGTGCATCTACATGAAATGCTAAATTCACAGTAGACTAATTCTACTGTGCATTAGTGTGTCACAGCAAAAGCTATGCTAATGCACAGTAGAATGAGTCCATTGCATATTAACATCACAAAAAAATCTGTGCGCCGGCATTACTGCGCAGTAGTGCCAGTTACCGTGCATCCACTAAACTGAATGTGCAGTCAGCACAGCGCATTAATGAACATGTAGACGTGCCAACTGAGGCACAGAATTTAAGGCCAAAAGAAATGTTTTACCCAGTGATTCCTAGCTCAACCCCACAATTTCTGGTTGTGCTAGAGCTTCTCCTTTAAAGAGATGTCTAGACTTGGTTTAAAGACTCTGAGTGATGGGGAATTTACTGCCTCTCTAAACAAGTTGCTCTCTGGTGGATTCAGTACACTATAAATAAATAACCACAGAACCAGGCATATTTATTTCTAATATTGCAAAACTTTTCTCTTTGACTGTCAGAATGGCTATTGCTTGTGGCTGTTCCTGAGAGTCCCAACCCAAGAGAGAGAGATTCAGATCAGCCTTACACACATATGTATACATCTAACCGAATATAGATGCCTGCCTTAGATGACTAATTGGCACAATTAACTTCCGTCTTCCAATTAAGCTGTAATCTTGAAATTTGGTTCACAAATTCATCATAGACCACTGAGTACAGGAGATGGGGGACAGGAGGGAAGGAATCCTAAATTTGACCTTTACCTCAGAGGCCTCCGTAAAGTCAATCCATTTTGAATTCAACCATTTGAATGCCCTTTAAAACGGCAAACATGGAATTTATTCATTCTTTCCATGCAAACTGCCATCGTCTCTCCTCAAATGCCCCAGGTCTCAAACCTGACCCCTGAACTTTCCATCAGGTGTCACCCAAAGGTCATCAGTCTTTCCTGCTTGATTTCAACTCTGCAAATGTTTGTTAGAGCCATAATCTTGAAATTTGGTGCAACCATTTACTACAGAACTGTAATCACTGCAAAAAAATAAAAATGGAAATCTGACATTTCTTTCACAATGACCTTTGGTCATCTTACAAACTTTGTAGAAATTTCTTTTGAGACGCAGACAGGCTGCATATCAAACCTCCAATGTGGAGAAATAAAGGTACACTGAGACGACTAGCTTTATTTGTCAGATTCTACCCAATTGTTGAAATGCAAATAAATGCGAGGCCATAGTACATGATAACAGCTATACCTGTCAGAAGGATGGGCTGCTCTTGGCTAGTGTACGTAAATGGACACATACATTTTACATGGCGTGTGTCTCTTTATATCAATCTTTATATCAATTGAATATTTGCAGTACTTACAAATTGGTTAATCTATATTTTAGAAGCGTGTGCCATTGCATTGGCCATAGAGTTCAACGTCTTTAAGTGTTTCCTGTGCAACCTCTCTTAAGAGGAGCAGCCTGCTGATATTTTAAGTTCCCACATTAAAAGCATAAAACATTAGGCAATTGCCTCCTCCATGTTCTCAACCTATTCTTCTCCCTTTAAGATGTGCTATTCCACAATCTGTCTGTTGGAAACAGGAATGCTGTATGCTAGTAGACTAGGAAACTACTCTTCAGCTCTTACACGTGCAAGTACAACTATTGAAGGCACGCTATGACAACCCCTACTATGATGCAGCTTGCAAAGCAGGAAAAAATGAAGGTAGTCTGAAGGCCTCTTTGTATAATTAGCTTAACTAATTATGGATCCATTAGCCTAAGGCACTACTGAGCCTAAGATGTAGAAACTCCTTAAGTCTGCTGAGCACATTTACTAATGCTATTAGAGCTTCTTCTATGAGTTTTATTACAATTACTGGATTGTTTGAGGATTGTACCGTTAGTGCTTAGCTGAGGTACTAGAGCATGGGCTGAACAGGCAGTTGGTCAATGGATTAGGGAGGCCACTTTGTTCATTTGGAGGAGTTTGTAGCATCAGCGAGCTATTCAGTGATGCAAGATGCTTGATAGCCGGCTGGAAGCATTTTACAACAGAAAGATTACAGCAACCAGCCTTGTCATCCAGGCTATTCAGAAGGCTAATGCTATTTTTGCAACTATGTTTTATTTTATCTTATTATTATTCTCAGATTTCTCGGCTCCCGGCAAATAAGACTCTGGATGCTTCAGCTGATGGCTTTTGTTTTACAAGCAGCTCTCCCTGGAGCATTTGTAGCAATAAAACACCACAGGAAAGAGACTGTTTCTAATATTTTACATTAAAAATAGACCTGGAAAGATGACATGCCTTGTCATATGACAAGACAATAACTCATTTCTCTGAGAACAAAATTGAATGTTGGATTGAATAACTACTGAATCAATACATAGGTGCCTAAAATGGTTATTTAGATGCCTAATTATAACTTTAGGGTAGGTAAATTTAGGCCCTTAGGGTACCACCTTCTGTAGAAAGCCTACGAAGAGAAATATAGTAGCGAGGTCTACATCGCTGCCTTCTTAAGCAATGACTGATTTGGGATTAGACACCACTCTTCTATCACCAGAGGTGCCAATTCTCATATTTACAATGCTCATGATTTTGGCAAAATCGCTTTGCTGTAACTAAAGCCAAAATCAGATCCTAGCTTTCTCCTCCTTATAGGAACAGAGGACTGAAAGAAGAATCCTCAGTCATCGCGTGCATTTTCCTGCATTTATGAGAAAACATTTACCCAAAGATTCCTGAAAATCACTTTTTCTGAACCCTCAAACAGCACAACCACATGGCACAAAACCAGAAACACTAACACCACCCTACGACGTGCCACAAGTAAAAAGAAGGACAGGCAAAGGCTTTGCCAATGCCCTTCTCCAAGCTGCTATTTTTCTGTTTATTACTATTTATTCGCATGGCAATCATTACATGCATGGAGATGTACAACACCAAAGATACCAAAGTCCCTGTCCTAAAGTTTTACAGCCTCAAAACATTTTAAAAAGGTATGCACAGTTCAAAACACTCAGTTTCTTTATCTAACACTGTTTAGGGCAATGGCCATCTTAATTTTCTAGGTCTGGACAGCACATAACATAAGCTGCTGATTTCTGGTGGGCCTCATTGGTATTAATGCAATTTAAATAAACTAAATCTAGTTAATAGAACTGGTAGATGCTAGGTTTAAGTGGGACGTACACCAGTTTTATTAATGGCTATAATTCTTTATCTTTTGATGGATCAGAGATGCATAGATTCACAGATGCTAGGGTCAGAAGGGACTTCAATGCATCGTCAAGTCCGACCCCTGCCAGTGGCAGGAAAAAGTGTGTGAGTAAGTCTTTTGGTTACTGTCTTCTATGGAGTTACTTCTGATTTATACTGTGTAGACGAAACTAGGGCTATACCGTCTTACTTGCCTTCCTGCCTTCCACGAGAACAGATGTATGTGTGGTCAGTTATTGTTTTCTCACTAATTAATTGTGATTTAGGGGGGAATATACAATCTTCCTTCTGCTGCAGATTAGCAGTGGTTTGCTAATACTTAAATACAGATTTTAAACACCATAATGGGATACTGGTAGCCAGTGGTAAACAAAAACAATCCACTGTACAGGCACAACAGGGGGATGAAATGCAAATGAGGATTCAATTTGTCCTCCCTCCCCTTTTATTCTGTGAGAAGGGGGTGGGACTTACACACCCACAGACACACACACACACATATTTAGCAAGTTAGCCACGGTTGTGAAACTGATGATAGAAACGCTTATCAAAGGGCCTTGGAAATGCCTACAATTCATGCCAGTCTCCCTATGGAGGAGGAAAAACAAAAATTCCCCAGTAATCCATGTTATAGAAAATGCTCGAATGTATGTAATGCTGATTATTGCCACCTGCTCAGCCTCTTCTATGTTACAACCCTCCTGGGAGGAGCATACTTAAGGGGCTTGTCAAAAAATGTCAACTTTACTTTCTTCACCAGATGCAAAACTTTCCTTGAAGACTGCCTGCTTTGGATGCCTTTTGAAAATACCATTAAGGCTTTAGAGAAGGGCTTGGGGATGCCAGTTCATTTGGGATTGGTTTAAGGCTGCTGTAGAGCCTTGAAGGGTCTTTCATGCTCCTCAACATTTCTGCAAAGGCCTAATACTATTCCTGTGCCATTCTTCCTTTATTCAATAAAATAAAACTGATTAAATAAAATACAAATAGGAAGCACTTGATTTGATTGAATATGTTTTCTTTTCATTAGAGCCCAGAGGCAAAGGCTGTTATGATAATCCTTAACAATGTGTGAGTTATAAAACTGACATTTCAACCGCTTTGCAACTGTGGTTAACCTGTCACAAATGAATTGACAGTAGGCACAAGAAGGTGCCTTCAGTGAGCTGGGAACAAGGATATTATACATATGCATAGAAGGAAGTCAAGTGAGTTTTCTTAGCCTGAACAGATATGGAAACAAAGAGAGCTTGTTTTAGCTGGGTCTCCCACAGGTACAAACCCTTTCACCTTTGTGTTTTAAAACTGACACATCAGTGAAATTCCCAGGGAAGCCTGTTGAACTGAAACCCACTGCTTTTATATTTTTTGGCCTTCCTTTGTCTTAGGCAAATACTCAAGAGTGGGCAAGAGGATGAATAGGACGCATCTGTTCAGAGACTGTCAAGTGAACGTGTAAGGCAAGCGTGAGTCCGGTAAGGGCATCTTCAGCATATGCATATTGGTCTGAAGGCATGCTGTAAACCATCACGGCTTTGATTCTTACTTACATCTGGCTGCTTTCAAGGTTTCAGTTCTTTGGCTAGTTAATGTTTAATGCTATACGACTTCGAAATAAAGGTCAAGATGAGGTCGCTGCTGGTAACGAACTAGGGGCCTTTTGCAGACTGAAGTCATCCTAGCAGTTACTGGTTTTGAAAAGCTTCATCATGCCTCCAGGAAACAGACACAAGTGGCAGGTTCAGTCTAATGTGCTCAGAGGACCTAGACTCAATACCTGTTATTGTCACCAGCTCCCCGCGTGGCTTTGGGCAGGTCACTTAATCTCTCTCTGCCAACGTTCCCTATAGGTAAAATATGAACACGAAGGTGAGGTGCAGACATTCAAAAAGCCCGAGGCAGAATTGATCCAAGTTATATGTATAGTTGAGAACGGTAGAGAGCAGAGCACACAGTTGCCTTTGGGTCTGGAGATGCAAATCGTAGACCAGGTTCTGCCAGTTTTAAACCAGTCTGTGTGTGCTGAACTTGTATTCTCTCACGGGTATAGACTGGTTTCTGATCACTTACAGTGGTAAAAGTGTAATGCCTGTATCTGGGCTACTATTTTGTGTCTCCTGCTAATTTGCCCACTTAAGGAGAAAACTTTCTTATTAGGTATAATCTGCATGTATAATCTACATAGACAGTGTCCCTTACTACAATCTAAAATAACCACATGGGGTTGGGGCGGGGGAGGAGGGGAGAGGCCTTTTCAAACTCTCCTGATCCTTCTGTGCATTTTTTTAACTTAAAAAAAAAAAAGCATTTTTCAGAGTGACCTAAACAAATTGGAGGATTGGGCCAAAAGGAATCTCATGAGGTTCAACAAGGACAAGTGCAAAGTCCTGCATTTAGGACAGAACAATCCCATGCACCCACATGGGCTGGGGGCTGACTGACCGGGCAGCAGCTCTGCAGAAAAGGACCTGGGGGTTACAGTGGATAATTAGATGAATATGAGCCAACAGTGTGCCCTTGCTGCCAAGAAAGCTAACAGCATACTGAGCTGCATTGGTAGGATTGTTGCCAGTAGGTCAAAGGAAGCGATGTTATTCCCCTCTATTCAGCCACATCTGGAGTAATGTGTTCAGTTTTGGGACACCCACTACAGAAAGGATGTGGAAAAACTGGAGCGAGTCCAGCGGAGGGCAATGAAGATGGTGATTGGCTTGGGGCACGTGACTTCTGAGGAGAGGCTAAGGGAACTGGGCTTATTTAGTCTGGAGGAGACTTGGAAGGGATTTAATAACAGCCTTCAACTACCTGAAGGGGGGTTCGATAGAGGATGGAGCTGGACAGTTCTCACCTAAGAGCAATGGTCTCAAGCTGCAGCAAGGGAAGTTTAGGTTAGATATTAGGAAGAATTTTCTCATCAGGAGGGTAATAAAAAACTGGAACAGATTACCCAGTGAGGTTGTGGACTCTCCATCCTTGGAGGTTTTTAAGGCCCAGCTAGGCAAAGCATTGGCTGGGATGATCTACTTGGGGGTGGTCTTGCTTGGAGCAGAGGGTTGGACCAGATGACCTCCTGAGGTCCCTTCAATCCTAATTTTCTATGATTCATATTGCCAGAATATATTTCAAGTAGACATGAAACTCCAATCTTGGGCTAGCTCTCAGTGGTGGGGGTCCATCTCATTACACTGAAGGTTGGACTCCTTATACTGTTCAGTCATTTGACAGTAGTTGGAAAACTTTCTTTTATTTCTGTGCTGATCCCAAACGGGTCACAGCAACAGTTTTCTGTGCCTGTTACCATATTTCAAATTCTCCGTGCCGAAGTGAACATATTTGCTTCCCCATGAAAATATCATAGAAGGCCCAGAGGTAGTTTGGCACTGAGAATCTAATAAAAGGGTATACTATTTGAAACAAAAAGAGGAGAAGCAAACAGGAAGATCAACATGTTCAGTCTACTGAAGCAGAACAAAATCCCAGTTGATCAAACTCAAGGCCATTTTACTGCAAGGGCATCTTTCACTTTCTGCTGCAGTCAGAGACTATTACATATAGGAAAGTTAATTCAGCAAAAAATGACCTTGTGGATACACCACTATAGGAAATAAGTGTTTATGTCAAACAGCTCTTTGTTGGTGATCCAGGATCCTTAAAGTGTCAGTCCATAGATACCCAACTTGGCTTTCAAATATCTATATAATTGTATTTTATTCAGTAGATAGGTATCCAAGAGTGGTCTTGTGGCTAGAGCACAGAAGTGGGAGTCAGAATAACTGGGGCTCAAATCCAGACCACATGCAAGAGCGTCAGAAAGGCAGTGGGGACATTTCCGGTAGGCATCCAGAGACAGAAGCATCTCCATATTGAAAAGTTGGCCTTTACAGCTACTCCTTGCTTAACATTGTAGTTATGTTCTTGAAAAATGTGACTTTAAGCAAAACAATGTTAAGTGAATCCAATTACGTCACAGTAGTTACCTACTAATAGGTGGCGGCCAAACATTATAACTGAACATTGCGCTACTTTAAACAAGTATGTTTTCTAATAGATCAGCGACATAATAATGAAAAACATTAACTGGGACGACGTTAAGTGGGGAGTAACTGTACCTTCCCTTTTCCTTATTTTTCCACCAGTTTAAGTAAAGTTGATCCTTTGAGAAGCAGTCGTCTGGGATGTTGCCCACCTGTGAAACAGAGATGATAATACCTACCTACTTGATATAAGGACTTCATTTATAATGTATAAGTTATGATCCTTACCCTTTTAAGGCCATAATCCATTGATGTCTGCAAGGAACAATGAGATCCTGGACACATCTACATGGGATATTACATTGCCATAGCAACACACTATAGTGATGTAGCATTGGCAGGCACAAACCATGATGCCATAGCTATGGCTCCATAACGATGCACTCCCTCGCTATAGCGCATTGCTACAGCAACATAGCAGCTGAACAACTGTGCGCCACAAGCACGGTGCAGTAAGGGCTATTACTTTCTCCTAAAAGAAGTAGTAAATGATGGCACAGTAACAATGATACCGTAGGGACATGTGTTGATGTACCCTCTGAGAATGAAAGGCAGTATCTACATGCAAAGTATTTTTGGAATATTTTGGGGCAAAACCCACTTCATTTTTCCCATGAAATTCAAATGTTTGGTATTTTCACTAAACCACTTCATTCAATTTATATTTTGGTATCAATTTCAACCTATCAAGGCACCAGGTTCTCATTGTGATAATATGTTGGTTTCAACCCCTTTACAAGTCAAATTCTAAACAGAACTGATGGGAGGATTGTCACTAATTGCCACTTGTGAAAAGATAATTATATTCTGTGTCTCAGATAATGTGCTCTGGCATTTGTGACTAGCTAAGCATGACCTGCATGACCTTTGCTGTTGCCAGTTCCTGGGTGAATGGTGCAGAAAAACAAAGAATAATTGAGCCTAGGAAAAGCAAATGCCTATTTTACCATAATTCATTTGGTTAAAAAAAAAAAAGTGGTTTAAGCTAACTTGATCAATAAAAGATGACTGTATACGTTACATTATTAGTTACCTGCATTCAGTAACTAATACTTGGCAATGCTTTCCTTGAAAAGCACTTCTGTTATATTTGTAGCTACTTCTTTCTGCAGTGGGATTGGAGGCATTTTTTTATGCTGTTGTCTTGCTGCAAATATTAGGAAATTGGCCAAAAAATATTTAGGGAGATTTTTAGAAAATATAAATATGCTCAGTAACCACTTTTTCAGAACTTCTGCTGGTAAAAGATTTACTTTGAGGCCCATCAGCTGAAGGATTTTTTTTGGTGTGAGATACTGGACCAAGAATTGAATCAAAACACTTTGAGAAAATAATATTGAAATATATACTCTGGCATGAAACCCAAAGTACTTCAGGAAAGTGTATCCATTTTGATGATACTACCATGGCAAGGGCTTTTAGGTCCAGGATAAAATTCAGGGACAAGAGTCTCCTTTCAGAATAGCCCACTGATTCCAGCACTCACGCAGGCTTGTAGGTACCAATTCAAGTCCTTACCCTGTTCAGAGTCTGCACTGGGTTTCCCAGCACTCTTCTGGGATCTCTCTCTCACTCCTTTACTCTTTTGGGAAAACTATTCATCAAGTTCTCATTTGATTCCACATTAAAACAAACAGCGCTTAGAAGCCTCTAAAGTTTTTATGACATGACAGATTTATTGTTTTTTCCTTGGTCATATTCAGAAAATGTGGATGCAGTTCCCAGCTATCCCAAAGACAATTTTTTTGTTGGTCAAGTCACCTAATTCCCCTATTCCTCAGTTCCTGATCTAAGAAACAGGGAAAATGATACCACCTCTCCCGTGCTTCTTGTCCATCTCATCTATTTTTACACTTGTTAGGGTGAGGATTATCTCTCTTGATATGTTTGAACAGCGTTCAGTACAATGAGAGCCTGCTCTCAGTTGCTATCTTGACTGCCACTATAATACAAATAATTAACAAGACATGGCAGTCATTATTAGAAACCTGCAGAGGAGCAGTAATGAGAAAAAAGTAGCTTAATTAAATGATAAGACACTTGCAGTCATATTTCCATACAGTGTATTTATACATAATTGAAGGAAGAAAGATAGGGAAAATCCTATCACTGCCTTATTTGTCCCTAAGGTATTACTCAAAGGTCTAATCTCTGTGCTTCGCACCTTGTAGAATTAAGTCCCATTTTTTCTTGGCCAATAACTGCTCTGTTCAACTGGTCATACAGTTATGTAGAGATATTAGGCAAATCTTCCTTCCCTTCACTCAGCCCATTACTCTTACATTATTTTTCTTTCTTTAAACATGTTAAAACAGGGGAGGGCAAAATACAGTCTGCGGGCCAGATTCCAGCCTGCCAACAGATTCAATCCAACCCAAGGATGGACGATGTCTGCCAACTCACTGGATCCGGCTTGCAGGTGGCCCGTGGCTCCAGCTGCCCCATGGGGCTGGATGGGGACTGCTTCTACCCAGCAGCATCAGGCATCAGCTGTGGACCCAGGCAAGGCTTCCCCCGCTGCGGGCAGGTGGCACTGTTAGCTATAGATCCCTTGGGCAGGTTCAGGAGCCTGGATGCAAAACCTGTTGGCATTATCCACAGCTGACCCACTATCCTCCCGGCATGGTGGAGGTTCCTGCCCAGAGCCCTGGGAACCCGCCAGCGGTGTCATCCATAGATCCAGGCAGGAGTTACCGCTGTGCCAGGCAGGTGGCAGCATCTGTTTCTGTTTATTCTCCTCTCTCTGCCTCTCTTCCTTTCCCTCCCTCCAGAGCCCAGCCAAAGGTGATATTGCTGCCTGCCCAGCTTGACAGCTCCTGCTGAGGTCCACCGCTGAACATCAGGGTTCCCGGAAAACTGCAGCTTGGGCTGGGTTCTGGATGGAGGGAAGGGGAAGGAGCCTGAGAGAAGGGAAGATAAGGGATGGGATGGGATGGAACAAGAAGAGAAGGAGAGATAAGGGATGGGCTGGGATGGAACAAGAAGAGAAGGGAAGGTTAGGGATGGCTGGGATGGAACAAGAAGAGAAGGGAAGGTTAGGGATGGCTGGGATGGAACAAGAAGAGAAGGGAAGATAAGGGATGAGATGGGATGGAACAAGAAGAGAAGGGAAGGTTAGAGATGGCTGGGATGGAACAAGAAGAGAAGGGAAGATAAGGGATGAGATGGGATGGAACAAGAAGGGAAGGAAAGGGAAGAGAAGAGACACAGCTGGATGTGGCCCTTGATAGGACCCCAGAACTCATTAAGTGACCTCCCAGCTGAAATAACTGCCCACACCTGTGTTAAAATATATATCTCTCCAGCTTTTTCTTCATTTTACCTTGAGACCTCATTGACAGTTACAACCTCTTCCCACACGTCTCTAAACTCTACCTAGTAAATTATACTCTGCTATACAATTAAGGCAAAGTACTAGCATGTGTGTGATAAGCAAAGATAATCATAATTTTTAGAAGACAATCCCTTCTACATAACACCGACGTCTCTTCCTATATAATTACACAGTTCTAGATTTCATCCTGTCATAAACCAGCAAATTCCTGAAACCCAGACTAGCCAACGGCATGAGTCAGCCATTTCTTCCCGTGCTCTGGCTCCTGTTGCTCTTCTAGAGCCACGACTGTTTCCAGCTGTGCATTGCTGGCCTCTCAGTTAACTGTGGGTGGCAGCTTGTACCACCGCTGACTGGTTTATGAGCCCGAGCCAGCACTGAAAGAAACCACATCAAATAATGCTACCACGACAACTAAGTAAAATCAGATGGACGCTGACTCAGATTTGGCTGGCTTCAAAACAGTTCCCAAAAATGCAAGTTTTCTTAAGATTTAAGCATGTGTTCTTTTGTATGGCTAATTACGTAATTACAAGGTAATTACGGGGGGTCTTGCAACTGTGCAGCTATAGCTTGTTCCTTTCTCACCTTTTTGTAAAGGAGAGAACAAGGCTTTGATTAGAGTACAGGGCGCCGCTCCTGAGCAATGCCGAGTGCCCTCAGCTCTGCAGGAGTTGAAGATACTCTGTGTATCACAGGATCAGGCTCTTGCATTACTTAGAGCCGTGGTTCCCAACTTTTTTTACACTGTGGACTGGCAAGCAGATCTAAATTTAAATTTGCATGTCTAAATTAAAACATGCATATTTACATTTAAATTTACATATTCACATTTAATTTCTACGTGGGGTGGTGGTGAGGATCAGATCGGGCTGGGGCACTGCAGCCCCGGGCACTGGGGGGCCTTGCAGGGTATGCCCCTACTCCCAGCTGTGGGCAGGGCTGGTGGGTCCTGCCTGGCCAGCTGCAGGCCCTGGTACCTGCTGCGCAGGCAGTGCCTCACTGCAAGAGGCATGCAGAGCTGGCTGCCTTCCTCCTAGTGCTGCCCTGCCTCCCAGCTTTAACCCCGCACGTGACTGCCGGTGGCCCAGCACCCAACCCTTCATGGCCCGGTACCAAGCCATGGTCCAGTGGTTGGGAACCTCTAACTGAGAGCATGGACAGAAATTGTCGTTTGGACAATAAAGTGGCAAGCATCATGACAGCTCTCACCAACTTTTTCTAAAGGCTAGGCAAGGACAATTGCATTTACCCCAGCAATGAACCTATCTTCCTCTTGTTCCTTTTGACTTAAACAACTAGCTTCAAGCATAGGCTCATAGCAGAATTAGTTAGCCCCTAATTACAGTGCCACTCAGACATAATTATATTTGCTTCCATTTAGAGAGGCAGCGTGCAGGGTCAGGTCATTTTTTTTTTCTTCCCATGACCAGCAGAGCAATCCAATTTTAGCATAAAAAAGGTCTGCAGAAAAATTTCAGAATCACACATGCACGTATTTTTGGATTTTCACTATGCCAACAGGTAGGCAACCTATTTTCAAGCAATGCTCTGTTGTCATTGCTTGAATTCTCTTCAGAACCTGAACAGAGCTTATACCTCATTAAAAAATACCGTCTGAGAGCAGGGGAGAAGAACAAGATACCCACTGCTGTGTTGCAATCCTCCGAGTCCACTAAATCTGTTTCTGTAATTTATAACTCTCCTGCTTGTATCTCTCCACGGTAATCTTAGCAGTGCCATCTTGGAAAGTGATATATGTGAATCAATTACTGACTGAGGTTACTAGGATAACAGAACCTGAGAAAATGTGTTGTCTGAAGCAGGGAAGTGAGTGCCCAGGAACCTAACTGGAGAACAAATAAAAGAAGAAAGAGGAAAGGAAAAGGCTGATCTGATCTGTTAATGGAAGGGAATAATGTGGTTTAGTAATCTGAAGTAAGGCAGGTCTTTTACATCTGTCTTTGTATCCTTGCACAGTTAACCACTAATTACATTATTTCAACAAATACACCCTAGCTTGGCAGGAGCTTGGAATCATATCTGAATTATAATGCCTATCATAGGCACATTGGAGGGGACCTCAGGATCTAGTTCAACCTCCTGCTCGAAGCAGGACCATCCCCAACTAGATCATCCCAGGCAAGGCTTTGTCTAGCTGGCTCATAAAAACTTCCAAGGATGGAGACTTCACAACCTCTATGGATAACCTGTTTCAGTGCTTTACTACCCTCTTCATGAGAGAGTTTTTCCTAATATCCAACCTAAACTTCCCTTGCTGCAACTTGAGACCATTGCTCCTTGTTCTGTCATCCACCACTACTGAGGACAGTTTAGCTCCACTCGCTTTGTACCAACCTTCAGGAAGTGGAAGCCTGCTATTAAATCCCACCAGTCATCTCTTCTGCAGATTCAACAAGCCCAGTTCCCTCAGCCTCTCCTCAGAAGTCTTGTGCCTTAGCCCTGTCACCAATTTTGTTGCCCTCCATTGGACTCTCTCCAATTTGTCCACAGCCTTTCTGTAGCGAGGGACCCAAAACTGGACACAGTACTCCAGATCTGGCATCACAGGTGCCAGATAGAGGCAAAGAATCATTTCCTTTGATCTGCTGGCGATGCTCCTACTAATGCAGCCAGTATGCTGTAACCCTCAACTAGGGCACACAATTGGGTCCTATTCAACTTACTGTCCACTGTAATCCCCAGGTCCTTTTTTGCAGAACCGCTGCTTAGCCAGTCAGTCCCCAACCCATACTGGTGCAAGGGGCTGGTCTGTCCTAAGTGCAGGACTTTGCACTCATTCTTATTGAACCTCATGAGATTTCTTTTGGTCCAATCGTTCAATTTGTCTAGGTCTCTGAGTCCTAGGCCTACCCTCCAGTGTATCTACTACTCCCCCCAGCTTGGTGTCATCTGCAAACTTGCAGAGGGTGCACTCCATCCCATCGTCCAGATTGCTGATGAAGATATTGAACAAAACCAGCCCTAGGACCAACCCCTGGGGGCACTCCACTTGATACCGGCTGCCGACTAGAAATTGAGACATTATTAATTACTACGCTCCAAGCCCAACAATCCAGCCAGCTTTCAATTCACTTACAGTCCATTCTTCAACCCTATACTTTCTTACTTTACTTGCATGAACGTTATGGGAGACTGTATCAAAAGCCTTGCTAAAGTCCAGGTATGTCACACCCACTGCTCTCCTCTCCTCCACACAGCCAGTCATCTCATCACAGAAGGCTCTCAGGTTAATCAGGCATGACTTGACCTATATTTGGTGCCAACCTGTTTGGCTTTCAGCCAACCACCCCTACCCCATCCAACAATACACTTAAACAAGTGCTTAACTCTAGGCATATGCTCAGAATGTGTCTTTGACACTTTTGAATTTCTGATTAGAGATGAACTAAAGAAAGAGTGCCTTTTTCTAATAACAGTGGTCTTCATCACATGAATACTTTACTGAACCCGGGCCTGTGTGAGGTGTTACAATGAGATGACCATATGCTGTCCTGACACTGGTGCAGTTCTAACTAACTTCATAAAATTTACACACTAGAAAACCAATTTGCAAGTCTGACCCAGTTTGCTTTCTTTTTTGTTCTCCTTTTTCATATGGAGTAATGGAGGACATCACAACTTGCTCAGGGTGCCATCCCCCCAAGTCTTGCCCTGGTCATATTGTGGAACTATGGATCCAGGTGTATTCTCCTTTACACTGGAATAAACCTGAAGTAGCTCTGTAATTCGAAAAATTTAAATTGGATCAGCTTCTCATTAAAAAAAATCTAGCATCTTCTGCACATATCCTTTAGATCACACAAAGCCTGTTAGATCCAGCCACCATGTCCAAGCTGGGTTGTGAAATGTACATTTCAACACAGGAGAAGTTCATTTATGTGAAGGTTGTTTGAATGAATATCTTGAAGCCAAGAGCATGGGCTTAGCCAATGCCATTATAGGTATACACCACACATCCTTTTCAAAACTGAATCCAGAACACGGGCTTCACTTTTTCTTATATTTTGGCACGATCCTTCAAAACATGGGAAGTGTTGAAGAAGTAATATGGAATTCTTTGCCCGGTTCTCCTCTGTATTGAGAAACTAGTGATCTCTACCCCTTCCAGATAAAACTGCTTGCCTTTCTCTTTCCCTAATGAGCCACACATGAGTCAAGGAGGGGAACAAGATCACACATAACGATACCAGTATGGAGAAGCAACTGCTCCTTGCTGACTGTCTTTGTGCCCACTCTTACCCCATGGTGACAGAGAAACCAGGGTAGCTTCGACCTCAGTGAAACCGGTCACATCCCAGTATTACTACTAATAAGCTAAATAGATTAAGGCTTTCAGCACCTCATTGGACAGTTTTGTGAGACACTTTCTCCAACTTGAAATCATTTTGGAAAGAGTGCTGAGAAGTTTCTCAATTTCATGAATGTCTGTTTAAAATGGTGGGCCTCATATCCCAGGATCTCTTACTGAGGATGGTATGCCGAGATAAAAGTCTTCTTCCTCCTCTTACTTACTACTCCCCTATTTCTGAAAGCAACACTTGCATTAGCCCTTGTTGCCACTGCAGCTCATGTTGTGTTGCTTGTCCGCTATGGTGCCAGAATACATTCCTCCATTCTGTAGGAAATGCCTGTATTCTGATTTCTAGATGTATACCTTTGCATTTGGTTGTGTTAAAACAGAGTTTAGGGCCCTGCTTACCAAGCAATCCATGTATTTGACACTATGCTGTGTCCACAGAAGCACGGCTGTGCAGTATGTAGCGCTGCATACGCCACACACCGCACATTCAGGTGTCTCCATGCTGCAAGGTAGCAGCGTGGGGTGGAAGGAGGGGTTTGAGCACAGGAGATCCTGGGCTCAAGAAAACCTGAGCAAAAAGAAGTGGGGCGGTGCATGCAGGGACAGCATATGCTGCCCAAAACTGGAGCTTGGCTGGCCAGAGCAAAGCTCCAGCCCCCAGCCAGGCTCTGAGCAACAGGATTGCTGCTGCTGGCCCCAGCCTCCCTTACCCCACTGGGGTAACTTGCCATGCTCCACAGAGCACGTGGGACAAGTGTTCTCCAGGGACAAGTAGCAGCAGCACAAGGTATCCCACCACTAATTGTCCTCAGGGTAGCAAATGTCCAAGCTCATGTGGACGTGGCCTACGTGTCTTTAGTTTATCTGAAAAAAAATGATCGGCAGAGATTTTGTATTTTCTTTTGGATCATGAATGAAATCGTTGCATAATATCAGGCCTAGAAATTATCCCTGTGGAAACCCACTGTAGAAAGCACCCTTGTTTAACGATAACTCACCACTAACAACTAGTTTCTGAGGTCTCTTAATCCATTTAATATTACCTCTACTGCTGTAGTGATTTGTTTAAAAACAACCTGACAACCCCACAGGCGATATGCAATACGGAGGAACCCATGTTGTTTGTATTGGGATGGTTACTTTACGGCAGGTGTAAAAATAAAAACAAGTTGCTCAGCTGCTTGCAGTGACTTTTGCTTCAAAATTTTGGCAGACAAGGTTCTTTGGGTAAATCTCGTTATGTTTTATCTAATAAAAGTGAAAAGAGATCTTTTATTAGACCAACTCAAATAGTTGGAAAAATTCTTGTTAGCAAGCTTTCGGGCAAACACCCTTTGTCAGGCTGACGAAGCATCTGCAGATGGTCTGTGCTCTTCCTGGATGGCGTGGTAAAGCAGCCAGAGGCTAGTACATGTGCAAGAAAGCCAGACAGTTAAAATGTAAATTGAGGTGGCCAGTGGTGTGCCTGAAAGCTTGCTAAGAAGAATTTTTCCAACTATTTGAGTTGGTCTAATAAAAGATATTGGATTTACCCCAAAAACCTCATCTGCCTATGCCTAGCCATAGACCAACCCGGCCACAACCTACATCCCTGACTTCAAAACATCTGCACTCCGGTAGAACTCATCAATGGCCCTGCACAAGTGACTGGAGAAGCGGCACCCTTTAGGGTTAAAAAAAAAAATCCTTGAAAGCCTGAAGCACATCAGTGATTCTGCGCAGCTTTGGTTACTTCACAAATCATCATCCTTGCAGGGGGATAAGGAACATAATCCTACAAATAATTTGGCTTTTAAATCCAAGTTTTTTTATATTTTGCCATTAACCTTATCAGCTAAACTCACAATCCCCACAGAGTAATACAGACATGAAATCAGATACCAGGGTAATAGACACTGCAAAACACCCTAAAGAGATTAGATTCCTTCTATGACCTAAATAGATTCAATTTGCATAAACTATAGAAAAGATAGTCCTAATTTGATTGGTCTATTCAAAACCTTACAAGTTGAACCTTCGGAGGCAAAAACCATTGAAAACCACTTATGTGCTTTGGAAAGCATCATCCTAAATGCTATACCTAATTTCTTTAGGCTCTTCCTGTCTTCAATCCTGCTACATTTCATGGAACTTTGCTAGAATTGTATCAGGACGAAGAGCTCCTGATCAATCCATGGTAATAAAGACTGCATTGAACCAATGAATTATTGGAGTCAGTATAGTGCTATCTACCTGCCAAATTTTTTGTCAAACCACATGGCTTGGGAAATTTGCTCTCTTGTTCTTTAATCAGAATGGTGTGAAATATTCCTAGAACATCAGATGCAAGAGAGAAAGTCTCACATGTGGGCTAACCCTCCACGACTACTTTCCTCTTTCTCTTTCCTGCAAAGTATCCCCACAGGTGTGGTTAACCCACCTGTGCAATACTATGAAAGCTTTGCACCTGTGCTTCATACAAGGCATTTCCTTCAAAGAACGCACCAAGGCTGTGAGAAATAACCATGAGAATAATTCCTCCAAGCATCCTTTTAGCTATTATCTTGACACAATTGCTGTGTTCTGGGTACTTAACCCGGGAGATTAAATCTTTATGCACCAGTGCAAAAAGATCATATCTCTGTAATTTTTCATATATAGAAGTTCTCAGCTGCCTCAGTTTAAACCTGTCATATTTATGGCACAACTGTAATTTAGGGGAACACTTTAACATGCCATTCTCAAAGGACATTTCTCTTGAACTGCTACAGCAAATGCCTTTCTGAGCAAGTGTATTGGGCTGTGGTGGAACTGATCACTGTAGTCAGTTTTATTTCTGAGCTACTGACTTCTTAGTATTCTCAAAGAGAAAAATCATTAGTGAGACTGTACCAATAAATTATAGGCCAGTGTAATAGGAGTAGGAACAAATACAAGGACTTCGTATTTTACTGTATTTCTTGCAGAAGTGAATTAGACAGGTGTAATTTACCTTGGATGCATAGAAATATTGGTCTGAGGAGGTCTAGGTAAACACAGAGCATCTCTGTGTGCCATGTCTGTATTCACTCAGGGGTCTCCACAAAGCTCCCAGTTTTCCACCAGGCCAAGCTTCTCTTCCAGTGTTGCATTCTTCTCTTCCAGACTCTCACCTGCCTCTCCAAACCACTTCTCTTTCACCAGCTATGAACTATTGTCTCTCCCACCACCGGGACATTTTCCATTTTTACCTTTATGCATAGATTGTCATCTCTCGACTCCTACAGTTCCTCTCCTTGTGCTGCTTTTGTTGGTCTGCATTCAAATTCCCTTTCAAGACTCAGTTCAGCTTCAGCCTGTGCTGAAGAACTTATTGAAAAGGGCTGGGGCTACTAATATGGCTAATCATTTGCCATATTGAAGTCAAGGGGATTTAAGCATATGTTTATGCATATTCTTAAACTAGGACACTGTGTTCCTATTGAGCCTTGTATTTCATTCTCTTTTGTCCAGTTCACCAATCCATAGGTACCACAGTGACCAGCAAACCATGTAATTAATGTGCACCTTTGCATGCACTGGGAAATACAACCTCAAAAGTCAACTGCCATTAGCCACTTGAGCAATACGGATAGCTTCTAGACAGTAACTGCACTATTGGAAGCATGTTACTGGTTTATATCATGTTTCTGGTTAAGCTGTTGTAACAAATTTAAGAAACCCCCATAGGAATTTCCAAGAAGATAAAGAGTGTAGAAAGTGCAGACACTTTCAGAACATCAGAGAGAGTACACCACATCACATAAACCATCACCACAATTGGCGGTGGCTTTGTTACCCTTGGAAGAGACCCCAAGGACTGAAGAGACTGAGTCTGAACTCCTCCCTCTGACCCTAATTGTGTTGAGGAGTGTGTGGTGGGCAGAGTGGGGAAGCTTGCACTGATGCCATTGTTCAAGACGTGCATGTTTTCTGGATAAAGGGGGCAGCTCAGGACTATTACTATGCATCTAAATTCACACACATACACACGTGCGCGCGCACACACACACACACCGGACAGTCACCTTGGTGCCATTCAGTTAAATAGTAAGGGGCAGATACATAAGTTTTGCAGGATGTACATTTAGACCCAGTTGTTAAAATGTTGGATTCAGCTGGAAGACCCCATACTTCACTAGACTCTCTCGCCTATTGAAGTCTTGTGCCTTTTTTTTTTTTTTTTACTGGACTTCCCAAGATAACATTTCTGTAAATGTTATGCTGGATTTAAATATCAGAAAGTTCATGTGACAGCAGGAAGAATGGGTCTTCCTGGGCAAAATTCTGCTATTTCTAGTTGTGGGAAACAAAGTCAGATGGAGTGACTGAAAGTTTTTCCAGCTAACAGGAAACAAATGTATCCCCGTGTTAATTGCTAATGTTTACAATGATGGTGGTACTAGTATATGCAGAGGATACTCTTTCAAGATCACTATACACTAACATATTCTTTTCAGTGAGGATTGCACTTTAAATTGGAGTAAGAGAACAAAATAAACTCTCCCCAGAAGAGCACAGTGTGTGTTTCACCCATAAGAAAAGAGTTCTGCAGACAGAGTTATCTGAAATTTAGAAATGCAGTTGACAAAGCCAAAGTTTAACCGTTGCAGGCTACTTACCACATAACACATGCATGAAGAGAAGAACATTTGTTGAGAACTATTGTACCCTGGTGCAATCCAAACCCATACAGTTTGGACTGCTAGCGTAATAATGAACACATTGTTCATATATGAATAAAAAACTAGGGAAATGCAGTATTTTTAGGCTGGCAGAGAAATAAGGCCGACAATTCAAAATCAGTATTTTCAGTATATTCCTCCATGTGCTTCATTCATTTAACTAGTAGACCCTGGTTCAGAAATAATCTCAGATTAATTTGTTTTCAGATATTTGGTATTGTTCTAAAACATTATCAGAAGAGTAATCTAGGAGTGGTGGAGCCCCAAGATAATCACTGAAAACCATACTGCTGAGCTGAGAACTGAAATTTTAAACATGGGACAATTTATGAGGATCATTTGTATCTATTTACAAATTCTTATCTAGTTACCTACTTCTGAAAACACTGTTGTAATAGGCAACATTTTTTATATGTCAAGCTTTGCGTTAATTTTTAATGCCTGTTTGGGTCTTGTGAAATTTCAAATGTTTGGATTGGATTACCTGAAGCACTAGCTTCCTGACATTTGTTCCATGGAGGATATTTCAGAAAATGAAGGATGGTCAAAGGCACTAGCCCTACAGTCAGGACACCACTGTCTCACTCTCCACTGGGGCCATGCAACAGCCTATGCTGCAAAAAACAAACTCAAAACAAAAAGTGTATTTTCAGTTTGAGTTGATTAATGAAGGTTAGTGTATGGACATACTAGGTGCAGACAGAAGTGACAATGTTCACCTGATCTGGCCACAGAAAGTAGTCTATAGCACTGACCAAACACAAATGCACGGCAACAAGACAGCTTCATAAATGGCTGACCAGGTGAACGCTGCATGAGGGTTCAAGTCTAGTATAGGTATGCTAGATATATTCCGTCATGGTATAGATATACTCTTGAAATCACTAGACTTGAAGCCACTTGCAATCAGTGGGAATGGAACCACGAGATCAGGGGTGGGCAAAATGTGGCCTGCCAGGCCTTTCTATCTGACCCACAGGGCCCCTAAAAAATTCAGAAAATTAATATTAATCTGCCCTGGGCTGCCTGTCATGTGACCCTTGATGGCTTGCCAAAACTCAGTAAGCAGCCCTCTGCCCAAAATAATTGCCTGCCCCTGCACTAGATACACTTGGAAATCTGGGCTTAGGTCTTCCTTTGCCTTGGTTCTTTGCCAGTCTCGACCTGTTTTCAGCATGGGAAGGGGGAAAGGGAGCAGAGGGAGTTCAGTCTCAGGGTTTCACAGCTTCCTCTGGAGGGTGGGGTAGATATACAAGAGCCCCCTTACATGGAGGGGATCCAATTCACCCACCCCACTGTATTTATTTACTGTGCAGTAGTGCACATGTAGATGCTGACAGGCTGCCTGGGGCATGAGGGTGTTTCAGTGCAGGGGCCATCTGCCCCATTACAGTGCGAGAAACACTGCCCCCCTGAGCAAAATCACAGTACGTTTCAGAATAAACCAACTGCAGCTGGCTTTGGTTGACTTTCATCAGAAGCCATGTGACTTGATATTGCACTTTGACTTATTTACAAAGAATTAGAAATGATAGCACAGATTTGCATTTTCATTCCATATTTCAGCTTCTGAGCGATAAACCTGCTCTCACCTTAGAACTGTGAGAGTCCTTTGACTTTGCTCAAGCAGCACAGGTGTGGCCAGGAGATAAATTTGGCCCAGAATATTTTCCCACATTAACCATTCATTTGACATTTTAAATAGACCATACAAAGGCAACAGATTTATCAAGCCAGATATTGTTGGGACACTCAGAGCACAAAGGAAAACAGGACTACTGAGCTGAAAGCTGTGGAGCTTAAACTGTAAACAGGATTCCATTGTGTGCGACTCAGACCCATTAACATTTGAGTTCGAGGGAGGGGAAAGAAATCTATAACGATTTTTACACGTTAACTATTAGGAACAAATAAGATTAAAAACAACAGAACTGCTCACCTTACTGGCAGATGTTCAACATGGTTTATTTCTGTGTAGGTGAGCATACTGTGGATTTAAATTGTTGTGGTCTTCTAGAATACCCCGTTTTCTTTTTTCTTTAGCTCACTCTTTGTCAAAGACCCCTGTTGGCCTGCTGGAGTTAGGACTCAAGTGAGGAACTCTGGGAAACAACAATGTTGTTGTGATCACTGAACACTCGTGCTACCCTATGTGCCTTTCTTTAAGGTTCATAGATGTTAGGGTCGGAAGGGACCTCAATAGATCATCAAGTCCGACCCCCTGCATAGGCAGGAAAGAGTGCTGGGTTCAGATGACCCCAGCTAGATGCCTATCTAATGAAGACCCCCAGGGTAGGGGAGAGGACCCACCTCCCTTGGGAGCCCATTCCAGACCTTGGCCACTCGAACTGTGAAGAAGTTCTTCCTAATGTCCAGTCTAAATCTGCTCTCTGCTGGCTTGTGGCCATTATTTCTTGTAATAAAACCTCACCAATTCCCTTCTGCGCCCCCGTGATGAACTTATAGGCAGCTACAAGGTTGCCTCTCAACCTTCTCTTGCAGAGGCTGAAGAGGTCCAGGTGCCCCACTCTCTCCTCTTTTGGATGCTACAAAGAGGGTCAACTTCCTGAAATGGTATTTCTGCCCAATATGCAGAGCAAACAGTAAATGATAATGCAGGTGTTTCTGTCCCTCCTCTCAGAGTCATTTATAAAGAAATGTGCCGATGAAGAAAAAAAGCCTTTTCTAATGGTTTTAAAATTATGGGACATACTGTCTCAGTTAGGGGAAAGGGTACTCCAGTTGTCAGGGACTTGAGAGAACCAGCTCTGCTACAGGCATTGTGTGATCCTGGACAAGCTATTTAGAGCTTGTCTACATTGAGGCAGAGCAATGCCATAGGTGGGTTATTCCATGCATGCCCCATCCATGTTACAAACAGAGGAATATGCTGGCAAGATCCCTCTGCTGTTACTTTCAAGATCCTGGCTTCTTGTGTGCTTGAAAAGGTCTACTTGTGACAATCCTAGAACCTTTTTACTGGCATATTTTCAGGTATGGAGTTGGTAGGCACAGACATAAATGATTGAACTTGGGAATCACCTAATCAGGGCCTAATTACATCATGTTATACATATACTCTTGAAATCACTAGACTTGAAGCTACTTGCAATCAGTGGGAATGGATCCACTAGATACACTTGGAAATCTCAGGTTAGGGCTTCCTTTGCCTTGGTTCTCTCCTGCTGTAAAAAAAAAAAATACATCCCTTCTTCTCAAAGATATTGTCAGGATAAGTATTAGGTTTTTGTGCAAAGTTGATTAGGGGTTTTCTTCACTGACTGAACTGGAAAAAAAATCAGGGAGATCATTTCTGGTTGACTCATAAAACCATGTTCTATTTTTCCAGCAAAATGAAAAAAAATGTTTTGGACTGAATGAATTGTCCCAAAACACCTGAAACTATTCAGTGTGTTTCTGGCTAGGGGTTGGCTTTACTTTTTAAGTAAACCTCATTTAGGCAAATTTCAAATGGAAATAACATTTCAAAATGTTGAAATGCTTCATTTTGGACACATCAAAATTCAACTACATTTCCAAACAAGTGAAAAAGTGAGAAAGATCCTCTTTTTAGCTGGTCAAATTCAACAGATCCAACATGAATTCACCAACAGTTTCAGCTGAATGATTTAGCCATTTTTCTGTGCAGGAGTCAGGAAAGGTATTTTAAAAAAAACGAACCAGCTCTGATAAATTCATTTATTCAGATGCTATTCAGATACTAAGGTGGCAGCAGCTATCTATGATAGATTATCATGAAATCCTATGGCTTATATAAAGACCCTCATCTCCCATTGAAATAAAAGTATTGTACTCCTTGGCTAGGGACAGACATTCAAAAAGCCTGAGCCTGAATTGATTAAATCTTTTCAGGTTAGTCTATCCTGCCTAGGTTAAATCAGTTTTGTAACTAGAGCAGCCCTCTCATCCCTTCCACAGCATTGAGCTGAGGGTGGGGGGGATGTGGCCAGACCCCAGCAAGAGGCTCTGATTAGCCCAGCAGGGAATTGATAACAGCGTTTATCACCTCTAACTCAGTGTTTATCACCCAATTAAGAAAACAACAGAGGGTCATTACCAGCTACCTGCCGATATTGCCTGTTGATTCAGCACAGACCTTAGCTAGCATGTGGTCTGCTAGCTAATACACAGACACTTCCTCAGCAAGGCATGGGGTAGAGGGAATTCCTGTTTATCAGGGAGTGCTGGGGTGGGTCGGGGGGAGCAGTCTGCAGTCCTTGCAAGACTGCCCTCCTGTCTGGTAAACAGCATGAGATTGGCATAGACTTCTATTATGGCTACCCAACACCCTAGCAAAAGATATGTACATCTATACAAATCAGCAAAATACCTTTTCTCTGAAGTTTCTGTTACTTTCCTTTGGTGGAGCAAAATATTTTTTGGGATAAGTTTTAGGGGGAGGTTTTAGATTTATTTCACTTATTTTTTATATTACTGTTTCTCTGTGTATTTTTTATGAAATTGGTATTGTAAAAAGGTGTCACTGTCAGTGGCACCACTTTTATGGTGGAAAGGTCTGCTTATCTTCTCCCCTAAGATACCCAGATGGCAATTTACACTACGTTCTCACTTATGTGGAAAACTCTATTCTACTGCTCCCTCCTGCTTGTGAGGGCTCTCAGGAGATAACAAGACTGGATAAGTTTCAAGGGCCATCATGCAGCTCCTACTTTCATTGTCAATGGACTCTGAAGGCTATAGTACCCAATGCAGAGTCCTGCATCACTTCAACTGCACCTCTACCCCTGCAATCCTGGATCTGCCCATGGGCGTGATTTCCTATTCTAATGCAGCTTATTATATGCATCCTTTAGGGGTGAAACCAAAGTCTCACCTTTTGCTTTCCCTTCCCCACCCATTTCAGGACACTTCAGATACACTTGGGAAACAGCAACAATAACTCCATGATATCCATCATGACAGATAACTGTATTCATTATTATTCTAGTCTCCTGCACAGAGTAGAATTCAAGATTCAGGGGAACAACTTAATGCAAATAATGTTGCATGGTAGACGGAGCCAAAAATTACTCCATGGAGTAAAGAAATGTGTATGAATGACATCAGGAAAGTCACTCACTATGATCATAACAGCAAGTCTCAGTAACAGTGTGAACATTCAATGAGCAGTGCTGACCCATGCAAACAGCATTGTCCATCACTAGCAATACTGTTAAAATCAACAGGCCAAGCTGCATAAGTAAATACTAATCAATGGAAGCACAGCTAGCAGAAACAGGCCTGAAATGATGACATTATTTTATAACCACTACAACTGCAGTTCTTTTTTTTTCTGCCTTCATTTTAATTTAGAGGGATTTTATGATGATGGGTTTATTTGAGCAATTGGACACTTACGTGGAATGACAGCCAGTTGTTCATCTGCAATTTCTTCAAGCTCTAGTGAATGAGCCCACTGATGCTCATAAGCTCACTGCAGAATTGACCCATCAGGACTGACTCCTACTGCTGTTACCATTCATCATCATGGAGGACTCCGCTCTAGTTCAGTGCTAAAGCAATCTGTTGCAGTCAGCAAAAGGGAGCAGCAGTCATCTGGGAAGTGAGGAGGATAAGAGAAGGTCAACCACAATATTTTAGGACAAGGCCAGAGCCACAGTAATCAGACAGTGACCCGCATCATAGTGGGGTTCAGAACCAACGTTTCTTTTTAGGCTCATCACAATTATTTTTGCATTTTTAAAGACACAAGGGTTTGCTAATCCCACCACGTGTCTGCATTCTGAGGATGCTCAGAAAGGTATGAGTCCAAAAAAACCCAGTATTTTGTTAGCTCCTTTCTTCTTTTCTGCTATAGTAATTCCAGAGTAGTTCTCTTAATAGAGTTGCTGTATGTCAGCGTAAAACCAGACAGAAGATTTGAAGAAAACTCGGGTTAGAAAGGACCTCAAGGGTCACTTAGTCCAATTCCCTGCTCAAAACTGGATCTTCTCTGTCTAAAATCTCTCAGACAAATGCTGGTCTAACCTGAATTTAAAGGTGAGCCTTAAAATAAGGCTCACTGCTTTTAAATCTTTCTTCTTCCTCTTGCAAAGAGCTACCAATAAAAATGCAGTTTACCATTGTATCTATCATTCTTTGTTATGATTGTCCACAAGGACCCTCAAGTATGGAGAGAAACACCACCCTGGCCTTATAAGATTCTAGCCAGCAATGTCCCATGAGTCCAGGCACGACACCACAACCTCCCTTTTCCAATGTAAAAAGTACCATGAACTCAACAACATTTCATGTCCTTTTACAAATTCCAAATTCTGTCACCCACCACTTTGAGAAGGTACTTGGGGGCACACATCCATATAGACAATTATCTCTAAGAACAACTGTTACTGTTAACGACAGCTTTTCTTTTCTCTTCCAAAAATTACCCACATCAATCTCCACTCTTTAGGGACTAACAAGCAGTAATGACCTGCCTTGAAGGGTAATTGAGAAGCAGTTTCAAGATTGTTTTCCTAAATGGAGCATGCGAACCAGTAGCAAAATGAGGAGTAACACCATGCAGAAGCACACCTACAGCTCCAGGTAGCATTCTTGTATATCTCAATGACAGAGACATTAGGAAGGTAGGCCAAGGAATAGTCTAAGAATAAAGTGAACAGGCTTTCTATGTTATGTACGCTGCTTTGCTGATCAGGACAGAGTACTACACGGAACAAAGAACATCATTAGTCTGGGACCTCACTGCAATATATTGTAGGAATTGACTCTGGGACATTACTAGGACCTTGAGCCAAGCAAATTTAATGTATTTCATGATTAAATCAATTATTCCTTTAATTAATTTATTCTTGAATGAAAATCTACCTTGTTTTTCAAGGAGAAGAATATTTATGGAGATGTCACAACAGCCAAAATGAACTATGTACTCACAAAAGGTAAAGACAAAAGATGTTCTTAGAGCTGGTAAATTAGAAGGGCTAAATACAGAGGCAAGGCTGCAGAAAGGTATGATTTACTTGGCCAACGCTGTCATTTTTCATAAGAGTGCCAGAATCATAAAGCCAGAACAATTGCCATTCCAATAGTTCATCGCTTTGAATACACACCATAAAAGACTGTCCTATTATAGCAGTGCACAAATTGATAACCTGCTAGACTATTTTACACAGGTGTTTAGTGAGGAAGAAAAGGAGAGTTCTCTACCTCAGTGCTTGCTTCAATGAATCAGACTTAAAAGCCACCGAAGATAAAACAAGTGGTAGTGCTTGTGCGTATTTAACAATGCTCTCATAGCTCTCATTTCCCATACACCTGCCTTCCAGGGTCCAGTTGTTCTTTGTGGAAATCCTGTTTTCATTGCAGAATGTGGTTTTCCAACAGTACCTAATCATTTCAGTTCCGATCAAAAGACAGTTCTTATAAGCATCTGTAGCAAAACACACCTCGGGACTTGATGCAGATCCAAGTGAATTGCCCAAACAGCAGATGCTTTTTAAACCTATAAAGCTATTTTCTAGTGGCATTGAAAAGAAGGAAAAAATATGGTATAATCACAGCAGGCATTAAATGAATAATAAAATAGCAGCAGGGGAAACTAGATTAGTACTATTCAGGAGAAGTGGGTCTGGTTTTTAGACCAGACTAACATTGTCCATAATAATATTTGATCATTAGAGCAGCTACTTTGTTTTCAAATACACTGCATAGACTCGGTCTTAGGCCAGCGATGACGCTAGCATTTTGACTTTTAGAGAAACTAGGACAAGAACAAAAATAATTACAAGAGAATAAAATGAGAGACCCTGTGAGAAAAGTCTAAACCAGATTCCAATAAAGGCTTTCAGGTACTGGGTGCAGCAAAGGTATTTAGAGAGAATGAGACCATGGTTCATTATATGTCCTCATCTGACAATAACACTGAAAGTCAGATACCCAAGGAAAAAGTCTCCTTTTCCTCCAGCTTTCAGATGTCTAGAAGCAAGACCCTTTTCCTCTAGTGTCCCTCTCCTTTATTAGAATCAAAACATAATTTGAAAATGCTTTTATTAAAAGAAAACTACAGAGCAAGAAAATGTGTTTCCACCAAGCTTGAGTTTGAGCTTTGTTTCCCTTGTTTACCAGGGACCATACTCTGTTTAGCACACTGTACAGTGCAGAAAGACATGAGTGCAGAAATACAACATACAATATAACCACAGTGTCTTCATACCTGCCTTCTCACTTTTCAGGTTCCATTTATTTAACTGCTTTAAGTAAAAAAAAAAAAAAAAAAAGTAAAATCCCCAAAATGCAGGAAAAACTAAACCAGTGGCCAGTTCTTTAGAAAAAAAACGAAAGAACATTAGATATGATTTCTTAATCTCACTTTGGCTCATGCAGTCATTGATGGCCTTTCTATTCCTGCAACTGCATGGGGTTTTAAATTCCATTTTAGAGTTTTAGCTCCTGGAGGGCCTACAGAAGTATGAGGTACAACTGGCAAGGCATACATCACTTGATATAACTCTCTACTTCTGATGTCTCCACGTCCTTTGAATTTCACTGTGATGTATTAAGTAATCCGGGCTCAAAATGCATATTATGTTCAGGTTCTGGGGAGGCTAAACTAGGGGTGTCAAAGATCTGGCCTGTGGAACTGCACCATCAGGCTCCAAGTGCTGGCTTCACCCTGGGCTACTATAGGGTCCCCGCTGCACTCCATATCCAGTGCCCACAGTACCCACTCCAGCGAGTTTGGCACTGGACCATACACGCTACTGGCTCTAGTCAGTCCAGGGCAAGCACCATGGGTAGTGTGGGTCCTGCATGTGGAACCAGCCAGAGCAGGTACTGCATTCAGCATATAGGTGTGGGCGGGAGCGGGCAGGAATAGGGAGGGGGCTTAATTTAGTCTGTGGGGGCCCCACACCATTCATTTGATCCATGGACTGGTCTCATGTCCCTGGGTTAAACTACGTGGATGCAGTGCATTAAAGCTACCATGTTAGGGGTTTTCACATTTTGTAGCAGAGGAAGATAAGTAAAAAGCAATGTTGTCATGGACGGTTACTGAAAGCTGCAGCCTCTCAGATGCCATGCCAAGGGTCAGGAGGAATTAAGGAAGATGGGATTCACAGGGGGACAAGTCCTGGGGGCACTCTGAAGCTCCCCAAAGAAGCCACGGAGGTAGAGGTGAGCAGCAGAGGGAAAAAAGAAAGGAAAGAAAAATGGCGGTTACTCACCTCAGGATCGCCGGAGAACCCCGCATGCAGCTGGAACAACAGCGGGAAACACCTGCAGACGGCAGGTGACGTCAGCCCGAGGCACCGGCCGGACAGAATAAAGGAAGAGGCCGCGGCAGGAGCCGGGGGAAGCACGTGGCTGCCGGGCAGAGGCCTTGGCAGAAGCGGCTGGAGTTGCGGAGCGGGTGGAGCAGGCTCCAAGTGGGGAAGTGAGCCTGGGAGGCGCTGCTCTCCGGAGCGGGCTGCCGACACGTGCTCTGGGCTAAAGAGCAAGCCCGGAGGACGCAGGACACCAGAGCCGGCTGCTGGCACATGCGCTGGCCAGGGGAGAGGGACCGGAGGACCCCAAGAACCAGGACCAGCAGCAGACGAGCCACCCGGAGGCTGAGAAGAGTCCCGAGAGGGACGGAGGTTGGAGAGCGGCGTAACCAGAACGGGTGAGCCAGGGAAAAGCGGGGAGTGAGCCGCAGGTGTGTGGAGGGACCTGCGGACTGGAGAAGGCCCAGAGGGAGGACTGCGACCCGAGACAGATCCAGGTGGGAGAAGGGGACCTTGGGACCTCTCCCAGGGGAGTAAGATAAAGAGCGGTGGGTAGCCGGCCCGGAGGGTGAGGGCTAGTGAGCAGAGCTGCGGGTAGTGGCTTGGTGTAGGGGTCAAGACTCCATTAGACGAATAGCGGTGTTTAAGTCGTTAGAGTGTTCCTTTGTTTGCGTTACGCCAGGTAAGAAGGGGCTGCGGGGTGAGAGTAGGCAGGGAGGAAAGCCTTCCACGTTGGTGGCGGCCATAGAGAGCAGCAACAAGAACACCTGGAACTGCCGGGCAGGGCGAGGTGAAAGGGGTGGAGGAGCCTCACAGAAGATCCCGACTGCAGGTAGCCAGAGGGGACAGCCGCCCGAAGGGAAGCTCCACCCACTGGAAGAGCGAAGTCGTGGCAGGCGAGAAGGGGTGGACTCTGGAGCAGAAAGAGACCGGCCCCAAGGCTTCTTGCAACAGCCAGCCGGATATCTACAAAACCTCGGGGCAAAGAGGCCCGAGGTAAGATGTTCGACACCCGGCGGCTACAATGGCTAATATTGCAAAAGCCTTCCTGAGAGGACTTAGCATTCCAGTGTTGATTTCATGGAGCATTTTTTGCCTCAATTTCTAATAATCATTTGAAGCTGAAATAATATCAGTGCTCATGTAAGCATCATAAAGGCATCAGTTCAGGCTGACTCTTGAAAGGGCATTTTTTTCAACTTTCGTGGCTGTGTCCAGATGAGTGTGGATGTTTGGTTCCTCAGGGACAACTAACAGCGGGACACCTTGTGCTGCAGCTAGTTGTCCCCAGGGAACTCCTGTGCCATGTACTCTCTGGCGCATGGTAGGTTACCTTGGATTATAGTTTCATAGTTTCTAGGGTCAGAAGATCATCAGGTCTGACCCCCTGCCCTGGGTGGGAACGAGTGCTGGGATCATAATACCCCAGCCAGATATCTATCCAACCTCCTCTTGAGCCTTGACTCCAAAGGTAGGGGAGAATACCACCTCCCTAACCGTAAAGTAATGCCTCCTGATATCAAGCCTGAACCTACTCTCAATCAATTTGTGCCATTATTCCTTGTTATCCCAGGTAGTGTGCAGAGGAACAGAGGAACCTATTTTCCACTGGCTCCCCCCGGTGAGTTTATAGATGGCCACCAGATCCCCTCTCAGTCTTCTCCTGTGAAGGCTGGATAGATTCAGGTCCTTTAGTCTATCTTCATAGGGCTCGGCCCCTGGTCCCCCCTGACCATGCGAGCGGCCCTCCTCTGGACCCTCTCGATGATAGCCACATCCCTCCTGAAGCGTGGTGCCCAGAACTGGATGCAGTACTCCAGCTGTGGCCTGACCAGTGCTGCATAGAGGGCGAGGATCACCTCCCTGGACCTACTTGTGATGCATCTGTGGATGCACAACAAGGTGTGGTTAGCTTTACTGACTGCTTCCTTACATTGGTGGCTCATGTCCAACAATGACTCCAAGATCCCTTTCAGCCACCATGTTGACAAGAAGGGAGTTCCCCAGCCTATAGGTGTGTCGCAGGTTCCTTCTCCCTAGATGCACCACCTTGCACTTGTCTGTGTTGAACTCCACCCTATTCTCATCCACCCACCTGTGTACCCTGTCTAGGTCTAGCTGGATTCTGGCCTCCCCTCCAGCATGCCCACCTCACCCCACATCTTTGTGTCATCAGCAAATTTGGATGGCATGCTTTCCATACCCACTTCCAAATCGCTGATAAAGATGTTGAATAGCACAGGCCCAAGGACCGAGCCCTGGAGAACTCCACTGCCCACATGCCTCCAGGTCGAAAACGACCCATCCTCCACCGCTCTCTGGGTGTGACCCTCAAGCCAATTTGCCACCCATTTGACTGTGTAGGCTTCAGTGCTGCAGTCACCTAGCTTTTTACAAGCATGGGGTGAGAAACAGTGTAAAAGACCTTCTTGAAGTCCAGGTAGACAACTTCCACCTCAGCTCCACATCCAAGGACTTTGTGACCTGGTTATAAAAGGAAACAAAGTTAGTCAGGCAGGATCTGCTCGCAATGAACCTGTGTTGGCTGCCCCTGAGCATTACCTCCCATGCTGGGCCCTTGCAGATGTGCTCCTTGATAATTTTCTCAAAGGTCTTCCCAAGGACCGAGGTGAGACTAACTGGCCTATAGTTACCCAGGTCCTCCTTTCTCTCCTTCTTGTAAACGGGAACCACATTGGCCCTTTTCCAGTCCTCTGGTACTTGGCCAGAGCACCACGAATGCTCATACAGCTGTGCCAGGGGCCCTGCTATGACCTCTGCCAATTCCCTCAATAACCTCAGATGAAGAGCATCTGAACTTACTGATTTAAACACGTCCAGCTCCTCCAGAAGTTCCCTAACTAGATCATTCCTGACCCTAGGCATAGCATCATGTCCTCTGAGCCTGTCTATAATCCTAGTGGGGGAGTTGTCCTGATCCCTGCTCAGAAATATGGAGGCAAAGAACTCGTTGAAGAGATCAGGTTAGGTAGGGGATGCTGCAGCTAGCAACTGTCCTGGTCCCAACAGCCTTACCTGGGGTCCTGGGGGCTAGGAAAGTTGCAGCCACATTGATACTACAACTTGAAGCCTGGCTGGCAGCCTCCAGTTTTGGGTGGCATATGCTGCTTCCATGTGCACCACCCCACTTTTTTTCTGCACAGGTGTTTTTGACCCATGGATCTCTCCCCCTCCCTCCCGCTGCAAAGTAGCAGACAGGCAATGCCTGAATGTTCAATGTGTGACATACCACACAGTCATGCTTGTCTGGAAGGGGACCCCATTTGGCCAAATCTGGTGGACTAAAGTGTGGTCTTGGATCTTGCAAGCTGACTGTGTGTGTGACCATGGATCTCTCCACTCTCATGAAGGCACATGTCAGTCAATGGAGCTGCAAATAGGCCCAACCACATGCAGGCAGTCAAAGAGTCTGGGCCTTAACTCAGACAGGATGGTACTAGAAACTCTTCTTGCCTTCAATGGTAATTTACCTGAGTAAAGATAGCGTGAAAATTATGCAAAGACCTAAGCATTTGACTCACTAACTTCAGCAGGACTTAGAGCTCCTCAGCACTCAACCTTGTCAGATCCTGATAGGAGTGGACCCTTGGAGATTTGGGCTTTGTTTTCATTTTGGGTCCTTCCACCGAGTTTGTCCAAAATATTAAATTATGCTGAGTCAGCACAACAGAGATAGAGGCAGGTTTTGCATAAGATGTATCATTTGCACTTTTACCGCTGACTAGAAACTTTGCGAGACCACATCTTTGTGGCTTTGGCATTCAAGATCCTTTTCCCACTGGAAGCCAAAATGCAAAAACAAACCAAACTCTCCAAATATTTGCCTCAACATTTAAAATAAAAGATAAGACAATCACATCTCAAAATACCAATCTAGGCCCAACCTCAAGTTCATTTTATGGAAGTGAGAATCAGGCCACGCTGTGTTATTATGTTAGGCCAGCTGATCCTCCTGTCATTTAACGAGGTAGTGAAAAACGATCCTATAGGATTATATTACAATTGTTTCATTTGACAAAATCTGTGCTATAATATCCTGGGCCCTGAGTGCTTCAATGGCAAGGGGTAAAGCACCAAGCAACGAAGATGCCGTTAAAATGGTGTTGCAGTAGCACCTTTGGTTATTGGAAGATGCATGAATTCACTGCACCACCAATACATTCAATTAAATATACATTTGACCAGTTAACTAGAAACAATGGTTCAACTGCTTCAAAGAGATGCCTTCACATTAAAGTTCCTGTATTGTTTGGCTGCCACCTGAATACATCAAAAACACACATCATGTATAAATCAACCATGCTTTATTGTCTAATTACATTTCTACTATTTTAATAGGCATAGGAATCAACATTTCTGAGACTGAATGTAGGTAAATTATGTAAAAAACCCCACAACATTATGGTAGTGGAAAAAAATGAAAAAAAATCAGTCATTACTAATACTTTCATTTTATCCTCATTATTTATTCTGGCCTACATTTTTATCTATAGAAGAGAAATGAGGTTATTATTCTAATTATGGAGGACCCCATCGGTTGCATCTAGTGGTATAAAAGAAGAGGCTGAAAGTAGAGCAACTCCTCAGTCCTCATCTCTGCTGCTTTCACTCTTGTGTTTCTTCTTGCCTTAGTTTAAATTCTTGTTTAGATACACTCCAGTTCTTTCATGACTTGCTAATTTTTTAATTAGAGAAGAGTGGTTTTTCTTAGCCATGAAAAATTTCTGTCTTTTTTCCCCTTTCTTGCTAACCCAAGTCTGTTTTTCACATAAATCAGTCTCTAATTAGTCTATTTGCTAGCTGGTCATGTTCGCATTGTCTCAGTTTTATTACATAAATGATGAACATAATAGTCCACGGTCTTTTCTAGAATTCACTGAAAATTTTACCATCCCACATCCCTGTCCTATGATGAGGGATGGTGGGGCAGGCTCTTGGGTCAGCGCCTGAATCTTACACGATTGTGCTAGCAGGGAATCCCCATGTGACAGGATTGTTTTCTGCTTGATAGCTGGTGCCAATGGCAGCCCACCTTGATAATAACAGAGGTCAATATCTATGAAGAGAATATGGCCAGTGGGAATTAAGGAAGATGACAAAGACCAAAATGGCCCAGTAGAGCACTTAATTTTAGCTTCCTAGATGAAAATAGGATGATTTCAGAAGTGCTCATGTGGATCAATGAGTGACATAACCTTGGGAGCCCTCGAAGAGGGGTGTCAAACTCATCCCTTGCCCTAGACTGGATTTGAACCACAGGGCTCCTTGTCCACCATATCTGTGGGGGAAGTAGTAGCTGTGGTGGGACCAGTGGCTGTGGCGGCAGTGAGGCCAGCTGTGGCACAGTTGGAGTGGAGCAAGTAGCCATGGGGCAAGTCTTGCTGCAAAGGCCATGTTCAGCAGGACCCCAGGGCATCCATGCCAGGCCCCACCCTCTGCTAGCCCCATCACCGACTTCCTTGGCCAGCTAGTAGCTTGGAGGGCTGGATGGAGTAGCTCTGCAACCAGTCTACCCACAACCTGTATGTTTGACTCCTCTGCTCTAGAACATCAGGCCAATTATATTGCATCAGGCCTTGCTTCTGTAATGACTTACAGTGTGTAAAAGTTAAGTACACAGGAGAGGACATCACAATGATACTCATAGTCCATAAAGTTGACCACGTGCAAATTCTGGCCCTGAGGAGGATTTGGAAGCCTAAGCCTATGCATCCATGACTATTCTGCCCATTTTTTCCTTTAAAACATATTAAAAAAATATATATCCAAAAACTACATCAACCCATACAATTCCCTCCTTTCCCTGAAAGTTGCCTCCAAAAAGAAAAAAGATTTTCCTCAAAATGACAAATTCTGGTTCTTTTAAACCAAGAACAATACGGAAAATAAATTGTCGGTGGCCTTGGATGGAGCAATCCTCCCTTTTGACCCTCATCGTAAAAATGCATGCACACATTCACTACAGCTAAATGGATCCACAGTACCAGCATTTCCAAAGTCAAGAGCCTACAAAATCCATACATGTCAACAATACTAATAATTAAATGTGGCGAATGAACAAATTATGCACGTCAATTAGAAAGTGTGTAACCTTTGTATGTGCTGTAAGTCTTTGGCATTCATATTGGCTCTTTTGGGAGCATGTTGAAGACCACATTTTGTAGAGGACAATTACTTTAATTTGAAAGTTATTTGGATAGAAGATTCTTTGCAAAATTAAGGTTGTAATTATTATTTTGAGTGAAATATGAAACACTTACAAGGAAGCCATGCCATCCAAAATGCAGAGTTGGGGTTCAACTGGTTGAAAGCATAGAGTATATCAGCGTCTTCCTGTTTTTTCGTTTGGAGGCTGGATGTCAGTTTTTAGCATAAAGGCAAATACAGCCGTGGGTTCCTGGCTTTACAAGGATGTTGTCATGTAAAGTAAAATTGTAGAGTTAAATAAAAGCACCCCTTTTCTGTGGGAAAAAACCCCAGCTGATAGCTTGGGTCATGCATTATGGGGAACTAAATGCTCATAGTCTGCACAATTCTTCCCACAGGGAGCTCAGATATTCAGACTGCATCTCTCTCCCCATAGGCTGTAATATGGCAAGCATGAAAATAGTTCATCAAAGCTCCTGCCACTATGCTGAACGTCATCAGGCCCTCTCCTTCATCACTTGAAATAAGAGTATGTAGTATTCTTGTTAAAGAAGATTAATCAGCCATGAAGTCAATGACTGAGTGAACCCCATGTATTTGGTCTCAGTCATGGTATTTTTAGACTAATTGGAGACAATACTGCTGATTTAGAACATCTGCTGAAAGATGACGTCCTCTCAAGGCACTCAAAAGAGATCACGAGCAATAATGTTCAGAATTAATAGCAATGTTTTACACTTCTCTAGCCATTTCCCCTAGAAGATCTCAAAAGCTCATGATATACATATCAGTGAGCTCAACTTCCAAGACTTCTGTGAAGTAGAAATAGTATTCATATTTTACAGACAGTGAGGTGAAAACACAGAGAGGTCAAATAACTTGCCTGTGGTCACACAAGAAATCTTAGGCAGGGCTGGGAATATAAACCAGGTCTCCCCCTGTGGAGTCTTGCACTTTAATCACTACACCATACTCTGACCTTTTTGTGCTTCAGGAACCTATCTAACTATCTGGGATATGCAGCTGTTAGTAATAACACACTACTTGCTTAAGCTAAGAACATACCAGCAGACAGAGATACAGTAGGTTAATAGTTGTTCCAAGAAGCAAACATTTAAGGTAACAAGAAATTGCTTCTCTAAACCTTTTCCCATTCTGACATTTGACCACTTTACATTCAGGTTGCAAAGGTCATCCATTATTACTGTTTTATGAGACTTAGCTGCCTCTGATCTTTCTCAACGTTGTGCACTCAATATCCTTTCCCTGATCAGGAAAACAGTACAATATCCCCCCTACACTATTTATATCTTTATGGCTTGGGGTTTGTATCCCTAGAGCCAAATACTGCATGAGCCCTTTCACTCGGAAATTCTCTCTCATTGGATTCTAGCAGATCTTTCAGGCGAAATGCTACTTCCCCACCTCTTTCAACTAATCTTACTTTCTCATGTGGTTTATAGCCAAGCATTATAGTGTTCAATACAATTTGGATGCTCCCCATAATTCATTTATGCCTATCATGTCGAAGTCCTCTTTTACAGTCATTTAATGTGCACAGCCTGCTTGTGCACTTCTCACATTGGTATACATCTACTTATTACCTGTATTTTGCAACCAAAGTTGTACAGAGGCCCATGCGTTATTTGGCTGTGTGTTTAAACTTTTGGGTGTTCTTTGTTCACCCTGAATTTCTGAGGTCCAGTCAGTCAGTACTACTCATGGCACTGACTTATTTGCATGCCCTACAAGAAGGAACTGTTCAAAAGATCACAATGATTTTCTAAAGCTTTATTACAAAGAGTCCTTCTGGAGGAAAGGGTTATGTTTTGATCTAATTTATATTACGCAGGAAGTTATACAGGGAAAAAGGAATGTGATGATGATTTAATTATTCTGTTCAAAGAGAAAAGCATGCTATTAACAAGCGGCGATGACTCAGAGGTTTATACTTGGTTAAAGATCCTATTAGCGGTTACTGGTTTTGAAACAAGGGAGGCTGACTGATTCTTGTTCACTCATTAAACTCATTAATTTACAAGGATTCATTGCACTGGTGTTAATTTGAGAGGCATAAAAACACAGAAAAAAATTAAATACAGGACAGATAAAACTGTTTCTTAAACGCTGCCCAGAACTGATTCTCTTTGCGGCTCATGTAAAAACTGTTCTTTTGTCCCCTTGTTCTGTAGTAATTTAACACCTCTGACAGACAAGGACAACCCTCACGGCCCTTTGCCACATGTCTGCTGACTCGAGGCTTTTTGAGAAATCACCCCCAGCAGCAAATACTTCAAGAAATGCCATTTTGCCACCAAGCTGGTGTGTCTCTAAATGCTATTTCCAAGCTTCTCGACGTCATAAGACAATGACCTCAGCAAGAGTTAAAACCTAAGTCTCCCTGTTCTGTCGGGTGGAAGTGCACCCTGCCAAACTTGGGGGGTATTTATCCGCAGAGGGGACCAAGGGATGGAGCAATCAAGGTGCTTCGCTATAGCTCCAGAGGCATGAGCTCAAGCCTGGCTCCAGGCTCCGCTAAAGGCCATCCCTGATCAACTCTGCTAGAAATGGGTTTTGGGCATTTGGGCTACTGAGTTCAGAGGTGGCTGAATGTGGTGCGAGCTTCATCACTCTCTCCTTTGCTATTGGGTACAGCCACTGATAAATCTTATGCACAATGCACAACTGGCTAAGGTGGGCACTTGACGTTTTTAACCCATAATCAATTTTTTTCCTCCAGGAGCACTTCAGACATGACCGTGTTTATCCAGTTCTGAAGCACATACATGGGAGCCGGTGGATTATCTCTCAGAATGTGGCCACCTCAGAAAGAAATCCAGATACTTACTGGGCGCGTCTACACGTGACACAGCAGTGGCGAGTACAAGCCATGATACTGCAGCTACATCACCATAACAATGCGCTCCCTCATTATAGTGCCTTGCTACAGCACTATAATCATGCACCACTGGCATAGCGCAGTATGGGCTGTTACTGAACCATCATTTAGTCCTTCCAAAAGAAAGTACTAAATGACGGCACAGTAACAAAAGTGCCGTTGATGCACCCACATGCGTACAGACACTCACTGAAGCCGACGTGGCATGGGACTAAAGGTGGACGAACTCCATCTGATGCAAAATATAGGAATGACCTACACGTCTCTCAAAAATCCACCCCAAAAGAACAGGAAAAAAAGGACAAGGAAAGGTAGAATCAAATAACCATTTTCCTTGCAACGACTTGCTTTATTTTATCACCAATTAAAAAAAAACCAAGCAAACATGATGAACATTTCTCCTTCCTTTTTGTGTGTGAATACAGCCTTGAGATTTTCCTATCAAATCCAGTACCTAGAATTTCCTGCCCAACACTGCAAAGAAAAAACAGTTGTTTTGAATGCCTTAATTTTGAAATATCCAACCTAGCGCTTGTTTTTCAGACGTGGCAGGCTCACAGTTTTCTGAATAACTCACTTCAAAGGGCCTCGGTTTTAGAATAGGGAAAGAGAGGCACCCGAGACCTGCTTGAGAAAGTACGGACCGACGCGCTGCAACTGGGCAGCGCGTTGTGCAGGGAGTATGTTCCCTGTTATGCTGTGAATGTATTAGCCTCTTGCTGGTTGAGACAAGGCTACTGCTCTCCAGTCTTTGATGCTGAAAGGTTAGGTAAGAGCACGGGAGGTCAACTCTGTTACTTTTTATGGAGGCAGAAAATGGCATAAAATGAAAATAATTTCCTGTGAAAGCCAAGGACATTCCTGCAGATTTGTTTCCTGAACTAGGTCATACAACTTCTTTTTCTTTCTTTCTTTTTTTTTTTTAAACATGCATTTGCTGGTTTCCTGTGCCCTCAAGGCCTAAATGATCTGCTTTTATGAGACCAGGCCCGCAAATTCCATTCTTCACAGTATGAATGAACAAACCAAGGGAAGAGAAAACATCACAGAGCTGCTTGATAAGGGTAACAGGTGATACGAATTTATAGGATAAAACGCTTAGTCATAAAAAAGACTTAATTGCCAACCTAACTCCTTTTCTAATAAGTAGCTAAGGTTACTTGGAAGATCACATCTACACGCAGCATATAACTTTCTTAATAGCTGCTGGCCTTTGTTCAACTCGTGTTGGTCACCTGCTGCCTCTTTCACTTTTACCTATTAAGTGTTGGGTAGCCATAGGAGCCAGAGCTGTTTTGCACGCTCATAAAAAATGCTGCTGCTTTGGAGGCAAACAGCTGTTCCTTTTTTTTAATCTTTTCCTTTTTCTTTTGTTAGAAATTGGAGGAAAAAGGCCGCCTTCTGCTTTCCCCAGGGCAACAGAGTCGAATCCTCAGCTTGGCTTGAAACAGGAATTGGACACAATGCAAGCGAGCAGATCCAACAGCTAAGCAGAGAGGGTACAGCCTATCTCAGACAGTGCAAATGCCTCTATAATATCACTCCCCAAATGATTTCTTGCATAGGTCTTGCTGAAAAATTAAACCCTGGCAGAGATCACTGACACAAAGGACCTATTACACAAATTACCATCATGAGATTTCTTGCAAGGCACCAATAGGCTTGGCATATTTTGATCATGATTATGGACTGACTGAGAGCAATTGTAAAATCCCAATGCGATGATGCCAGCAGCCTGAATCTGCAAGCACTCTACACGCAGAACTGATTAACTTCAATATCTGAATCCTTGCAGAGTTGTGCCCCAAGAATGGACACTCCTTTAAAGTGTCTCAAATTGAGTACACAAAAACTGTGGACATTGGAAAATGATTGTATCCATCCTTTTGCCTGTGCAATAAGCAATACACATACGCTCTCTCACACCATAACTCTAAGACAGCTCATTCCTTTTACTGCCAGGCTCCTTACATACCGCCCGGCTCCTTGCATACAAAGCGTTTCAGATGCAAGATCATTATTATTGCCCTACTGTATGTTAAGTAAATTCACTTCTTGTTAAAGGAATTTACTTAACATACAGTAGGGCAAAAATAATGGTTGTGTATAGAGCTTAAAGGAACCTTGATCTTTTCATTCTTTCTTTCTTCTCCGTGGACTTTTCTCCCATCCTCTCTCAATACTTTGAGACATACAGAAAATAGTTTACAGCTGTGCCTAATGAATGAATCTGCTTAAGAATTGTGCAGACCATAAGAAAACAGAACGGTCGCAGGTGAAAGAGTTTCTACTTTGTCTGCAGCTTGAATGCCAAATAGTGTATGAGAAATGTTAATATATCATACCAGTTTATTAAACCAGGCAGATGCTTAGGGAGACATTATTTTCTGCTCTTGAAAAGAAGACCAATTTACATGTGCTCCCGATGCAGCACCGGGCTCTTTTAGTTAGCGAGCTGCGATAATTAAAAGCACCCGCGTGTAACATGTACCAGTGACACAGTGCATCCCTGCGCTGAGAAAACGGCAGTGGGGCACTTTGAACCATTTTCTCTGCGTGGAGACAAGCTGCACCGCTGATGCACGTGATGCACAAGGCTGCCAGAGCACGTTGATTTAGGTGCTGCAGCAGACTTGATTATTCGAGCCTGCTCCAACGTGCTGGATTTCCAGCACATTAGACCAGGCTCCCTGCATGTGTGTAAGTGCCCATTATTTCTATTTATTATAGCTTGTGGTGGTTCGTTTTAGTGGAAAGCTGTTTAGGGCACTCGTCTGCAATGATTTGCTATCTGTAAAGATTCCTGACCAACTACTATTAAAGGAAGGTGGCATCGACATCAGAATTACGTGGAAAACTGAACAAGGGACTTCAGTTGCACTAAAAAAGAAGGTAAAAGTGAACTAATGATATTTTAAACTAGGTGTGGCCAACCCATGGCAGAGGCAGCCAGTGCCTGGCACACGTGCCCTGGGCACTGAATTAAAGGGGGCACCAGCAACAGGAGTTGAGGCAATACTCACAGAGAGGACAGGGATCAGGGTCAGTGCTGGCTTCAGGGTCTGGCCTTGTAGGAGCTGCAGGGGTGGTTACAATGAAATGTAGTGTTGCCACACCTTGGTGACAATAGGATTTGGTGACAATGAGCAACAGTGATGGCTGATTACTAGAGTGGAGCTAGCTCATACTCTAGACTTAGCTTGTAATACATTCCTTACCAAAAGGATGGTCACCACTGTTTTAAGCCATCCCTGAGATGTCACCAGCATGGTATAACTGGCAGCCTTCTGTGAGTTGCTTCAGAGGGGCCAAAAATGAGATACGAAAACAGAAAATATTCACTGCAGCTGTGTCGATGGAAACATCAGGTAGGTATGCAAAGGAATTAAAGATAGGGCCTGAAACCAGCACATGCACCTGCAGTCTGCTTCAGGGATGGGAAAAGAAATTGCCGTAAGACAGAGCACAGGCTCTACTTGGAGGTCATATCCCCATGCACTGAGGAAACAGCTCACACTGAAGAGTCCTATGTCAGTTGTCCTGTAGATAAAGAAAAACCTTAGGTTTCCACATCTGCTCCTCCACTACTTCTCACCATCATTAAATTAAATGAAATACACATAGGCAATATAAATAAGCAAGGACAGACTAGAAATGGCCAATATGGCACACCATGTACTATGCTACAAGAATGGGGAGAATGAACATTTTGGGCAAGCATGCAGGAGCGTATGATGCCTCTTGCAAAATAGGATTTTTAGCACTCCAAACAGGAGGAACTGATCTTCCTGCTAAACAAGAATGACTACAATCTCATAGGGATAACAGAGACCTCTTGCAAAATGGGATTTTTAGCACTGAAACAGGACAGCCAAAACTTGGCTTTTTTAAGGATTTTAGACAGAATGAACTGTTTGGAGCTCAGTGAAGCAAAGCTGGATGAAGAATAGAAAACATCCCTTGGGGAACTAACTTTGGCCACTGTCACCTTCCATGACTGTGTTTGTTGGTACAAGTAATGCAGAGGTGGGACACAAGACTTTGCATGGGATCTCTTTACTAGCTGGGAGTGAGGTAGCTAACCTGTGCTGGGCTTCTGCCCAAGGTCAAATGCGTTTAAGAAAACTGCAACTTGTTCACAGAAATCCCATGAGCAACAAATGCACTAAGCACGTCAAATCAATTATTTGCCATGAATTACTCCCTTGGGTCTCCTCAGGCAGATGAAAAACACTGATGGTTACAGTGGGATATGAATTTCAAGGAACCAAACTACTTTGAATGCAAAGCCTTGAAGGAGCACTGAGCAGAGTGTAGGAAATTAAACAGCAATTCCTTCCATCCATCTTTAATTACCCTGTCCCTCCACTGGTGCCAGGCCAAGCACCTCTTCTGTGACAAACAATCTCCGACTTACAGTCAATGAACCCCCCAAAATATTGTATCATTGATTGTGGTTTCTTGCTATTTTCTTTTACCAAAACTTTTTACCTGTCAGTGAGAACCTCTTTTCAGGCGCTATATCATAAGTGCTAATGCACCAAGTATCCTTAGTCAAAGTATCCCTTGAGATAAGAATTGAGGGTCAGCATGCTTATTATAGATCTCCTGGTTGCAAAAACACAGGACTCTGACCTTGACCTGTGTCTCTAAAAATACTGATGCCTCCCCTTGCTCCCCTTTTACTTTGTTGGACAAGTTCTGCTTGTCCCACAAAATAACTAGCAAGTGCCTCCAAACATAAATAGCAATAGTGCCAACCCCAAACATTCAGACATTGTGAATCAGGCCCCAAAACGCATGAGTGTTTTTGCAAAATTATTTCCTTTTAACAGGTTCTTTTTTTCAGGAGGGTTTTTGTTTTGTTTTGTTCTGTTTTGTTTTAAATGAAAGCTGATTCTCATATAATTATTTGATTCTGGGACTTGGCGTTTTCAATAAATCATTGCACGTAAATATACTTTCAATCAAACAAGAATCCGCAGCACAGAGGTAAAGTAGAGCTTCCTCATAAGCTGTAAATAGATTGCAGAGACGTGTTAGTAACATGACCTCGCAAGCATTACATTTACACCATTGTTCTTACAGCTGAATTGGCAGTATAGATCCACAATCAAAGTTTACTCTGCTCTGCCAATAAAATTAAATGAATGGGTGCACACAGCATCAACAGCTCTCCCTTATATTTGTACTGCCACTGATCACTTTTCAATACAGAAACATGCCATTACGAGGTGGCCAATGGCCTGGTGCATTGCTGCCTTCTGCTGAACCATAGCAGCTCACTTGTGTAAAATAAGCTTTACACTAACAACTGCTAATGGAAATTCTTTGAGTTCAGGTGGCCAGAAAGCTGTGCTTCTTGAAACAATCGTAGACCTCCTCAGGCTGCAAAGTTCCAAACTACCACAGTGCAGCAACTAAGTTCCTAGGAAATCCCAGATTTATAACAATGTTTCCCTAATTACACCTAACCTGAAGTTACACCATATTTATAAAGATAGTAGGCTAGGCAATATAAAGGTTAAGGAATAGGAAATGAAAGGAATGGGCATGAAGGGGTTATTTTGATTAATTTGTATTTGTTAGACGCTCTGAACTTTCACTGGGAAAAAAAAACACATTTCTGTTTGTGCAAATCTAAGTTCTGCTTGTGACGATTTGGAGGCAAAGTCAGACTTGGTGTAAAAAAAGTTATGATAGCCTAAGCCTGTTGGGGGATGGGGAGACTACCATCAAAGCAAGCCCACAGGGGAAACTTTTGCATAACCAGCAGGTTAAGGCACTCAAGGGAATCCGCCCCTACCCAAGGCCTGGAATGATGTCTTCCTGGGAGTGCAGGGAAGACTAAGGCTTCCAGTGGGACACTTATGTGCCTATATACCAATGCCAGGAGCTTGGGAAACAAACAGGAGGAACTGATCTTCCTGCTAAACAAGAATGCCTACAATCTCATAGGGATAATCGAGACCTGGTGGGACTCCACCCATGACTGGGCCACAGGTAGCCACAGGTATAGATGGCTATACCCTGTACAGGAGAGATTATTCATAAAAAATAGGGGGTGAGGGTGTAGTGCTTGACCAGTAATTTGCCAAGGAATGGGATGAGGCTGCGTGCTCCCGGTACATGGTTGTCATGTGAGACTTCAACTACCTGGACATCTCAAGGGAAGAGCACTTGGTCAAATCTGAATGATCACAAACCTTCCTCACGTGCGTGGATGAACTCTATCTGACTCAAGAAGTCTATGCACCGACAAGAGGTAAAGTACTGCTCGACCTGGTACTGGCAAAAGGGGGTGATCTAGTCAGTGACCTAAGAATTGAAGGGAAACTGGGAGACAGTGACCACAAGCTGATCACTTCCACTATCCACCGCAAAGCTGCCAAGTCAGTCATCAATGCAGAAGTCCTCGACTTCAGGAAAGCTGACTTTGATAAGCTGAAGAGGCTCGTTGTCGAGGCCCTAAGGGACCATGCCTTGACAGGGAGGGGAGTTCAGGATGCGTGGTTACTCCTCAAGGGAGCAATCCTGAAAGCAAAAGCGATGTCTATCCCATCTCAGAGGAAAGGTAGCAAAAGGGCACAGCAATCACCTTGGCTCATCAGGGAACTCATGGACCTCCTGTGCCTAAAGAGAGAGACCTATAAAGGAAGGAAGACAGGAATCACCACAAAAAAGGAGCATTCTGCACTGATCCAGACCTGTAGGGAGTGAACCAGGGAAGCCAAGGCTGCAACCAAACTCCAACTGGCTACACGTATCAAACACAACAAAAAAATCTTTTTTCAAACATGTGGGGAGTCGGAAGGAAAGCAAGGATAACACTGGATCCCTGTTAAACTAAATGGGACAGCTGACAACCAATACCCAGGAAAAAAACAACCTGCTTAATGGGTATTTTGCATCGGTTTTTCACCAGCCAAAAGGGACTGCCTTGCTTAACACGATGTGGGACAGCCAGGATTAGGATGAACTTATACCCTACATCGCTGTAGATCAGGCAATGGAACACCTTGAGCAGCTGGACACCTTCAAGTCAGCTGGTCCTGGCAGTTTACACTCCAGGGCACTAAAGGAGCTGGCAAGCGTCATAGCTCTGCCACTGGCTTGGATCTTTGAGAACTCCTGGCGCTCAGGAGAAGTGCCGAATGATTGAAAGAAGGCCAATGTGGTGCCTATCTTCAAGAAAGGAAGGAAAGTAGATCCAGAGAACTACAGGCCTATCAGCTTGACCTCTATTCTGGGGAAGATCTTGGAAAAAATTATGAAAGAGACCAGTCTTGACAAACTGGCTGATGGCAACCTCCTGAGGGACAGCCAGCATGGGTTTGTTGCGGGTAGGTCGTGCCTGACCAATCTCATCTCATTCTATGACCAGGTGACATATCACCTGGACCAGGGAGAAGAGATTGATGTCATACATTCATAAAATCATAGAAGTCGGGTTGGAAGGGACCTTGTAGATCTTCTAGTCCAACCCCCTGCCCTGGGCAGGAGAGAAAACTGGGCTCAAATGACCCCAGCCAAATAAATGTTGAGCCTCCTCTTAAAAACCCCTATTGTGGGGAAGATCTGGAGCCATCACCATTTCCCTTGGAAGTTGGTTCCAGATCCTAGCTGCCCTAACTGTGAAGTAGTGCCTTCTAATGTCTAGTCTAAACCTACTCTCTAGCAATTTATGGCCATTATTCCTTGTTACTCTGGAAGGCACTTGGGGGAACAAGGTCTCTCCCAAGCCCTGCTGGTCCCCCCTAGTAAGTTTATAGGTGGCCACTAGGTCCCTCCTCAGCCTTCTCTTGTGAAGGCTGAACCAGTTAAGGTCCCATAGGGTCTGCCCTGCTGTCCCCGGATCATGAGAGTGGCCCTCCTTTGGACCCTCTCAATACCGTCCACATCCCTCCTGAAGTGCAGTGCCCAGAACTGGACACAGTACTCAAGCTGCAGCCTGACCTGTGTTGCATAAAGGGGGAGGATCATCTCCTTGGCCCTGCTTGTGATGCACCTGTGGATGCATGACAAGGTACAGTTAGCCATACTGACCATGTCCTCACATTGTCAGCCCCTGTTCATCTTGGAGTCAATAATGACTCCAAGATCTCTTTCTGCCACCGTGCATTTGAGAAGGGAGTTCCCCAGCCTGTAGGTATGGTGCTGGTTCCTCCTGCCCAAGTGCAGCATCCTGCACTTGTCAGTATTGAATCTTATCCTATTTTCATTTGCCTACCCCGGTAACCTGTCCAGGTCCTGCTGAAATCTATCCTTCCCTTCTAGCATGCCCACCTCACCCCAAATCTTGGTGTCATCTATGAATTTAAACAGGTTGCCCTTCACCCCGTTGTTTCATAGTTTCATAGTGCCTAGGGTCAGAAGGGGCCTAGAGCAGGCCATCTAGTCTGACCCCCCGCCAATGGCAGGAACGAGTGCCAGGGTCACA
>JAGPOW010000261.1:14530068-14551678 GCA_030014935.1 Caiman crocodilus
CGAGGTGAGACTGACTGGCCTGTAGTTCTCCGGGTCCTCTTTCCTCCCCGTCTTAAAGATGGGAACCACATTGGCCACCTTCCAGTCCTCTGGCACTTGGAAGTTGTGCAAGTTACTAATAAAGAAATTGAACAGTGCAGGCCCAAAGACTGAACCCTGGAGGACCTCACTACCCATTTCCCTCCAGATCGAAAATGATCTGTTCATCACCACTCTCCGAGTATGACCCCTCAGCCAATTTGCAATCCATCTGTCTGTGTAAGCATCAATGCCACAGTCACCTAGCTTTTTAATGAGAATGGGGTGGGAGATAGTGTTAAAGGCTTTCCTGAAGTCCAGAAAGATTACATCCACTGCAACACCTGCATCCAGTGATTTTGTAATTTGATCGTAGAAGGCAATCAGGTTGGTCTGACAGGACCTGCCCCTAATGAAGCCATGCTGGTCATATATCTTGACTTGAAAGAAGCCTTTGAACTGGTGTCCCATGATCTCCTCATGGAAAAATTGGCCAGCTGCGGCCTCAGCTACATCACAGTCCGATGGCTGGGGAATTGGCTCTGAGGTCAGACCCAGAGAGTGGTAATAGACGGAAGTGAATTGTCATGGTGCGCCATGACCAGTGTGGTCCCTCATGGCTCCATCCTTGGGCCTATACTCTTTAACATCTTGATTAATGATGCAGACATTGGTGTCAGAAGTGGACTGGCCAAGTTCGCTGATGATACCAAACTTTGGGGTAAAGCATCCACACCTGAGGATAGGCTGGTGATCCAGGCCGACCTCAACAGGCTCAGAAAACGGGTGGATGAAAACCTGATGACATTCAACTCCGAAAAATGCAAGGTACTCCATCTTGGGGGAAAAAAAACGCTGCAGCATACTTATAGGCTCAGCAGTGCTATGCTTGCTAGCACCACGGCTTAAAGAGACTTGGGGGTCATGACTGACCACAAGATGAATATGAGCATGAACCACCAATGCGGTGTCACAGCTGGTAATGAGAGCTAAACTCTGGCTTGCATCCATAAATACTTCTCAAGCAAATCCCAGGATGTTATCCTTCCGCTGTACTCAGCCGTGGTGAAGCTGCAGCTGGAGTACTGCATCCAGTTCTGGGCTCCACAATTTAAAAAGCCTATGGAAAAGTTTGAGAGAGTCCAGAGGAGAGCCATGTGCATGATCAGAGAGCATGAGAACAGGCCTTGTGAGAAGAGGCTGAGAGCCATGGGACTCTTCAGCCTGGAAAAGTGCAGGCTCAGGGGTAACTTGATGACTGCCTATAAGTATATAAGGGGCATACATCAGGATCTAGGAGAATGCCTGTTCACCAGAGCACCCCAAGGGATGACAAGGTCAAACAGTCACAAACTCCTCCAAGACCATTTTAACCTGGACATAAGGAAAAACTTCTTTACTATATGAGCCCCCAAGGACTGAAACAGACTGCCTCCAGAGGTGGTTCAAGCACCTACTCTGAAATGCTTTAAGAAGCATTTAGATACCTATCTTGCTGGGATCCTTTGATCCTAGCTGACTTCCGGCCCCTGGGGCAGGGGACTGGACTCGATCTTCCAAGGTCTCTTCCAGCCCTAATGTCTACGAAATCTATGAGATATCACTATCTTTTTGGGAGTGTTAGGGGTCAAGTTTGGATTATGGTTCATATACCGAATTAATGTCAGCTGGTCCCAAAGTTGATGAAGACCGTAAAGCTGGATGTAGAATATTCTTTATAACAAATTTTTGATAGAAAAAAATGTATTTTGCAAAACTTTGTAGTGTGAGAGTGATAGTGTAGCTGTGACGGTCCAGAAGGTATGCCAGAAGCAAGGATGTTCTAGGGTGATCTCTCTTATTGGACCAACTACATCCAGTTACGCAGTGGGCGCATCTAAACATTCCTCAATGCACCATAGTTACAGCACATTAAGTTTAATACCTGTAATTGCAGGTAGTGACTTAATGTGCTGGAATGGGCGCTACTGTCCATTAGAGCAAATGAATGCTTTTTTTTGGTGATGCTTAACGTGCATTAGACTAACGCACAGTAGAATTAATGTAATGTGAATTTAATGTCTCGTGTAGACGCGCCCGGTTGGCCAAGTAGAAGCTAGCACCCTAAGAAATCCTTGCCTCTAGTATGTTGTAAACCTGCAATTTTTCATCCCCTCTGAAAGATTTTGACAAAATTCTGTTTGAAACTGAAAGCACTATTCGGATACGCGTACTTTGGGGAGAGGGCCTTTTACATTCCTGTCATAATTAAAATGCATAAGTGAAGAATAATTACAACCACTTACAGATGTTCATCCTGATGAAAATGTTTTGGATACATTTCTTTCATGGGCGAGAATGGTGAATACTCTCCTTGCTACAATTCCTTTTTGTTTTGTTTAAAAATCTGGGGCAAATCTGGGGAAATGACTTCAGCCCTGTGGTAGGAGCTGCTAGCTGCGAAAACTGAACCGCAGCGCTCTGTTGGGAAACTGCATACTTGCATCTGATAATCATTTTATGGGAATGTGTGCCGACTTACAGTTGTGGCTCCCCACAAAAGGCTGGGAACATGAGGCACTTCTCTACTAAATCTATTTCACGGTCTATTCCTAACCTCTTTTTTCTATCAGTTTTCTTCCACCAGCTAAAGTTTTCTTACATTAGAGCTTAACAGAGAAGACAGAATGCTTTCATACTCATTTCTACTCACCCGCTAATTTGCAGCTATAGTAAGTCCAAAGGCTTTAGCTAAGGTACTGCATATAAATGGAGGCAAGACAAGGCAAAGATTTTTGTCAGTGAATTTGGGTTAAAATCATTATCTTTTTATATTTTCTGCAGAGGGGCCAAAAATGTGAGTAGCATATTGGGTTGGCTGAATTGAAGAAGTCCATAGATTTGTGAACTTATATTTCGTGCAACAAATTATTAGTGGACCATGTGAGATGAGGTATATTCCTACTGCTGACTACAGAATGGGACAAGGCTTATTTCACCTTCTGATAGGTAAATAAAATACTTATAAGAAATGTATTTGATTTATCTGCCACCCTTACCCCCAAAAAGGCTCAGTATAGCTTGGAAAAAAAAAGTAATGACAATGGATAAAATAATAAGACAATAATACAACAAGTCTGCAAATAAATAACTGAAAGTTTCACCCAAACTGCTAAAAGCCTGCCCAAATTAGAAGGTCTTACACAACTTCTGAAAGATGGTCATGTTTAGGGCATTTGAGAGTCCTAATGAGGAGCGAATTCCAGAACTGACGAACAACTACCATGAATGATCTCCCACATGTTTGGCTAAGCAAACTTAGCATTCAGATGGCATTTGGAAGTATTGCAACACCATAGAGACGTAAATAATTCTGCCCTTCCCCTTTTCCCCCTGCCCCCTTGACCCCATCAATGCCAATACTTTGACCAATTAAATACTTAGATGCGTAATACAGGTGTCCAGGTTTCTGTTTGGTCTGTCACTGAAGGAGAGTTGCAAATGGCATTGTTTTAGTGCCATCTCCTGCTGTGTGGCAAGTAGAGAAGTTTTCACTTGTCCAACCGAGATAATGCTGATACTTCTATATAGGCATCAGGTCACTGCATCATGCATCAGGTCTCAATACAATGATCAGGCAATGGAGGGATGCATCTCTATATGGGGCATATAAAAGCCATGGGAAATGTGTTTAGCATCCTTGCTATGAACAGTTTTTTTCTGTATTTCAGAGGTATAAGATCCAAGGAAGGATTAACCAACCACTTGAATTTCTCTGCCATCTATAGGGGATATTGGAAATTTGACAGGTCCACTGCATACAACTAACTGTACTTCTGCACACAAGAGACTCATTTAGCAGCTGTAAAAACATTTTTTTTGTTCTTTCTGTTTTGCATTAGTTTAGGCAAGATGTGTTGGTTAATGATGGCACATTGTTCTGACCAGAAGCACAGAGCAATGACAGAGACAGCAGATTAGACATATCCAGCTGGTTCTCAATACACATGCTTGATATTCAGATAAAACAGGAGATAAGGAACAGAGAGATAATAATCTGTTAAAGTGCAGGAGTGCATAGGAGGTGGTAATTATATTCCATTTACAGGAGTCTCTCCCGTCTCCATTTCGCTGTTTTCAGCAGTTCTATGGCTGCATTTAATGGCAAATACTCTTTCCCCATGATATCCATTAGCACTGGAAACCGCAGCGCTCCATGTAAATGTAGTACAGACATTCCCTCTTCAGACCTACGTGACCTCAGAAGACCTGTCCTTGCTGGAGCCTAATCAAATATTTTCAGCCTTCATCTCTCCCAGGGTGGGAAATTCATTTGTGAAATTTCCCATTTTTCTCCTTTCCCTCATTATCATGTCTGAAATACCTTCTGGACAGTCTCACCTGTTCATTTTTGGAAAATAGCAGCACTCAGATACAATGGTGATGGGTACTAGCAAATAGATAGTAAAACGCATAAACTACTAAGCAGATGAATAAGTTTGGTAAGAAGAAGAAAGCACTGCAGTGTACTGTAAGAAGAACCCGAATGATCCAGTCTCTCATGTCTTGCTCTGCCACGGCTCGGCTGTGTGACAGGACAAGTCACCCAGAGAATGTCTCTAGTACATCCCCAGCCCTCCTGGTGGCACCCACTGCTGCAAGAGCATGCCCTGCTTACCCTCACGTGCTTGCATGTACCAAACCCAGAAATGCATCCTTAAGGTCACTCAAGGTACATCTATACGAGACCCTTAATGCACAGAAGACTAATTTTACTGTGCATTGAAACATTGGGCAAAGCCCGTGGTAATGTGCAGATTTTGTCTAATGAGCAATAATATCACTAAAAAAAGCATTCATCTGTACTAATGTGCAGTAGCATTGATTATAGCACTTTAAGTTAGTACCTGTCATTACAGGTACTAAACTCAATGCACCATAATTGCAGAGCATTAATGAATGTGTAGATGTGCCCTCAGAGAGGCATCCGCCTCACAGCTGCAGCAAGAGACAAAAGGTGCTTTCTCCCCATTAAAACCTCCGTCTCTCAAGAGCAGCTGTGTGGTAGGGACTGTGTGGTGGGCAGTCTGGCCTAGCAGCTAGTCATCTGAATCACAGAATCATAGAAAAGTAGGGCTGGAAGGGACCTCCAGAAGTCATCAACCCCCTGCCTGAGGCAGGGTCATCCCTAGCCAAACCATCCCATACAATGCATCATCTAAATTTGCATAAGACTACTGTCAATCCTGACACAACATAGCCGTCACACCTTAACCTACCACAGGTAAAGCAGGGGGACCAAGGAAACCCATGTCCTACTTCTATGAAATGTTATCAGTATATGCTCAAGAGATGCCCACTACAGTGGAAGACAAAACGCCCCACAATCTGTACCAGTCTGACCATGGGGTAAAATTCCTTCCTGACCCCAAATCTGGCAATTGGTCTGACCCTCAGCCAGGAAACTCCAGCTTTGGTCCCAGCAGGAGCATTAGCATATCCCTGTCAAACTTCCCATCCTGAGCTGCAGCTAACACCCAATGCCTCGGAGCAAGGCTTAAAAATACCCTGACACATATAGCAGTAGGGGATGTTGGTGGGGGGCAACCAGCAAAGCCCAGAAGTATAGGAAATACCAATAGCAGAGCAGTAGTTTTTCCCCATAATTTTTGTGGATATCCAATCTAGAAAACCTACTTTGCCTCATCTTCAAGCTATCAGTTCTTGTCCTCCTCTTTGCAGCAAGAGAAAAAAGGTGCTTCCTTCTTCTTTATGGCAGCCCTTCAACTATTTGAAGACTGCTCTCATATCCCCTATTAAGTGCCTTTTCTGAAAGCTGAATATGCCTTACTCCTTCAGCCTCTCTTTACATGACTTGCTTTCTAAGCCCTCCTTCCTCTGGATCCTTTCTAATGTCTTCACGTCCTTTTTAAAATGCAGAGCCCAGAACCATGCACAGTACTCCAGATGAGGCCTAACCGTGCTGAATAAAGAGGCACTATTACCTCCCACATGTTGTATCCATCGATGCATCCCAAAACCTCATCCACCTTTTGTGTGGCTGCATCACATTGCAGACTTATACTGAGCCTATGAGCTACCAAGACTCTTAAACGCTTTTGCAAAGAGCTGCCATCCAACCAGGCATCACCCATTTTATATGCATCTCATTGATAATTCTTCCCAAGGTGTGGCACCTTGCTTTTTTCTGCATTGAACTTCATCCATCCTGTTAACCTCAGACCAACTTTTCAATTTGTCTAGATCCTTCCAAATTGTGTTCACATCCTCCAATGTGATTCCAGCCAGAATCAGAAGCTGGAGCCAGAAAAAGAGCCAGGAGTCAAACCAGGAAGACAGCAAGGAAGCACACGGAGGGTCAGGAGCGAAAACTTCTACTTTTTCTGGGTCACAAATATGGGCTGGGTCTAGTTTTCAAAGCCTGGAGTGGGTGGGGTCTGTTGCCTGGGGCTTCAGAGGACTAGCTACCCTGATTGCCCCACTCAGCTCACCTGAGGTCAGGGCATTGATCAAGGCTTGTTGTAGGTGGTGCCTGTTCAAGGGATGACTTGAATCCCTGATGGAGAGTAATTTGGTCTGGAGCTCCACTCTGGCCTCCTCACACTCTGATGAACACCCCAAGAGGGGCTTTGCCACCAAGTTTCTGAGCATGGTGGCAAATGTAGCAAGCAACTAGCTTGGCTTAGCAGAGAACTCTTCTGTGGGCTTAACACAAAAAGGATACTACAAAAAGTGGAGGCTTGAAAAAACAACTTGGGAGGAGTATAAGAATAAGAATATTACTCGGGCATGCAGGGATGAAGTCAGGAAGGCCAAAGCACAACTGGAGCTGCAGCTAGCTAGGCATGTGAAGGGTAACAAGAAAGATTTCTATAAGTACGTTTTGCAACAAGAGGACGGTCAGGGAAAGTGTGGGTCCCTTACTGAACAGGGGAGGCAACCTCATGGCAGGACATGAGGAAAAGGCTGAAATACTCAATGATTTTTTTAACTTGGTCTTCACAGGCAAGGTCAGCTCCCAGACTATTGCACCAGGCAGCACAATATGGGGAGGAGGGGAGCAGCCCTCAATGGTGAAAGAACAGGATAGGGACTATTTAGAAAAGCCAGATGTGTATAAGTCCATGGGGGGCCAGATGCAATGCACCTAAAGGTGCTGGGAGAGTTGCTGATGAGATTGCAGAGCCGCTGGCCATTATCTTTGAAAACTCACGGTGATTGGAGAAGGTCCCAAACAGTTGGAAAAGGGCAAAATTAGTAGCCATCTTTAAGAAAGGGGAGAAGGAGAATCCAGGGAACTACAGACAGGTCGGCCTCACCTCAGTCCCCAGAAAAATCCTGGAGCACATCCTCAAGGAATCCATTTGTAAGCAGCTGGAGGAGCAGGTGGTGATCAAGGGCAAGTCATGCCTGACCAACCTGATTGCCTGCTATGCTGAGATGACTGGCTCTGTGGATGCTGGGAGACTGGTGGATGTGATATACCTTGATTTTTAGCAAGGCTTTTGATAAAGTCTCCCACTACATTCTCACAAGCTAGCTGAGGAATGATGGGTTGGATGAACGGACTGTAAGGTGGATAGAAAGCTGGCTAGATTGTCAGGCTTAGAGTGTAGTAACCAATGGCTCAATGTCTAGCTGGCAACTAGTATCAAGTAGAGTGCCCCAGGGGTTGGTCCTGGGGCTGGTTTTGTTCAATATCTTCATCTGTTCTCTGGAAGATGGGATGGAGAACACCCTCAGCAAGTTTGTGGATGGCACCAAACTGAGAGGTGTAGTAGACACACTGGAGGGTAGCACGAGGATTCAGAGGGACCTAGACAAATTGGGGAATTGGACCAAAAGTAATCTCATAAGGTTCAACAAGGACAAGTGCAAAGTCCTGCACTTAGGATAGAAGAACCCTGTGTACGGCTACAGCCTGGGGACTGACTGGCTAAGCAGCAGCTCTGCAGAAAAGGACAGTGGACAAGAAGCTGGATATGAATTTGCAGTGTACCCTTGTTGCCAAGAAGGCCAACAGCATGCTGGGCTGCTTTAGTAGGAGCATTGCCAGCAGATCTAGGGATGTAATTATTCTGCTCTATTCTACACTGATAAGGCCACATCTGGAGTACTGTGTCCAATTTTGGACCCCCCCCCCGCTATAGAAAGGATGTGGACAAGTTGGAGAGAGTCCAGCAGAGAACACTGAAAATAATTTGGGGGCTGGAGCACGACTTGTGAGGAGAGGCTGAGGGAAGTTTAGGGCTTGTTTAGTCTCCAGAAGAGAAGACTGAGAGGGGATCTGACCGCAGCCTTTATCTGCCTGAAGGGGGATCCAAAGGGGATGGAGCTGGACTGGTCTCAGTGGTGACAGATGATAGAACAAGGAGCAATGGACTCAAGTTGCAGCAAGGGAGGTTTAGGTTGGATATTAGAAAAACCTCTCTCACTAGGAGGGTAGTGAAAGACTGGAACAGGTTACGCAGAGAGGTGGTGGGAGCTCCATCCTTGGAGGTTTTTAAGACACGGCTGGGATGATCTAGTTGGGGGCTGGTCCTGCTTTGAGCAGGGAGTTGGACTGGATGACTTTCTGAGGTCCCTTCCAACCCTAATTTTCTATGATTGTGTGTGGTGTATATAGAAGTGGGAATGAATGTGGGGACATGTTGGGGATTGGGAAACCCTAGCAGTGTAGATTAGCCTCTCTGTGTCTCTGCTCCACATTTGGAGATATCCTGACAACACCCCTTTAAGGATGGAAATGCAGCTAACGCTATTAAAGATGATGAACCCAGAAGTAATAAGGTGACTGGGGACAAGTAAGATAGAAAGGATGAGCACCAAGGGTGCACAGGAGGATGTGTGACATTGGTTGCAACCTGCCTTCATATAGGCAGTGCCTTGCAGTTTCCTTCCCCAGCCCCTCTTCATAGGGCACTTAAGGCCAGAGAGGTTTTCTGATTTAAAGTCATTCATGTAAACATTTGAAATCACTTATCTGCATCTGAGTCAGCAGTTCCACTTGCATGATGGTCTAGTTCAATGAACAAATGAAATGGTTTATTTATAAGGCTTCTCTCACAGGGGATCCAATTTAGGCTTAAAATTAGCTAATTGTCCCTTTGATGGATTTCCACTTGAAGTAAATAGAGGTCATTAAGTTTCTCAGGGACTCTGCCTTCTGAAAGTGGTTATCCAACAAGAGGATAGGCTTCCTGAGCAAGCCCAGGTAAAGCTGGCTATTTCAAACAGCTGTTTAGTTTTACAGTTTGGGCGAATTGCTTTGAGAGCAGCAATAGTAGCAAAAGTGCTAATCTCATGGACTGAGCGGATTTAGCCAGTGCTCTCGTTGCCTTTTAAGGATGGATGAACGTTGAGTCAGGCTTTTCCTTTAGGTGCACATATTGATTTTGATTTCCTTCCTTGGAAATGCCTCTGTTCTGTTGAACAAGCATTTCTAATCAGACCTCCCAAAAGACCAGTGAATTCTCATGAAAGGTAGCAGCCGTGCTAATAAAACACCAGGCATCCTCCCAAAGTCAAAGAGTTGGATCACTCTGTACTTTCAAAGTGCTGCCAAGTCTGTTGAATATTACTCCCCTGCCTAATAAGATATTGCACACCTGCATTTCAGACAGCACAGCTACCAGGAAAATCCTGAAAAAAATAACTTTACTGAGCTCAGGTTAGAAGATTATTATATCCTGCTGTTTTCTGTGGTTTTACTCTGAGGCATATCCTTGGCACTAGGATAATAATGCAAAGTAGTATGACACCATGGTAAAATTTAAACAGCCATGCATCATGTTGTGTGGAGGCACCTTAGAGACCAGGGTTAGGCCCAATATTATTCAACAGATTATTAATGGTTTTGAGGAAGGAGTGCACAGCACATTTGTTAAATCTGCAGATACTACTAAATTAGGAGGTGCTGCAAACACCAGGGGAGACAGACAAGCATGAGAGAAGGAGCTAGAGTTGTTCAATATATACGGGTTGGGAATATATAACTACATCAGATCCTGGGAAACATGTTTGCCAATACAGAAAAACAAAAAGAATACTGTTTAGTGGAAGGGAGATGTTGTGGAAAGAGCGTAAGTGATGGTAACAATTAGAGAAAACCGTTCAAAAGTAACATAGAAACAAAACACCCAAAGTGATTCAGTAAATGCAGAGAAGCTTTGTCACCACCTACTGAAGAATAAGACTCCTTTCTTCATATACGACCTAGAAGAGACCCTACATAGGAATTGCCTGACAATGTATAGCCAGGCCTCCCGCGGCACGGCCACGTGCCATGCCCCCTTGCGGGGAGTGTCCACTATCTGTGGCTGCAGGGGGGGCGGGATGCATGAGTGTGCAGCCACAGTGCCATGTGGGATGCTGGTGCAGGGGCATGTCCCATGTGGCGGGGGGGTGTGGCCACCGGGTGCTACACAGGGAGCGGGCAAGGGGGGGCATGGGCAGAAGCCACCAGCTACACAACACCACTGTGGAGTGGGATGCTCCCCCACATGCACTCCTTGCACAGCACCCTGTGGCTGCACGCCATGCCTGCTCCCTGTGTGGCACCCTTCTGCTGCTCCCCGCACAGCACCATGCGGATGCGCGTCATGCCACCCTCCGCACCCATGCTCCCATGTGCGGGAACCACCTGCTGGCTGCAGCTGCAGGGCACGTTGGGGGGGAGCTTGGCATGGGGGGCTGGCATGAAACACATGGTTGCAGGGTGCCGCACAGGGAGTGGGCAGCACGCACCAACTGTAGCACATGCCCGCTGCCAGCATGCCATGCACCCCGCTGTATGGGGCACACCCCGTACCCTCATGCAATCCCCCCTGCAAAACTGCCTCCCTGCCCCTATGCATCATGGCCCCATGCACCCTCTGCCACACCCCAGAGCTGTGCCCCTTGCCACACAGCCAAACCTGGCAGGCGCTCCCCCCACCATGGCCAATCCCCATGCCATGCCCCACAGCTGTGCACCACCCCCTTGCCCCGAGGCCATGCCACCTCGGTCCCATATCCTGCCTCACACCCTGCGCAACACTGCAGGGCCACTCCCCACACCGTGCAGCTGGCGAGCGCTGCCCGCCCCGCACCATACCCTGCAGCCACCCGCCCCACATTCCCTGCACCACATGGCTGCAGCCAGCAGGCGCTCCCCCCACAATGGCCACTCCCTGTGCTATGCCACAGCACCACCCCCTGCACAGCTGTGCACCATGAGTCCCACGCACCCTGCACCACACCATGGGATTCCTCCCTGCACCATGCAGCTGGCGAGGACTCACAGCACCATGGCTATTCCCCGTGCCAAGTCCTGCCTGACCGCATGCCACAGCCCCCTGGTTGCCTTGCACCACACCCCAGGGCCACTCCATGCATCCCACAGCTGCAGTTGGCGGGCACGCCCCGTACTGTGGCCAATCCCCATGCCACACCCAGCGGCTGCATGCCACACTCCCCCATGCAGCCATCTGCCATGACCCCACACTCCCTGCACCACACCCCGGGGGCAGCACCCCATGCCACACAACCATTGAGTGCTCCCTGAATCACACCCCATGGCCATCCACTACACCACCTCCATGCAGCTGCACACCATGGCCCCTTGGGTGTGGAGTGGTGGGGAGGGGTGTGGAGTGGGGCACAACCCAGAATGGCACCAGGGGTGGGGGAGAGTGGGGCTGGACCCAGAGCAGTGGGGGAGAATGCAGGGCAGACACTGGTCTCCATCCCCACCCCTCCTTCCCGTCATTCATGACAGGCATTTAGCTAGTTTATCCAAAAATCCTTAAATGACCTAATCACAAGGACATTTTCTTCCTATCTGCCACTAGTTAGGAGCTGGGTGATATCCTCCAGAATGATGGTTTGTATCATTTCCAACATTTATGTGGTGAAATCCTGGCCCTATTTAACTCCCACTGACTTCAATGGGAGCAGGATTTCACCCAATATATATATACTGTATGCCAAATGCTATGGATTACTTGAAAAATCTGAGTCAAGAGCTTGGTAAATGTTATCCTCTTGTAAATCGGTTATTTCTCTTGCCTTCCTCCAATACTTTATTCTTTTCTACAAAGATAGTCTTCTGATAGGTATGCTGTTTCTATATAGATATATAGAGTTGGATTGGGATATCAACCCTACAAGTCTTTTATGAAGCTTACTGAAAACCTAGGAAAGCCAAGTAGAAAAGCGACTTTGTGGAGTACAGAATAAACACAAAGGAAATCAAATTGTATCATTCAAGCTACTATGATTGCATTGTTTTAAAATACATGACTAGAATTGGCACAGCTATCTTCTTTATGAAGCAAAATAAAAAATACTGAATAACAGTGGGGATGGGTTTTACTCTTTCATTTGATTGCTGCTTGTGAAAACAAAATTCCAATATCCTTTTTCATATGTTGATGAAAAGTAGCTACAATTCTCATGCATAATGGATATTTTTTGGAGGCCCCCCTCAAGAGAACACTAAAATGATCTCTGAAACTTTAGGAGAGTTACTCATAAAATAAACTTGTTAATTTTTCATTTTTTTTACATATCTCCAGATTAATGAAATAATGGTGTAGGCAAGAAATCTCTTGGGATTGAATGATGCAAAAAGTTCCAGCTCTTTGGAAATTATAATGTAAAGCTTGCCAGAAAAAGAAGTACACATTTTGCATAAATACTTCTTTGAGCTTATGCTATTTGTCACCGAGGATTTAATCATAAAACTTACATCTGTAACAGCGAGAGAAATGGAGGCTTAAATCCCCGCTCCAAATCAATGGATTTATACGCCTATAAGAATAGAATAATTTAGCATCAATTCAGGCCCCAAATTATGGAGCATGTAAAGAAGATGCTATTAAATCCAAAGACATAAAGTAATCAGATGAAATCATTACAAGCCAGCTCAAAATCCTGGAAAACCTTGGTTAAAATAGAGACACCAGGAGATCTAAGGTATACCATGCATAACTATTTTCTAAACAAAAATTCTGGAGAGAGTCAAGAAGGCTCTGCAAAAAATATTAGGGATTTGAAAGAGAACACTGCACAAAAGTCAGATATTTTCAATTACTCCTAAATAAACCACAGGATTTTAAGTTAACCAAGCTGTTAATAATAATCATAATCACAGACCTAAGCACATGCCTAAGTAAAACTTGTTTTTCTGTACACAAAGTTTGCTTACATCTGTGGCATTGGACAAATGAATTACCCCTCTAGAAGCTCACCTACGCAGGGAAGTCACAATGAAGTATGCTAGGGTGTAAACGTATAGTGCATGAGTTACTCCATGCAAATTCCTCGTCTGGACTCTTTTCAAACTGGAGTAAGACGTTCAGTGAGTGCACACTACCAGTGTGAAGTAGCTGATACATTCTTTCTAAAACTACATCTTATACTTTACTATGCGCAGGGTTCCCCATGGAGACAACATTTAAGCTTTATTGCCTACATTAGTGAAATAGGAGATGCCCTGTTATTACACGTTGGATTAAACCTTGGTGAAGCTAGTGGGGTTTAACCTCATTTTATATAAAAGTGGTAGTTTAGACTTCTTGATGAAGCAGCCCCCAAAGTGAAGCAGGGATACATCTGAGGCGACTCGGGGATTTAAGCTATTTTAGCAGAAAGAGAGACCCTGCGTGAGCAAGCAGCTGAGGACACGGCCCCCTGAAAAGACTGGAGCGAGTGCTTCTGAAGGGTACTGGCTGGAACAGGTTTGATTCTGGGAGCAAAGACACTGTGTCTGGTCGTTTGATTCCTTCTATGCGCAGGAAAATCAATTGGAGACAGGCACTTAATTGGAGTCAGGCACCAGCATACCCCTGTACCGTCTTTGTGAACAAATACGATTCCATTATTAGCTGCCAAACTCCATCAACATTTTCTCCTCCTAGCTAAGAGATGCCATTTTTTTGGCTAGCTGCTCAGGTTGAAAAGGGTAACCATAGCTACCAATACTCTAAGGGTGTAGGGAGGTGCATGTAGTGTTTGCAAAATGCTATACCACTGCAGTCATTATGCCTTATATTCACTGCACCAGACCACACCTCTTAGCCCATCCCTGACTGTTTTTACTTCAAGTTAAAAATTCACAAGTGTGAGCTTTCTACCAGGAGGGATTTCTGACATATGTCAATGAGGAACACTTTCGGCATCTCCAAAGGTCATGAAAAATGAATTGACAAAGGCCCTATATAACAAACTGGCAAGAAGGGTTTTGCATCTTTATGTGTGGGGAGGAAGTTAAATTCAGGCAGCTTCTCTCTTCCCTGTTTGAGGTTTTACCCTTCCATCATAGTACTGAGGAACTCTAAAGAGAGCAATTTGCTTTGCAAATTATTTAGATTAATGATGCATCCCCAAAATAGAGAGAAAATGCTTCTTCTAGCACAATCTTCAATGAAAAAATACAGCCAGCTCTTCAGCTCCTGTAAATCAACATGGCCTCATTGACTCCAAAGGGCCTAAGCACCAGTTGTCAGCTGCTAAAGCGCTGATAGAAAAGTTAGATGGCCCAGGTCATTTTGAAAGCGAAAAACGTTGGGCTAAAAGCCTTACCTGGACAGTCTTTATGCCCCTCCTGAGAACAGCCACAACACCAAAGACGTTTCAGCCAACTCTGCTAACCAGCAAAATAAACCCAAATTTACATTAGTTAGACTAGGGGTAGGATCTGGATCAGTGAAGAGATTGCAAACAAAAGATAACGTGTTTTATTTTTCTAAGTAATTGATAGAGCACATGCTTAACATTATACAAAATCCAGGGTACCTTTAGTACAGAGATTCCCTTGCTGCCATCCTCTGTTTAGTGACTACAGTAGTCTTAAGCCAAGTCTACACTAGACAAGGTATCACTCTCTGGGCAAGCCATTCTAGGGTAGACATGATGGACTACCAGTCAAGATGTGCTCTCGCTTGTATCATTTACACCATTACCCCCAATAAATGAGATGTGGTGACAAAAACGGGATTTTTTGCCAATATTCATGTCTTAAGTTAGGGCTTCTGCCATACATATAATGAGTAACCTTATCTGACAATCTATACCCAGCAAAAATTGTAAGTGAGGAACTTGCTGTAAGAGTGTTATATGGCAAATTTGTTAAGAGTGGGAGAAACAATTGCATTTATGGCATACACTTGTGATATTGATTATATGTAGCGCATTTAGGCAATAATAAGTATTTGATTTGCATTACAATGATTACCTGGACCAACATTCAGCATACTAAATTAGGCAATTTTGATTATTTCCCTCAGAGAAGGATGAACTGACATTGTATCTAATTGTCTGGAGCTTAGATTGAATTGTTCTGATCAGTTACTAGAACCAACAAATTGAAAGGCATCAACTTATACTGGTTTTAATTTAGTTTCTTATTGCACGGGAGGATTGGATTTAAACATTCAGTATGGGAGAACTTCCATGTTTACTTCATTGTGCTTCCAGGCAGCTTGGCTTTGGTACACGTAGCATATTTAAAAATCCATAAATATACACACACAGAGAAATGCTTGCTGCAAGCAAATTTAATAAAAAAAAAAATCCATTAACATAATGAAGAGACTGTTTGGGCAGCTTCAGCAATGAGGACTTTTAAATGAGCACAGTATTTCTACGCTGCAGTCCTAACTGTGCCATTCATTAGTTGCTTGACACAGGTATAGCATCTGACCTCTGTAACTCATATAAACAGAGCCAATTTTATGTTTCTTCTTCATAGCAGTGGTGAGGATTTTTGCAGTGGCTGCAATGTACTGGGCTTTATGGACCAACACTGTGTGAAGTTGAGGGAGGACAGACTTTCTTCTCCGAAGTGGACCTTAATTCCACATGAGTATCTGCTAGCACAGGTCTCTGCAGCTGTGTATCCCATTGACTTGAATGAGACTCTGCACAGACAGAAGCCTCTTTACCAGGGCATCATAGTCTATTATTTGCACAACCGATTCCATCTTTGTGCAGTACTTCTGCAGTCACCATTAACACAGATGTTAAATCAGACACTTGTGATTTAGGACTTGATTTAGTGGCGCACACAAGCAAATGCCTGAGTCTCATTGACTTAAACCTATGCTTAGGTGTTTTATTGAATTGGGGTGAAACAGTGAATAGGGTTGTGGATAGGACAATCTCCTTGATGTCCCTGACCACTAGAATTTACTTCCTCATTTGCCTTTAAGTCTGGGTCTCTTAATCTTCTGGATACACTTGTAGGTCCTCCAGCCAAATTGTGGTCACAATGGGAGTCTTTACATGTGCTCTGGGGTGGGGCAGTGGAGGCGTATTAATTAGAGTGGCTCTCGGGAGCTGTTCTAATTAAAACACCTACAGTATCTTGGGTGTTCAGCATCCCATGCTTCAAAATGATGGCAGGGGTGTTCTAATTAGGACGTGTTGGAGCAGGTATTGGGCATGTGTATAGATGCCCAATTGTACCAGCGTTAGCACAGAAAGCTGTGTTAGTCTACAGCCAGGCTGAGTACCTCCTAAAGAGGTTGTGGTTACTCTTTAGGCTCCAAATTGAAATATGCAAAGGTCTGCTTCTGCTGTCACCTACTCCTGGAGGGGCCGAGATAGTAAAGCCTCTTATGTGGCTAGGGGCACAGGCAGAAGTGACAATTTTTGCCTGATTTGGCCACAGAAAGTGGTCTATAGCCATGACCAAGTGCATGGCTGCAGACAGCTTTAAAAAATGGCCAATTATATGAAAATCTGAAACAGCCTCTCACTGGTTTAAGAATGGGAGGGGGGAAAGAAAACAGAGGAAGTTTGGTCTAGGGGTTTTTCAATCCCTGCTGGAGGGTGCAGCAGGTATACTGGAGCATCCCGGGTGGGGGACGGTGGGGGTGAGGAGGGCCCCAAATCATCCACCCTAACCTCCAGCAAGGCCGGGGGACCCATAGAAAGAGCTCCCTTTGCTCCCTCCCATCCTGAAAACTTTGCAGCTTTGCAGGGAGGAGAGGCCATTGCTAGGGTAAGCCAGCTCCAGACTCCCAGCCACCAGCTAGATTTCCTTCCCTCCTGTAGCCAACAGTGAACTTCTGTTTGGTCCTGGGGATCCTTGTAACTCAGATCGCTTCCTGCAAAGCGTTCTCAGTTACAGCGGGGAGCTGCACTTCTGTCTGCACCCTAAATGTCTGTTACTGGTTCTGGTCAAAAGTGCCTACGTCCTTACTGCACCAAGCAACCAGGTGTTTAGTTTGTGTCTAAGCACAATCAGGGTTTATAAACTAAGCCTTCTTATACCTATCTCACTTGTCAGACTTTACAAGGTATTACAGGCTTCACAGAGTATACCTAGCTCCCCACAACAGACTGCCAGGAGAAGGAAGTAAAGGTAGGTGCTTCTTCTTTTAACCCAACAGCTTACTGAGTAGTCCAGGTTGCTCCCATCACTTTGCACCAGCTGCCCCCATTTATAGGGTTCTCAGGAACTTAACTAAGGGGTCTGGATTCTCCCAGAGTGAGGGGTGTCTGAAACACTGAGTGTTTCAATGTTTGAACCTTTATGTTGATCTAGCTCCCAAAAACTCCAAATCTTGTCTTCAGGAGTAAGTTATAGGTGATAAATAGCCTTAGGGGTGATAGACAACACTTTTCTTTTGATTGTGTAATTGTACAGTTAGTTAAGGTTGCATGGTCAGGCTGATACCCAACCTAAGCAATAACACCATTTATTTTCATCATTGCGAGACAAGCTTAGGGTGTTGCTACACACTAATACCATATAACATTTCATGGATTTAGCATGTGCAGATTGTAAAGTTAGCCTGTGCTAGGAGCAGTCACACAGTCAAGAGTTCATACCACCTCTGACCTGCACAGCTGTGACTTGCCGCTACAGGGCATGGCTTGGAGTAGCCAAGTCTCCATGTGACTTCGTGTGGCCGTCTGGCTCCCCAGCTCTCCAGGGACTGTGCCTAGCTCTCCTGAGGCTCCTTGGCTCTCTCTCCATACAGGGCAGTAGGTTTAGGGAGGATGGTAGGTGCTGGAAGCAGAGCATCCAGGAATGCTGTAGAACTCTAGATTGCTTGTGCTGGTCCCCTGGAGCAGACTGACATTAATGCAACATCTGTTGTGTAACACCACCCAGAGATACTCCCCACCTGAAGAGTTTTCCTGATTTAATGCTTGAACGATTGCCTTTTAAGTGCATTTAACTCATATTCAGTTAACATCTAACAACACCCTTAAACCCAGACAGATTCTCAATTGATGCAAATCAGCATAGTCTCCAGCAACTTCAGAACATGCCTGTTTACACCAGATGTGTTTGCCTAGTAGCTTAGAAATGAATGAGCATTCACATCAGCTATGATGTAGGTACATATGAAGTAAGGAACTACTCAGTATGAGAAGCAGTGCCAGAATCTGGCCATATGTGCATCCCCATAGCAACTGTTTGGGACTTGTCTTGCAACTAATCAGAAGCAGCAAAACTACATGCATGCAAGCTCCAGCATGTGATAAATAGAATAAATATCCATGAAACATAGGCATACTTTAAAATCTAGGGGTAGTTTATTTCCATGAATTTTTTCACTACTACTATGTCTTTAATTCCATAAACAAAATAAATTGGTTGACAGTCTTATGGAGGCAACCACCACAAAACATTAAACCGGAATGAAATATTTCTAATTATCCCCTTATGGGTTTCTTAAGGACCCAACAGCTGCTGCAACTGGCAGCAAGGAACCATTTCAAAGCACTTGTTGAGCAGCGAGCATGTTTTCAATACAATTAAAGAATTTGTGTTACCACAAAATCTCTGCTTTTTACCTAGTTCTCACAGGACTGCAGTGCCCCGAACTATTAACAGCTGCCACGTATCTCCCTAGGGGTAGCTGCATTTCAGGGCTAAGAAAAATAATTTCAGAATTTCATAAAAGGACTATTCTGCTGATCAACATATACTATAGTTAATAGTGTATGACAAGCAGGAAGTAAATGCAAGCCGCTGTCTCTGTAGGTGACACTCTTCCTTCTGAGATAATACTGGACTAAAAATTCCAGCATGTTTTTAGGTAGTGCTGTATTACTGGAAACATTTGAGTAGATTCCCTGTTCTAGTGCTTTGTGAGATTATTTAGCGCCATTCACCGTGATCACAAAAGGCTAAAACTCGGAATGGCAGCATTTTATATCGGCTTTACATTTACTTCCCGCAAACGTACAAGTTGTGAGACCATGGAGATCATGTCCACTACCATTCAGAAAGCCAAGATGTGGAGTACAGAGGGAAGGCAGGATTATTACAGTTGTGGCAGGCGAGACGCTTTTGCCCGGCTAGCTCAGCTTGGAGAAGGACACTTTGGATTGGTGGAACATTTCTACCAATCAGGTACCAGCTGGGAGGGGCTTGTCATGCCCCTGCTTGGAGGTGCAGGGGAGGTCAGGACCTGATTGAAGACTGCCCTTTGCAGGTCTGGCAGACTTCAAGGGTGGGGCCTCCGGAGTAGATAAAAGCCCAGTGTGCTCAGCACGCTGGGCAGAGTCGGCAAGGGACACTGGAGAGGGAAGAGCCTCCACGAGATCCCTTCTTTACTCCAGCGGTGCACAGGCCGGTGCATGGGACTCAGGCTTTGGGAGCCACGTCGAGGCAGCTCGAGCCTGCATCCTCAGCAAAGGGCTGGATGGAGCGGTGTGCAGACCCGCACATGGAGAGCTGGCCCTGGGAGCAGCTGAAGGCTGCTTGGGCCCGCACAGTATGCGGTCCAGCACATGAAGAACCTGCCCTGGGAGCAGCTTGGGGCTGCTCGGGTTAGCCCCAGTGTAAGCCGGATAACCGGAGTCCCGCATTGCGGCCTGGCCAAAAGGACTAAAAGAGCCCCAGAGCCTAGAACAGGGCCTGAGAAAGGGGACACCGACGCATAAGGCTAGGTAAAACCCAGCCAGCAGTTAAGAGCAATGGCATGGAGTTGACTCTAGAAAGAGGGACCCACACTCAAATCACCAGTTTCTCTCTCACAGCCCTGTCGCCTGCCTCATTTATCCCTTCCAACTGAGAATGGGCACACCCTTGGGTGTTCCTGGGTTACACAGTACGATGGAGTTTTACTACAGTAGGATTTGCAAGCAGTGGTAGACTCATGGGGTGCATTCACAGGAGCGTGGCCATGCACTATGTGGTGCTGCATGCATATCTGCAGCACCACGTACCACACAGTCTGGTGTTCTCCTCACTGCAAGGGTTGGGGTTTTCTTTTCAGGGTTTCTCTTCATGGTTTTTTTGACCCCTGCATATCCAGGGGTCAAAAAAAACCCATACCCTGCCCCCCCCCCAAAAAAAACAAAACAAAAAAACCAAAACCGAAGCAGTGCACTCACGGGCAGCACATGCCACTGAAAAGCAGAGTTGGGCCACCCACAGCTGCACTCCACCTGGCAGGATTGCTACTACTGTAGCCCCAGATAAAGTTGCTGGGCCCAGCAAAGTGCTGGCCCCAGCTTCCCCTACTGCCCCCGGGGTAACTTTTTGGGTGACAAAGGGTACGTGGCACAGGTGTTCCCCAGGAATAAGTAGCTATGGCATAAGGTGCACTGCTGCTACTTGTCCCCAGGGAACCAAATGTTCGTGCTCATCTGGACACGGCCATAGATTGTAAAGCCAAAAGAGCTTATTATAATCAGGTAGTCTGACATTTGGGTGGAGGGTGTTAGTTATGGATGGTATATAATGATTTTTATTTTTCCATTTTAACTTTTGTCAAAGCACAAGGAGCAACTGATGGGTAGAAACCCGAACGAAAAAATAAATACATTTATTATTTACTGAAGCTGTCTAAAACCCTATTTTGTGCTTGGAAAGAATTGACTGAAACTTTTAGGACTTGATCAGAATGGAAGAGATTTGTGCTTAGATACTTAAGAAGTGGGGCAGGCTCTAGCTCAGGGTGGCTTATTTGAGTACATGTGATTGAACACGTACCATTTTATGGTGTTTATTGAAATGGTTTAATCATCGGTGACTGGTGGGGGGACATAGGGGGCATGTGCCCCCCCAACAGGGCTGTCCCCAATGCCAATGCTGTTGGCGGTGTCTGCGGGTGCCACCAGCTCCACCCCCGCTGTCAATGCTGCTGCCACCCAGACTTAGGAAGCACCAATCACCCATGGGTTTATATAACATCAGTTATTTTCATAGTCTATTGTTCGCGTGTTTCATGCAAATGTATTGAAGTCTCAATAGCAAACACTTTTTCTTTACCTGTATCAATTCCTACAAAACACAAGCATTTGGAGAATGCTTTCTTACAGCTCTTTGGGGTTTTTTTGCAAGACAAAAAATGAAGAAAAGCCACCTTCAAGGTTACCCTCAGTCAATAAGCCTCCTTTATATTGTACACATTCCTTATATTCACACCGTAGCAGAACAACCATTTTCTGTTGGATCCTAGGGTAGAAGTATCTCTTGATCTTCAACAAACCAAGGAGACATCAGAAAAGTGCAAACTGGCTGGTTACTTAGCTTATAAACTTTGTTCCAAACTGCTTGTGTCATGAGGAAGGATGTTATGACTTCCAAAATGCCAAGTCAAAATTTGCCACTTCAAGCTACAGCATTACTGGAAGTTCA